>JBAWJQ010001082.1:0-571868 GCA_037783105.1 Bactrocera zonata | reverse complement strand
GTACATATGTATGTACATTAGAGTGGGTCAATTTTTTTCTTGACAAAGCGGTTATCAAAATCGTAAACTACGATGGATTCTAAGAAAATTTGCCCAAGAAACCATGGGTCTAAAATGAAAATCGAGCCTCCGGTTTTTAGCGAGAAAATTTCGTATATTGTATTTTGTAAAAAAAAATCCAATTCCTATTCCACTGTCGATTGTTTGCTTGTTTTGTAGCTATCGAAGCTAATTTGCTCAAATTTGGTATGTGATGTTGTATTTAAGCAGAAAATTCGACAGTACAGAAATTTTTTATAGGGGGCGTGGCACTGCCCACTTATGAGTTCATATGCATATCTCTGGAACCACCCCACCGATTTCGTTCAAATTTGGTATACATATTACACAATGCCTACTTAAGAGATATCTGGAAAATGATCGAAATCGGATAATAACCACGCCCACCTACCATATAACGGTAATTTTTGAAAACACTTAAGATCGGAAATTTTAATAACTGTTGAAGGGAAACATCTTGAGTTTGGTATTCGGTGTTGTATTGCAGCCAGAAATTCGACAACATGAAAATTTTGGCAAGCCACCGCCCACTTTTGAGTGCATATGTAAATCTCTGGAACTTCTTTATCGATTTCGACTAAATTTGGTACACATTTTAGATTGTACCTAGTTAGGTGAGATTATGAAAATGATTAAAATTGGGCAAAAACTACGGCCACCTCCCATATAACGGTATTTTTCTGTACGGTCACAGCTTGATGTTTTCGGCTCCAGTAGTTGTTACTATTTTCCATTTCATTTATTGCAAAAAAAAAAACAAAAATGAAAAGTTTCTCGTTAAAAACCGGAGGCTCCGTTTTGATTTTAGAGCCATGGTTTCTTGGGCAAATTTTCTTAGAATTCATCGTAGTTTACGATTTTGATAACCGCTTGGTGCATTTTTTTTGCTCCATACAAATTGACCCACTCTAATGTACATACCTATGTTGTATACATACAGCTGCAGTTAAAAAGTATGCGATATAAGCTTTATAAAAAAATATGTATTTTATACCATAAAAGCCCTAAGAATGAGTAAACCTAGTCAAAAAAAAAACTCACTGTTTAATCAATTTCAATGAATTCTAAATATAACAAACAAATTTAAGAGGAATTTCTGTGGTCGAAAACTTAGTATGTTTAACAAATTAAGCCCGAAATTTTGACAAAAAAGTAGTAGAATTTTTTTACTTTTTTCCAAATTTGTTAATGTATTTTATGAAATTAGTATTGAGTTACGTGATCTTTATTTTTTAGTACTGCAGCACAGCGTCGTGGGTTAGCAAATTTTTGGCAACTTTCGTTGGAAATAGACTCCCACGCGTTCTTTACAGCTTGCCATAGTAGCATGGCCGATGTCGGCTTACATCGGACTACTGACTCCTTGACATTAGTCCACAAATTTTCGTTGGCGTTGATGTCAGGTGACTGTGGTGGTCTTCAATTACCTTGACGTTGCTTTTCTCAAATCACTTTTTAGCAACTTTACTTGTGTGCTTGGGACCGTTGTCTGGCTGGCATTTCTTCACTGGCATACGGCAGCATGTTTTCCTTAAATCAATATCAATTTTCCTCAATCCAATAAATGGATCCTAAACCTTGTCTCTTGGCATGCCCAAACCATGATAATCACACCTCCATGTTTTCGTTCGTTTCGCCATTTTGTCAAAGACCAATTTTAATGTTCTTTGTCGAATCGAATTCTTCGTTCAACATGCTTTTTAGACAATAACGGCACTTTTCTTGGACTGTGGACACCCAGGTCGTGATCGTGCAAACGCCGGCGTACAGTTTCAATACTTGCAACTACATTAAAGCCATCTTTTATCTCTGTAGCAGTGTCAAATGGAAATTGGTTTTAGTATCCGTCAATGGAATTGACTTCTCTTATTGACATTGCTGGCTTACTTCTAAATTGTTTACTACTGCGTTGGTATCTGATAGCGTTACGCATCATTGTGATAGAGCAACCTTTAGTATTTTGGTCTTGGACATAAGTTTTGCCTACAGAAATCAATTTTTTTTATCAGGCAACGCAAACTCAGATCTCATTTCTAACTACTTTAAAAATATCTTGTTTCATAATTTTGTAGGAAATTTAATGTAAAAAAAGTACCCTACAATTTTTCAACTATGTTAAACCTTTGCTAGATATTCATGGTCAACCATCAATGCCTATCAAAAGAAAACAAAAACAGCAGAAAATTTTTGTAGAACACTATTCCTACAAGACCATGATAACTGGGACTCATTTTTGGGGCGACATAATTACCCAGAAGAGTGGGTAATTCGAATAACCATAGATCGGTTCCGCAGTGTAGAATAATGCACGTTCTCAGAGACGCCGTACAGAGCGCCGGAAAACAATATTATTACTGTAGAGCATAGTATGGAAGAAGACCCGAATGAATTCATTCGCGAATACGCTCAACAGATGCACCCATCCACTTTATCGATTTGATTTTGGGGAAGGATCTTGGTTCGCAAACTTATTAAATCCACTTCGTGAAAGATCAAACGCCTCGTACGCTCGATGAATGGGCCATAAACAAGATGACCACCGATGCCATTTTTAATAAGGAAACATTGTACAGCGATAAAGCAAACTTTTGGTAGAACGGGTAAGTTAATAAAAAAACATGATAGACAAGTCATTTTTGAGCCTTTACGAACTAAGCAAATTATTGAAGAAAAATTAACTAAAACTATTATTTCTTCTTTTTTATTGGCCTACGCGGTTATAGTCGAGTTTACAACCGCGCGCCAGTCGTTCTTCCTTTTCACTGTTTGGGTCCGATCGGTGATTCCAAGTGTAGCCAGGTCCTTCTTCAGCTGGTCTTTTCAACGAAGTGAAGGTCTTCCTCTTCCTCTGTTTCCCGCGGCGGGTACTGTGTCGAATACTTTCAGAGCTGGAATATTATCGTTCTATCGGATGCGATATTCGTCGTTACCAATGCGAAAAAAACCATAAATCTTCAGCAAAGCCTTTTTCGAAAGCTCATAACGTCGGCTCATTAAATTTTGGAATATTAAGGAACTTATAGAGTTTGGTAATTGTTCTTCTCAATTGCCTACTCAGTCTGAAGTAGGACCTATCGGCAAGAGTTATTCTGTGTTGAATTTTGAGGCTGACATTGTTGTTTGTGTTAAAACATGTTCCAAGATAGATGTTAACATTCTTGTTAACATTTTGTTTTTAGACATAACCTCATCACTAAAGGCTTTCTACACCATCCTCAACGTATCCGCAGCAGAAAATTGATTCCGTAAACAAAATTTAATGCAAATTCTTTGCTCAACAAATTTCGACAATCGCAAAAAACGAAAAACTCACTTTTAGCAGCTCACAAAACGACACGTATCTCAAACACTAATGAATATTTTGACATGAAATTTGACATAAATGTTACTGACAGTACTACCAACCTTAAAAAAACAAATAATTCTCCAAATCCCTTGACGTGCGCAGTTTAAATTCAAATGTCACCTTACTTTTTGGGCACAGTAGTATGTAACATAAAAAATAAAACTATGCGTTTTTATAAGCAGCACTATGTGCTTTGTTGAGCTTTATTACAAAACTGAAAAACTTAACTTTAAAGTTTATAAGCTAACCTATGCTTGAGCCGGCCTACGTGACCAAAGATGCTTGGTCAGCTAAAAGGGTTTGCGCGTGTAGCGCTCACCTGCAGCTATTTGGTTTTGGGGGAGAAGACATGGTTGCGCGTGTTTCGCTCACTTAAGAATTTAGCGGATGCGCGTTTAGCGCAGTTGCACTTTGGTTGTAATAGGACTCCAAAGTATGCAAACGGTTTGTATGTTTCTAGCATATAATGTGGGAATGGAATTTATGAAGAAGTTCATAAAATATTGTGTTAACTCCTCCTCCGAAATATCAAGCGTCCCCGCTTGATTAATTAAAAAATGGGATGTCGTTAAGACTTCTATGCTGCGGCCTTTTAATTACTGGCATTTGAAATGATTCCGGTTTGCTAATAATTATTTCAGGCTTTACGCGCTTTTTGCATCTGAAAATTGCAATTATGGTAAGTACTAGGGCTAATAGCCCAAAATGAGTGAATAAACTGGATTTCACTAAAAGATTCAGAGAACTTATTTTTTTAATGTTTTTTATATTAAGCTCTTTCATAAGTTTTAAGGATAGAACTTCCTCGAACTCTGAATTTGAGTTTGAATGTTGGATTAAAGCAGGCAGTGGTCTCAAGCTATGTTGTTCTAAAGTTGTAAAATTCATGTTATTTATTCTTATAGTTTCATTAAAGATTCTTATCAAATATGATCCTCTTAATTTTCTAGTATTATTATTTGTAGTAATATTTCCTTCGAAATTATTTAAAAGTATTAATCCATTATTTATTTCTACAATATTTTTAACATGTTCCGTATTTGTTACGGTGCACTTATATGGTTTATTCCTTATTAAATTTTTTATACAATTTTCGTTTTCCAAATTAACAATTTGGGTTTGTTTGCAAATTTGTATTTCATTTATTATTTTACAATCTTTTTCTATACCATAATATTCTTCATTACATTTCAGTATTTTTTCAAAATTTATCTTTAAAATAGTTTCGTTTTTACTTAAAGGCTTAATTATAATAGATTTGCAAATTTCTTTACCGGTTTTCGGTATTTTTATCATATAAATTAGTAAGTTTTGTTTTACAGCAATTTGAACATCTGCAAAATTCAGAGATTCTTCTAACGAACCAAATTGCAGATTCTCTTCGACAAAAATTTTATTTATTCTATGAGCTTCTTGATTGTTAATAATAACTGAGTTAATAATGTTCGCTTTAGTTAAATGAATTGCTCTTTTAATATTTTCTAACTCATCTTTGATTATGTCAATTTTAAATTTATATTGAAGTATTAGGGCGGTTTGAAGTTCGTTACTACTTCCTAGAGACTTTATTATTGAGTTGCTAATTTCTGTTATATTGTTTATTCTTTCTAAAATGTTTTTGTTGATTATTAATTGTTGGTTGTTATTCTCGATTATTTCTTTAAATTTGCTGTTGATGGCTATTAAATCGTCATGGTCAGGGTTGCCAGCTATCCATTTCCAGGCTGATCCTATGTAGTCTAGTGATCTTTTATTTTTGTATTTAGGTAAAATGTTATTAATTGTTATGTTGATATTACTGATTTCGTCTGTTATAAATGGGTAAAGAGGGTTGTTAGCTGGAATGTTTCGTATGAAGTTTCTGTTCAGTTCCCGTAATATTGTAGAGTATTCTGTTATGTTTGTCTATTTCTTTTTTTAAAGGCATTGGATAGGGGTAAGTTTTGGAATATATTGGTCTATCGCTTTTAGTCCTAATTTCGGCTTTAACGTTCGTGACATATGTTAATTTTTTATCTGGTTCAGCGAATAATGTTGGGCAAGAGTTAAAGAGTTGTTTTAATCTTTCGTTATCTTCGGGACTCAAATGATTTAGCCTTAATGTAGTGTGTGCAATAGAGTTAATTGCTAACTGGTGGATGGGGTATTCATATTTATTGAGTAATGTAAAATAGTTCTCCTTAGTAAAAATTACTGCGTTTAAACTTTTCATTGTATCGTTACCTATTATGGCATCAAAGGTTCTTAACTTGGGCAAAATGTGAAATTTTAATTTACCTATTTCATCACCGAAAACACTGATATTAGCATGATGAGTAATTTTGACGGGTCCACCAACAGAATTTGCAATGAAGGGTTTGTTCGGAATGGGGTTCCTAATATAAGTTGGACTAATATAATTTTTGTTCGATCCGGTATCTAATAAAAATTTTAGTTCATTGCCATTTTTCATTTTGAAACGATAGTATGGCAATGAGGAGTTTAGTCTAAAAAATTGATATTGTCACTAGGGGTTGCTTCAATCTCTTCTTGTTCTTCGTTGTATTCGGGTTGGTAGTCCTGTGAAGACTCGTAGTACCCTTCAGGATATTCTAATATTACATTATTGTATTCTATTGGGTCAGTTTCTGTAACTTCAGTATTGTAGATCCGTTGCATTTTATTAGGAGTCTGTATTATCTGTGATGGTGGTCTCTTACTAGCTTGATTATTATTAGCCTGCGCTGGTCCATTACTAAATGCTTGTGGTTTGTTACTGAATGTTTGCTGCCTATTATAAAATGTTTGATTTTGTTGATACTGAGGCCTATTCTGATAATTTATTTGCTTCGTTTGAACAGAGCGATCAACTTCCATTGGTGTAGGAGGTTTTGGAGGAAGAGGTGGTCTAAAGTTTGGTTGCACTGTGACGTAGTGTCGGTTTTGTCCGTACTGTTGATACGAATTTGGTCTAAGGGATTGGTTGTGAACATTTGTAAGTTCTGGGTAAAAGGGTCTTACTTGGGGTTTGAATGAGTATGACCTTGGTTGATTGTGGCTAATGGGTTGGTTGTGGCTAATAGGTTTGGTATTGGTCGGCAAGCGACTGATACTATTTGTATGGTTCGTCCTGTAATTCATGTTGCCTAATTTGAGACACATATTGAGAGCCTGTGGTAAACTGGTTGGTTCCTTTACACTTAACAGACTGGGTAAGTTACCGTTCAGACCTCTTATAAATGTGTCGAGGGCCTTTTCTCTATATGTCGTTGTCATGGCATACAAAGCTTCTTCACCTAACTCCAGGCAATCGATTTTGTCTAGGATAAGCGAGAGATATTGATAGACTTGTTGATAAAATTCTTCAACAGTGCTACCCCGTTGTGCAAGTGTTGTCATTTGATATTCCAACGTGCTAACGTCTCTCTTGTCTGAGTAATGTAACATCAGACATTTTTTTATCTTACCCCAATTTAATGGGGTGCGGTAAGACTCAAGGGCCGTGTCGGCTTCGCCAACTATCTTGTGTCTTATTGTATGCAGGATAGCAAAATATTTTGGGGTGTTCTTATTCTGTCCGTACATTAATAATATTCTATCTACCGATTTCCGCCATGAACTGAATTCTCCGTTTTTACCCGAAAATTCTCTTAAACATTTTACCACATCTGGAACTCTTTCGGATGCGTCCACGTTAATGCTAAAATCTACAGGATGTTCAACTTCTTCTTCGATTTGTGGGTGTAATATGGTCGAAACTGTTTCCGATATTAACGAAACGAGTTCTCTTTTTTGATTAGGAGTGAAAGTGGAAGGGATGTTAGGAGGGGAAACGTTAGTGCTGGATGAGTGCAGATTTAATCTCGACAATGTCGATGCTATCTGTTCTTCCTGACTCATTTTGTTCACTTGTTTCTGATTATTTAAAAAAAATATATTTATTTTTTTTTTTTTTTTTTTTTTTTTTTTTCAAAGTTATCTTTTCTTTTGTTATAACAATAATTATTTCCTTTCACATAACCTTACTTACTAATAATCTTAATATCAAACTTACATAAATATCATTTGCATTTTCCTGTGTTGATAGTGTTTCCTCCTTTGTGTGATTAATTTAGATTTCTCCCCTTGTAGTGGTATTTGTTGTATTGGTTCTATTTGATGAATTAATTTAAATCTTTCCTCTTGTAGTTGTATTTGTTGTATTCGCTGGATTAGTTTAAATCTTTCCTCTAGTAGTTGTATTTGTTGTATTGGTGCTTGATGAATTAATTTAAATCTTTCTTCTAGGAGTTGTATTTGTTGTATTGGTTGTATTTGATGAATTAACTTAAATCTTTCCTCTTGTAGTTGTATTGGTTGTATTTGATGAATTAACTTAAGTCTTTCTTCTAGGAGTTGTATTTGTTGTATTGGTTGTATTTGATTAATCTTTTCTTTTATAGTTGTATTATTTTACACTTGTTTAATTTATTCTAAATTTCCCCGTCACGCACTTTTTGTTCAATGTATTTGTATTAACTTATGCTTTTCGTTCGGCTGGGTTGATACTGCCCGTCCTTTTTCCGAAAGGTACTAAGGGGCCGAGTACGAAATGTTATTTAGGTTTAGTCCGCGAGTATAAAAAATATTATTATTTTTTCCTCACGGTCCCTGCTCGGGCGCCACATAAAAAATAAAACTATGCGTTTTTATAAGCAGCACTATGTGCTTTGTTGAGCTTTATTACAAAACTGAAAAACTTAACTTTAAAGTTTATAAGCTAACCTATGCTTGAGCCGGCCTACGTGACCAAAGATGCTTGGTCAGCTAAAAGGGTTTGCGCGTGTAGCGCTCACCTGCAGCTATTTGGTTTTGGGGGAGAAGACATGGTTGCGCGTGTTTCGCTCACTTAAGAATTTAGCGGATGCGCGTTTAGCGCAGTTGCACTTTGGTTGTAATAGGACTCCAAAGTATGCAAACGGTTTGTATGTTTCTAGCATATAATGTGGGAATGGAATTTATGAAGAAGTTCATAAAATATTGTGTTAACTTGTATATTTAAAAATGATCTACCCTGATCTAATCGGACTCGACAGTGGTAAAAAGTAAGTATTATCAGTTTTCAAATAAACAAGATGCATATATAAGTATATGTATATACAAGTACATGTATTTCTGTACAGCCACACATATGGACAAAGGTGTATTCATAAGAATCCATTCACTTTAATAAACATAAGGAATACTATATAACATAATATACGTGTATTTATATATACAAATATACATATACTTATGTATATGTACATACATATGTATCTCGAAAACTTCATTATTGCTTCCTTCTCGCGCTGAGGGCAGTGTTAGTAACGATTCACACGATTTGGATGCTGCAAAATTCATGATCTTAAGTTTTGCGAAACATCTTCGGCGTAATTAGTTAGTGTTAGTGTTTGATTATTTACGTTTAATACGTAAGACGAATTAATTACTTAGACATCACGGTGATTCAAAGAAACCAATAATTCTTGTTTATTTGTTGTTTGTGTTATTGTGCACAAAACTAATCGTGAAACTTGAAAGGCACTTTTGATCTGTTACCTAAGTTCAACGTAATTGATTGCCTAAGCGCATACTAAATAAGAGAGAATATGTCTTTATTATAAGTAAACAAATGCAAAAATAAATTTATGTTGGTTTTGATTTTCAGAAAAAAAAAAAACAAAAAACGACTAGACGATGGAATTATAGAACTTAGTTTTATAAACATTTTCTATATAAATTATTTATGAACTTCTTTACTACTACTTTATTTAAAATAGAAGCCAATTTTTTTTTTTTTTTTTTTGGAAAAAAGTTAACTTTGGCGACTACTTTCAAGGTTGATGCCAGGATATCATGAAACGTATTATTATTGGCGATGAGTCTTGGATCTATGCTTACGGCCCGGAAATAGACCATCAATCGGTGGAATGTCGTGGTAAAGATGAACCAAAGCCAAAAAAAAGCAAGTCCAAGCAGGAAAAAAATTAAGGTTATGTTGACAGTTTTTTGCGATTATCGAGATGTGGTACATTCCGAATTTATTCCGATCGGCCAAACTGCCAACAATGAATACTATTTGAGTGTTTTTTTCGAAAAAGGAGGATGGAATTATGGACCGACAATTCTTGGTTTTGCACCACAATAATGCACCGTCGCATACTGCATTGATTCTTCGTGAGTTTTTCGCCAAATTTTCAACCAATATCGTACCACCGTATTCCCCTAGTTTAGCTCCATGTGACTTCTATCTATTCAGCAAACTCGGTCAGTGAATTATCGGAGTTGATGTATTCGGAAAGTCACAAATATCCTTTACCACAGCAGATGATTCAACGGTTAAAATGTAAAAAAAATTGTTTTTGTACCGAACCCGGATATTAGGTATAGGCTTCCACGATTTCTAAACGTGTTCGTATTTGAAGTTTTGCAATTTAGTATTTTTATTTTGACAATAAGAAGAAAAAAACATTAGAACTCACTAGTTTCAGCCTTTAGATTATTGAGAACAAAAAGTTAAATAGAAAAATAAAAAAAATCATCCGATTTTTAGATTGAACTGGCACTACTTGAGTATACTAGAAATTTATTTACATACATATAGCTATTATGCAATTATTTCACGTATTTGAATATATTACGAAAAAGGTGAAACGGTGTATCCGTCACGAAATCTATGTTGAAAAAACTTTGCCTAGCCCTTTGGCATTTCCAGCAAGAGTTAAAAATGGAATTAAGTGCCAAGCTAATCAGCAAGTATTTACTATTTTGAATTTCTTGGAGTGTATATCACAATTAAAATAAAACTTAGCTTAACACCGCACACATTCTGATTAATATTGAATAATAGTATTCAATACGACTATTCGTAAATATAATCCAGTAATAATTGTCTCTTAATTTTCATTCTATAACTTTCTTACCCTTCTTATAATGGGTGATCTAAGTAGAGGTACTCTTTCAAAAGCCTTCTTTGACAGTTCACGCGTGAGTCGTGTCAAGCCGTCATGTTATTTTTATTCATTATTAATTAACATTTCATCATGGAAAGATTTATGCCGGAACAACGCTTGCAAGTCGTTCAACTTTATTACGAAAATTCACATTCTGCAGAGAATGTGTTTCGCGCGCTTCGCTCTACTTATAGTCAACATAATCGGCCTACTGAGCGTAGGCAAGACAATCACCCATCTTGTGGCCCAGCATTCATTACTGGATAATATTCGACCGAATAGACGACGTCCAGCCAGCAGTGAAGAAAATATAGCTCCACGAAAACCTTGGAGTGTCCACTCGGCGCCGTTCGCAGCAACTCGGACTGACGTATGGAACGGCTTTGCGCATTTTACGTGGAAATCTTAAAATGAAAACTTACAAAATACTGCTTGTACAAGAACTGAAGCCATTTGACCTTCGCAAGCGACATAGCTTCGCTTTATAGGCTCCTGAAAAGTTCCAAGAAGATCCAACGTTTTCGAGCCAAATTTTGTTCAACGTTGAAGCTCATTTCCGGCTCAATGGGTATATAAACAAGCAAAATTGCCGCATTTGGGACGAAGAGAAACTTGAAGTGGCTCCAGAGCTGCCATTTCATCTAGAAAAAACAACGCTTTGGTGTGGTTTGTGGGCCGGAGGAATCGTCAGTCCATATTTCTTCAAAAATGTTGCCGATGAGAACGAAACTGTCAATGGGGAGTTCATCGCGCCATGGTAACCGACTATTTGATGCTTGAAGTTGAACCTCGTGATCTCGTCGACATTTTGTTTCAACAGGACGAAGTCATTTGCTACACCTCGCATCAATCAATGAATTTATTGAAAGAATGGCTAAAGAGAACAAATAATTTCACATTTTGGGCCGTTTGATTGGCCACCAAAATCGTTTGATATCGCACCGTTAGACTTTTTCCTGTGTGGATATGTAAAGTCTAAAGTTTATGCGGACAATCCCGTTTCGATTCAAACCTTGGAGCAAAACATCGCGCGTGTCATTCTCTAATTACCAGTCGAAAGGCTAGAACGAGGCATCGAAAATCGGACTTAAGGGATGGACCACCTGAAACGTAGTCGCGGACAATATTTGGAAGAGATAATCTTGAAAAAATAAATGCCAAAGAATGTTCTTCCGAATGATATTAAACATTCGAGACTAAATTTGAAGTTTATGTGTTCTTTCTAAAAAAAGTAGGGAACCTCGAAATGTATCACCCTTTACATACAAAAATAAAAACAAGAAACATGATTTTAAAGCCCATCATGACTATTCACTTGAAAAAAAATACATATGTACATACATGTACATATGTATATGGAACACTTTTAAAAAGCTAACACAGTTTTCATTAAAAATTACATGAATGAATGTGCGAGCACGAACTTGAATTCCCCAATCATCATCCCCACCCATTCATTTAACGCTTTGTGTATTCTTCAACTTATAATTAATAATATAACGTATTTTTTGGGATGCAAAAGTATAAACAATACAAGCACGAAGTGTGCGCACCAAACGAAAGCCTTCAAGGTCAACAAGTTAATATTCATGTGTATATATGTGTATGTGTGCATATGGTTAATATTCCATTAATGCTGCCGATCACTTCAACACTTCCACACTGTCTTGCATTAATCACAGCTAATTATAAATTAATCTTTACCGGGAATTTCACTTCAACTTTTCAACGCAACGGAAAGTCAATTATATCATGCCACGATCTCGAATTCGCTAACTGCGTGAACCGACGTGTGTATAAATGCGTTTGTTTCTTTGTGTTACGTTATTCGCGCACGAAAGAATTCTTTTAGACACCAAGCAATTTTGAAGACAACGTAAAAAAGGCGAAGCGACGAAGCACTCTTACGAAAAGACACCTTTGAACTAAAATAATGCGTGCGAATTCGTATAATTTTATATCAACATCGGCGTTTTAAGAGAACGAGACCAAAATCCGATCATGCTGCTGCATACATGTATGTATATAGTATGTGTGCAACAGATGGCCATAGCATCAATACAATTCAATTATACTCTCGCACAGGTAGTCTTGCACGTTTGTATGTATGTTCTGGCGTTGCGAAGTAAAGAAAGAACTGGATTCCGAAAATATAAAAGAGCGGCGGTACTTTAGTTCATATACATATACAAGTATATATCTGCAAGTTGGTGAATACACACAAACAAACAATTGTGTTGTGATCAGGCGGCAACGCCGACACATCTCCGCTTATGACGCGAGGGAAGGTCGAGACGAGCTCAAAGTAAACAAACACTCAGGAATGCCGGTGTGCGGTTGACAATAAGTCATCAGTCGTAATGGGCATTATGAAAACGTGAATTATGCATTATATACAAGCTTAAATTTTAATTGTTAGTACTATATAATAATATTTTAATGAAGTAAAAGTTATATGGGCTCAGAAAGCTCTACATTTCAGAATTTTTTTTAAAGCCAGAAGAAGCTTCTGAAGTCAGCCATTGGCCATAGTAAAAATAATTGTTTTGAAAAACTCTGTGAGGAAGCAGACGAAGACTCTTGGGGAACAGCATAGAAAATCTGTGTGTCAAAATTCAAAAATGAGGCACAACAACCCAAAAGCGCATATTTTATGAGGAATGTCGTCGAAACTTTGTTTCCAAAACACCACCTCATTTTTTAAGCTAAGCCACGAACCGAAGTCGTAAAGCCACCACTAAGGTAGTAATATTGGCCATAGCCGGACAAATAAAAAACATATTGGAAATACTTGAAGTTAGCAATCAAAAAGACAAGGCTCGGTTCTAGGCCCCCTTCTATAAGAACTAATGTATAACGGCGTGCTAAGGAGACACCAACCAAAAGCCGTTAATTTAATTACATACGTAGACAACCTTATTCTGGTAGTAGTGGATAAACACATAAATGATCTCCGGAGCAAATGCAATGACTGCATAAACGGTCTGCGTCAACGGTTCTTCTCAACTTCTTTAGAACTGGGTGAACAAAAGTTTGCTCATAAGTATTAGAAAAGGTAAGGAAAGTATATCTCTCGCTATAGGGGAGTGCCACACAGCCACATCTAAAATATCTGGGAGTAGACTAGAGTGCTTTCCGAAAAGTATAAATCGACGCTGCTGAAGTAATAGCCAGTTGATGCCCATTGTCGTCCAGGACGAATACGAGCGGGTACACATATTATCAGAGCCGTCTATAGGAGCCAAAATAAAAGAAAGAATCAAAAGATTAACAATATGGCAGCAGCGGTGATAAACCTCACTTAAAGGATGGTGGGCCCACAAACTGATACCAGAACCAATCGTTGATTTTTTGGTACAAATTATTCAAAGAGGGGCGAGAACGCGTTAACAACGAACCACGTCCAGGACGGCCAACAACATCAACTGATGATCAACACGTCAATAAAATAAAAGAATTGGTGCTTGAGAATCGACGATTAATTAATGTATATGAAACAATGCTTTCCGACTACCAGGATGTCATGAAATCAATTATTACTGCCGATGATTATTGGATTTATCCGTACGGCCCGTATCGTAGCAAAGGTGAGCCAAGGCCGAAAAACCACGTGAAAAATGGTCAAAAATCAAGGTAATGCTGACACTTTTCTTCGATTATCCAGAGGTAATGCACTCTGAGTTCCTTTCGATCGGTCATACTTTCAACAAGTAATTTTATTTGAGGGCTATGTGTCATCTGCGCGAAACTGTTCGTAAAATGAGGCCCGATGTGTGCGCCGACAACTCTTGGGTTTTCCATCACGATAATGCATCGTCGCATATTGCATTGATTCTTCATGAGTTTTACGCCGAATTTTCAACCAATATCATGCCGCAACCACCGAATTCGCCTGATTTAATTGAAAACATTAACGTGAATCGTTACCCGCATTGAGGGCTATTCCGGAAATTAACTTTAACAACTGTTCCGAAAATTGGAAAAAACGTTGGCACAAGTGTATTGGGGCCAAAATGGATTACTTTGAGGGACGATATAAATTTTGAAGAATAAATTAAGAATTTTAAAATTATGAAAAAATTCTTATTATTTTTTACTTTTAGAAGTATGTTAAATCGTGCTATGGAAAATAGTATGTCTGTACACAGAATAGATTTCGCTAAAAACCTGTATGCGCATTAAAATTAAATATTAATAAAGTAAAACTAAGTTTTATAGCAAATTTAAACAATTATTCCTTACTAGAAACTTCGTTTATATTTCCATGCTAATCCTTTTAAATAAAGTGCAAAGCCTTCTGCCCGCCACTAACAGCTGCATTTATGGTAGTCAATCTCAGAATTCAAATTTGAAATATTCACACAATTTACACGATATAAGTACATATGTACATACACTCAATGAAACTTAATACTTTGCAAGTTCCATTTTTTTTAATTAAATTATATTTTTTACGTCACAATTAAACTAAAGCAAAATGAGTTGATGACACACACATACACCAAATATTTGACACTCGTCAGCTGTTGATTTTACTTTGACAATTCAGCAGCAGAGTTTGTTGTTATAGTATTAACAGGATACCCATCAGTGATGGACATTTTTTTGAATTTAAATTTTTTATTAATGTACTATACCCAAAGCGTATTTACTATATATATGTATATATCGGCACCTCAAATGTAAAATAGTATAGCATCAAAACAAAAAAAAAAAAAAAAAAAAAAAAAAAAAAAAATAGAAAATCGCTGCCAGATATAACAAACTGTATATCACAATTTTATAGCAAAACTCAAATTTTGTTTCAATATAAGCGTATGATAACCAATATATGACCATTTTATAAAAAAAAATCAAATTTTGTTTCAATATGAGTGTTTTCTATTATATCGTTTTTCCCTCGCCTGGAAAATTATGAAAAGTGATGTTACGTTATATTGCATTTTAGGTGACGATATATATATATTAAATATTTTTAATTAATTTTATCACATATTTACAGTTCATAGTAAAAATTATTTTTTATTTGAAATAGTACCAATATAATCAATAAAAGATACAAAAGATAGTACGGTATATTAACTAACTGATTATCTATATAAAACGGTTACACAAACCAACTTTTTTCCAACACTGATGCACATACGAAGTGTCAGTTCCGTTTCCTCACACACGCTTTCCGCTGTATTGCTTAATTCCTCTGCTTGTCATTTCCTTCTCATTTAGTGTTGCCACGTAGAAATTTAATACAAATATTTTAAATACACAAATTTCTTAAAATGTTGTTATGTGTTATATATTTTGAACTTAAATTATCAAAAATAGTTGTTATTGTATATACAAGTAGTTGTTATTATTATATTTAAAGGTAATATTTTCGATAAATCAATGTGGAGAGCTGATGCTACTCACTCACTCAGCTTATAAATAATGCTGATCGAATGGTTAGTCAGTTGTGGCTCGATAACTTATATGAGAGTGTAATTTTCTATAAAATAATAAAAATAGTACATATCGTCACTTAAAATGCAAAACAACATATCTTCAAAAAATTCGAAATTGTGCTTTTTATTGTTTACAATTCACTACATCATATTACATGTACGTAGCATAAAATTGTTAGCTTCTGCTGTCAGATATAACCAATATATAACCATTTAATAACCAATTCATACCCATTTTATAACTAAAACTCAAATTTTGTTTCAAAAAGAGTGGTTTCTATTATATAGCTTTTCTTGTAAACTTATTTTGCATTTTAGGTGACGATATATGACTTTAATAATTTATATATAAGTAGTTTCAAAATTATATTTAAATAAATTTGGCCGCAAAGCTGTTTTTTTTAACTTCTTTTAATAAAGCACAAAAATATAAAATTTTCAAAATCATAATTCAAAAAAAGACATTTTATTTTGCACTTATATTAATTTAAATAAAATTAAACATAAACAAGAATTTTGTATAAAAATCCACTTGCCTCTCCATTATTTATTTTTCTTATTCACTTATTTATTATTAAAAATGTTGTTGCGTTATTCAAAGAATAAATTATTGACAAATAATTTAAATTTAGTCTTTCAGTATATATTCTAGCATAAAATAATACAATACAATATAATATAATATAAATAAAAAGAAATTAAAATAAATCACATACATTAAGATATTCTAATCTGGCAACCTTACTTTGCGGATGCCAAATTACAGTTCAGTGCGCAGGAAAAGGCAATAGCGCAAGCTCTCCTGTTCAATTGTAAAGTGAAAAGTGAAGTGTTTTGTAATTATTAATAATTTAAAGAGAATTTATTAAAGTGAAATTAAAATATTGCTTTTTTAAAAAGTGTGTTAAGCGAAATTAAAGAAATATTTTAAGCATTTAGAGCAATAGCCGAAAATAGCAAAAGCCAGTAGCGGCTGCGAAGTTAGTTCAAATTTGTTGGTAGCTGCATACAGGAAAGCGCAGCGACGTCAAGTCGACGTTGTTCGGTGCGGTTCGTGTGTGTTTCTTTTGATTTTTGTTTGTCGTGTCAAATATTATAAGTGTATTTAGAGTGCGCCATGATTTGTTCTTGCGTTGTTTTGTTTTATGTATCCTTGGTTTGGTCAAGTGCGTAAGAAATTAAAGTGAATTTTAGGCAAAATGTTGCAATGTAAATATGGAGATCAGCTTTTTGGATAGATCCGTCAGCGCATGGTTGCATGAATTATAGTATAGTGGTGAGTTATTTTCATTTTAATATTTAAATGTATAATTATAACATATTACAAAATACATATTTATTGATCATATACAAAAATACATACCCTTATATGCATATGATATTTATTCAAACCCTTCTAATTAAAAAATTGAAGGAGGTTATACGAGTAACCTATAGTTCGTAAGTTTTCACGCCATAAGTTCATGTAAGTTCGGGAAAAGTTTTCACGCCAGAAATTGACGCGGAAATACCAAATTTATCTGCTAAAGACCGTATGCCGCTAATAATTTTAATTTGCCATGACTCAATCAGAAGCTACGAAACTCAGAGCTTCGAAATTGATTATATTTTATAGAGAATGGGTGGGAAATATGCCAATTTCATATATTTTAGCCACTAAACTGCAGGCTTATGCACTAATTTTTTCATTAATAAAACTTAAATATTTGTTGTCTATAGATTTGATTACCAAAATGTAAAATAGTTTGCTTAAGGGGTCACGAAGGTTTCCTCGCGAAAAAACAGCCTTTTTTCAACAATTTTTTTCTCACATAAAAAGTCAAATATTTTATTAGAACTTCTTATTGTTACAAACATATACTATTAATAAAAAAAATTCTAAAATTTTTGGAAAAAATAATTTAAACTTGCCGTGACCCGTCAGAAAAATTATGCGCCCGCGTTGGTAGAATAACGCCTTACAGGAGCATTTAAAGCGGAAAAAATACGTGTTTTAGTTAAGTTCTTAACTTAGAACTTAGACGAAGGAAAAAAACTGAAATTTTGATTTTTGGCAGTCATTTTTACACAAAAAAAATTAAAATTTCAGTGAAAAACTCGTGACATTTTTTGTTCAAATATTGAAATCGAAAAAAAACTTTCGTCGAAGTCTTTAAGAATAGTATCTCAAAGACCTGTGTAAAATTTCATGAAGATCGGTTGAGTAGTTCTCAAGAAATCTTGTCAACTGACTTCAAAAACTTAGACTTAAACTCGTTTAAAGACGGCGCCCTTAGCCTAGCTAACCTCGAGCGCACGTGTTCTCAAGGCTGTATCTCCGAAACTATTACTCGGATCAACTT
This sequence comes from Bactrocera zonata, assembly GCA_037783105.1. NCBI lineage: Eukaryota > Metazoa > Arthropoda > Insecta > Diptera > Tephritidae > Bactrocera > Bactrocera zonata. The sequence continues at coordinate 553,723 of JBAWJQ010001082.1, read as the reverse complement.
GAAAATTTAGAGCAATATTTTAGAGGTATTATAAAATTTATTAGGACAATAAAAAAATAAATAAAAAAATGTCGAATTTTTGAAAGCCATAAACCCATCTAACCCCTTATAAAGGCTACACTTATGAACAAAATAATAGATGTGAACAGTTTTTACATAAAAACTTTGAAATATTCGTAATTAAAACAATTTTGTTTTAGTTACATATATCTTTGCTTTACTTTACTAAACATAAATAGGTCGGAAATATTTCATGCCGAAAATTAAAACTGAATATTTTTTCAAAACAAGAAAAAGTATTGGTCAAAATAATACACCTATTATTTTTAAATATATTTTTTTTTTTTTAATTTTTGCCCTTTATGGCATGAATTTAATTAATTTTCGACAAGTTTTCAGTGAGGTATCATCCCAAAGTTCCTTTGTTTTCGGCCACAATTGCTCCTTATTTTAAAATGAAAAGGCCGGCTTTTTTACATTCGTTTCCGTAATTATTTATCTTAATATTCTCACCCAAAAAGTATTTCACCACTTTTTATCTCCGGTCAGAGCATTAGTTATAGAGTATACTATATTTGCAATGCATTTTTTTCTTTATCCCATAATTGTTTTATCAATCGGGTGGATATTAAATAATTTCTTCTTTTCAATTTATGGTGTTCAAATGAATAATTGCATACATATACTCCATTGCTTAAATTTACAAGAAAAATACTTGTAATACCCTTTTAAATTTTTTTAATATTACTTACACATATTTTATTGGCCAACCCCATTAATGCTAACTTGTCACTCAAAATCAAAACTACCGAAATAAAAATGTTGTTGATACTGACGATTTATGCAACTACTAACATCCAACAGATGTCGCCCAAACTATGCTATGTGTACAAGCTAAACAAACTGCTTTTATTTCGCCCCACAGAGGTCCTTGTTACTTACAATGAGCTATTGACTGTTCTCTGTTGACTGTTCTCGAGTGAGAAAGAAAAGTGTTGCTAAGCCTGATGTTGCTGCAACATGCTGATGGAACGTATGGAGTGTATTTAGCGAATACAAGCACCCAAGGGAGGAGCTTAGCAAGATTTTCTACGCTAGATGGCTCAAAGTTTCATTAAAAAATCTTTCATATAGAAACTGAACATAGACTAGGCTATACATTTGGTGTCTGGTGCGCAACTAGTTCGTTTACGGTGAAGTCTCTTGAATGGAACAACTAACGATGGAAAGTTATGCGTTGATTACAACTTACTTAAGGATAGAGTTATAATTAGGGATAGCGCTGACAAATAACAGCTTGTAATAGATTCTAATAATAATTACATTAAACATGCCAAGTCATCTACTTCATTACGAACACAGGTTGCACAAGTCAAACTTAAATCACAAAGCAATTTTCGATCGAAAATTGAAAATCGAAAAGCAATTTTTCTCTTCTCGACAAACATGAAAATAAAAAAAAAATGTTTAGAAGGCAACGCTTTGGCTTCTTGATTCTGACTTTCCGTGACACAAACAGAGTTTTCTTTTAAGTTTTATGAATTTGTTTTGAACGATGCCCAAATGCAGGAGCCGTTCGGTCGCGCGCGCGTCTATCTCACCATGCTGTTGTTGTCGGAAATCTTTCTCGGTTTGGCCATTATAATCGTAACCGCCATTTATCAACGCATACTGGGCGCTTACATGGCAGATGTTGAGCGAAAAATGTTGGGCGGTCAATTCTTCAACACCTACATACTCGGTTTCCAACTAATGGTGGTGTATGCCTGCAGCATTGCCATGTGGTCCTCGCTGTGGTCGCGTCGCTGTTCACCCAACGTCAATTTGCTGCTCAATCTTTGGATGTTCTTTTGTTTTGTGGTCGTCTTCTGTGGGTTCGGCACCATTTGGTCATTGATCACATGTGCCGATGCCTTGGAGAACACGGCGGAAATGTCGCTACTTAAGGGTATTGATCTCTACTACACATGCCCGGAGTGGAAGCTGCTTTGGGATGGTTTACAGTATCACAAGGAATGTTGTGGCGTGCACAGTTACAAGGATTGGATGAAGGCTTCCTGGATGCCGGCAGAGGCCACGCAGTGTCAGTCGGCGAGCAGGTGAAGTGTTGGCCGAAATATATGGTTCGATTAAAATAAAAAAATGTTGACCGTTTTCTTAGTGAGACCGCTTTGGCGCCGTACGCTTGTTGCAAGCACACGTGCGCCACCTGCTTCGAGAATTACATACCGCGCACCGACAACAGTCGCATACCCTACCTGACGCTCTCGCAGATCAACACCGAGGGCTGTTTGCCACTGTTCACCAACAAAATGTGGGAGATCCTCTATGTGCTGATTGCGCTGGTGCTGATCGCCTTCAAATTGGACGTGAGCTCCCACCAGCATTGGTACACATTGATTTTCGGCTACATTTCATGATTTCTTTTAGCTCCTCATCTGCTGTTTGGCGAAGTATATCATACGCAAACAAGCCGAAATCGACTGTTGCAGTTGCGACAATGATGCTTGCGATGATGACGACGGGCGTCCGATGGTGGTTGTGGTGCGTCTCAGCGCATTTCTTGTTTTTGTTGTGACAGAGATGCATATTTCCACATTTTTTATTATATATATTTTTTTTTACTTTCTTAGAAATGTCCTACCACACGTTGTGTCAAGTTCGACGGCGATGAGGGCGGAAATCCGCAGGTGGCGTGTAAGGTGGGCAGATCACATGGCGGCATGAGCGAGCCTTGCACGTGCTGCAGCGGCGACAATATGTTGCGTGGCTATACCGTTAAGCAGGAAGTGCTGCACTTGTCAACACCGTCACCAACGCAACGCGCCACACGCTTCTGCAACTGCAGCGCTGGCGGCGGTGTTGGTGGCGCTGGTGGCGCCAATGAATCCCGTATATTGCATTAAATAAGTTTAAGTGGCATTTACACCGAGTGCAAATTGTTGCTGAAAAGCATTTAAAATTTCCTTGCTTTTATATTTATATCCCATTTAGTCTTAAATTTATTTATTTTTGGGTAGTTTTACATCTAATAAAGAATTCGTTATTTAGCCTGTTGTAAAGTTTGTTTTATTGTTTTGTGTTCCTCGATTTCCTGAAACGTCCAGGGAAGAATTTTTTTCTAATTTTTTGTTCTCAATCTAGAAATTATTAAATTATAAACAGTCGTATTAAACTATCTTGGAAATATTGTAACTTACGAGGCAGCTAAAAAGTCTGTATCACTTTCAAGGTAATCAATTCTATAAAACTCACTATTATTATTCAGCCTATTTGCCACCGAGGGCGATATACAAATTACAGCAATCTTTCATCTTTTTAAAACCACTCTTGTAGTCTACTTTTTCGTATAATTCGAAATTGCCTTAATGTAGGCGAAAATCTTCATCATCGATAAATATCTATTGAAAAAGCGTTCTCTGAATGTCAGGCCGCGAAAATGCGATGGAAGCGGAAACTAAATTCATGAAATGTTGTCATCGTTTACATTAATTTTTCGCACAATCAATAGTCTCGATAAAACCGAACATTTTTCGCCTTTAGAATTTTAGTGAATTCGTTCTGTTAACTTTTAAAAATCTTTTAAACAACGATAGTTTTTCTCCTTTTTCTTTTCGGTTATAGCCGAGCTTGCAACAGTGCGCAAATCGTTTTTTCTTTTCGCTGTATGGAGCCAAGTGCAGCCAGGTCGTTCTCCCCCTGGTTTTCACAACGGAGCTGGAGTGTTTGTATCCGTTCGGACGACATGATCTAGCTAAAGTAGCCATTGTGTCTTAATTCGCTGAACTATGTCAATGTCGTCGTACATCTCGTACAGCTCATCGTTCCATCGAATGCGATATTCGCCGTTGCCAATGAGCAAAGGACCAGATTTCTTCCGCAAAACCCTTCTCTCGAAAACTCGCAACGTCGACTCATCAGTTGACATCGTCCATGCCTCGGCACCATATAGCAGGACAAGGATGATGAGTGACTTGCAAAATTTAGTCTTTGTTCGTCGAGAGAAAACTTTGCTTCTCAATTGCCTACTCAGACTGAGGTAACTACTGTTGGCAAGAGTTATACTGCGTTGGATTTCGAGGCATTGTTGTTGGTATGTTGGTAATACTGCTTCCAAGATAGACGAAATTATCTACGACTTCGAAGTTATGAATGTCAACATTGACGTGGGAGCCAAGTGTGAGGGCGACGACTGTTTGTCCTGCGCTCGTTCACTACCAAACCCATTGGCTTCCCTTCATTGTCCAACCTGGAAAAAGCAGAACTAACAGCGTGGCCAACGATATCGAAGTCATCGGCATATGCCAGCAGTTTTACACTTTTATAGAAGACAGTATCTTTTCTATTCAGCTCTGCAGTTCGAATTATTTTCTCCAGTAATATATTGAAGAAGTCGCACGAAATCGAGTCGCCTTGTCTGAAACCTCCTTTGGTATTGAACGGCTCGGAGAGGTCCTTCCCGATCCAGACGGAGCTTTTGGTAACGCTCAACGTCAGTTTACTCAGCCGTATTCGTTTTGCGGGGATACCAAATTCAGACGTAGCGGCATAAATTCGTGATGTCAAAAGCAATCGAAGAGGTGGTGCGTGTCGGTCCTCTTTTCAAGGATCTTTTTGAAGAATTGGTGCATGGTGAATATCGGATCAGTTGTTGATTTTCCAGGCCTAAAGTCAAACTCCTAAGGTCCAATCAGTTTGTTGACGGTGGACTTTAATCTTTCGCACAGTACGTCCGATAAAACCTTATGCGATGTTGAGAAGGCTTACCCCACGGTAGTTAGTTTTTCACCTTCAGATATCCCCTTTTTAAGTGATTTCGTTTTTCGACTTTTCAAAACTCCTTTTAAATAGCGATGGTTTTTTTTTATTTTCCACAAAGTGGAGAAAATTATTCCACGCGCTTCTGGAAATATTGACACCATAACTTCTTACGTATTTTCAGGCTTTGTATTCGATTCATCGTTAATAATCCATTTAGAAATATGGCTTTTGAATGAACTTCGAATTGAAAAGTTCATTTATTGTCACAGATCGAGGACAACATTCAAGTTTTGTCTGCTTAACCAGTATCTTTCATGGCCAATTTGTGAACTTGCGTCCAACTTACTTTTCACAAAAGAATACAACCCAAAGATTCATGACCAACACGTTCTTTTAAGCATCGAAAATATATGAATTTAATTTTGGTGGAGACTTCGCATTAGTTTATATATAATTATATCGAGGTGTTCACTGCGGCATGAGGTCGTTAATAACCTCCCAGTTAAAGACACACGTGCTTACATAACTCCATCGCTATGATAAATTCCAGGATTTTGCTAAGCGGCATTGAAAAAATGTGCTGTCTCAAATAAAAAAAAATGTTTTTTTGCTATATATGTAGGTAAATGCATGTCATTTTTGATGGAAAAGAAAAGAAATGCATTATGGCCTCGTTTTCATATATCCACCCATTTATGCGAATTTGGCTGAAATCTCTTGCTGTTTGCTTTAACATACCCTCAGAGTAAATAATCTTGAGGATTGATGATATTGGGGGCCATATGACTGCACAATTCTCGAAATTAACGAGTGACCAAGCTTTGCGTGCAATGCGTCCAACTTTAGACGCTAAACAAGAGGCAGCTGCAATTGGGTTTCTCGGACCACCGGATAATTTGATCTATGTACATCAATACCGAACATTTGTTTGTTGCTGAAGCCATTAAGCCTGAAATGCGCCTCAACTGAGGAGATGATTGTGAGTTTGTGAATTTTTCGGAGAACGTGAATTTGCGTGATAATCTTAGATAATTTCCAAATGTTGTATCAAAGTGAAATACAATAAGATGAAATTGCAATCCTGTTTTTACAAATGGCTATACCGATTTTGATAAGGTGGTCCTTGGGCTGCAATGACCAATGTAAAACTCCTATAGTAGTAGCCGGTATTTATCTCTGAAAGGTTAATATTTTCTTTAAAGAGTGTGAGTTTATTCTAACATTAGCAGATTTGTATGGTACATGCATGTAGACCACTAATATCTACCCCTGTCCACTCTCTTCTCAGTAGCGAACAGATCTTTGATGTTGGGCCTACCGATGTATAAAGTTCCGGTCCCGTCATAAAACGCTGCGGTGCAGACAGGTTCGTGAGGTATAGCGAAGGAATGAAACAAAGAGACTGTTATCGGAATCAGTAAAATTACCAGGCGACAATAAATAATGTAATATTTACAAATGTTCAACATTCGCAGTTCAGTTGCTTGAGAGTTTAACGACAGCTTACGGAATGCAACCGTTATTTATAAAAATTAATGGTTGGAGGCCTCCTTGTTGATAACATTGACCCACGCTGCGATCATTTTATGTATCTTCATATTCATTTATGTATACATATCTATATATATATGGTGGTATATGTATGTATATGAAAGTATGTGTGTTCGAATGTCGCCTGCAATTGGGTCGTGCGAATATTAGATGCTCGTTAAATTTTCAATAACGATCTGTGAATGCTACTCGCCACAATAGTGGGCTAATTGTGTGCCAGACATTTTAAAGCTGAAAGTCAATTAATTTTGCGCAGCAATTTAACGCAACACCCGAATTTTTTTTTTCTTTATTTTCTGTGGCGATTTTTTGAGTTTCTGCAAAGTGATAATTGAAACTGATTGCTTTTACGACTATATAAAAATTGAATATCTTTCGGTTAAATCGACGATACAGATGATACAAATAAGTATTTACATACTTATCAAATTGTATATACCATGTATATACATTTATGTTCGTTAGGGTGGTTCTTAAATAAACTAAGAACCTTATAAATACTCTGAACAATTCCAGGAGTTTGATGCGCGCAATGGAGGTTATGTGATCCCTGTCCACGTAGATGGATCCAAGTGAAATGGATTTTCTTCTACAAATTGCTGAGGAAACTAGAATAAGGTGTTCTGGAGTTTCCGGAAATTTGCACAAGAATCTATGTCCATGTTGGAAAAGTGTTTCTTGAGCTTGCAGTGCCCAGTACAGAGCGCGACAAGAAGACGGAACTTGTCTCAGAGGAGGTTGATCATATATGTAAACCCTGCTAAATTATAACCTTTCAATAGCAGCTTGGTGTGGCGCATTCCTGTTGCCTGCTGTTATCTCCATCATCCTGAAATCCATCGCAGAGCCAGCTCGTTGCAGACTGATAGGCGGTTCAGCCTTCCTATACATTACTCCACTAAAAGCGATTTGACTTCATATGCAGGTTGCAATAGTCGCGATGGAGATTAATTTCTCCATACTGACGTATAAAGCGAATACTTCTGCTTGTAAAAAGCTCGGAAAACATATAATTGGTATGGAGAGCTTGGCATGCGGTTCCGCAATCTAATGCTTTCGAGTGTTATTGAGCTATCAGTGTACCACTGGATAGTGCTGCCCCTCAGCAGTAGCTCGAGTATGGAATCACTCCACTCCACTTTACTGCCGAGACTAACTTTAAAGTGGTGTATCTTCCCTTTGACATGAGCAACATGCTTAATCACTAGATGGAGCGGTGTGAACTCCAACATGACTTAAAGTACTGCGGTTCGGCAAGTGCGCATTGCCCCTGAAGCGCAGTCGCAAGCTTCGATAGTGGAAGACCTTTCAAAGACTGCGCTGCCTTCGCTGTCCTAGTAACCACTTTATAAGTGACAATAGACTTTACAAACAGGGTATATCGCCACCTGATGATACTTGACTTACAGCCCCAGGATCTACCGGCTAGGCGTTTGCATATCATGAGTGCTTTGGTGGCTCTTAATAGTGTTAATTCCACAGTGCTATTCCACCGCAAAGTTGAGTCTAATTTGAGGCCTTGGCAATTGACGTCTTTAGACACCTCTAACTATCTGCCACCAATTGTGAGGAGCCACAAGCGCGGAAAAGACCTTAGACCCTCTAGTACTCAGTACAACTTCTATCCACCTGCGTACTGTAGTCACCACTTTCCTTTTCTCCAGTGCCTTGATGACACTTGCGTGGGACGCATAGTCAAGAAAGGCGCATATCGCAACCTCGCCATAATAGACATACTTACATACATAAGGCACTTAATGATTACTAGCTTTGTTAGTTAAAATTATATATATGCATATTTACAATGGATAGTATTTACCGAATCATAAATTATTACAAATTGGACCAATTTTCTCCTTCTGTGTAGTGTGATAGCATGTTTAATATGCTAATTTTTTGTTGTCACAATCAATGTCAAAAATTACTTTCGATAAAGATATTCGGCTTATGGTATTTTAATTCTTTTAATTCTCTGCATTATTTTTTATTATATTACATTATTTTATTTGAATTAAATTAATATAGTCATAGTAACACGAAATTGAAAATGATAATATATTTTTATCTAGCGCACATTTCAATTAATTTAAGGAATGAAACCTAATTATAGATTAAGTTAAGTTATACTGGCTTACTGTCATGCTATACATAAACCTTAAGGACCTTTGTAACGCCAGATGCAGATTCAGTTTAATACGAGCTGTTTACGAATATATACCGCTGATGCTTCATATCTTGAACACCGGTGCTCCTAGATATTCAAGCCGAGTTCTACAGTCGATATGCCGTCGACTACTGTTTACTATCGAACTCATGCGTATAACTCCACTATTATAACCTGTCATGTTGTCATAGACATGCTTCGATGCACCGTAGTTTTCTAATATTTCTCTCGACCAATCCATACGAGCCTTTTTTTTTTTTTTTTGAGTGAAAGACAAATTGTATGGGATCCACCAAGAAATCAAAATTCTGTCATGAAATGTGTATGCAATATTAAATGTGTGCTGGTGCCACTAAAGCTTATAGTTGCCTCAATCTCACGATAAGTCACATGACGATCTTACAATATCAGTTTGCGCAGAGTATCAGTAGTTTCCGGAAACAGAACTTTTTTTGAACAACCTTTCCGAAGATCAATTTGTGGTGATCCATGACCCCGATTGAATTCACCATAGTATTGATAAGTCCTGGACCTTGGATGCACTGTTGCTGGATTAATACACGTCGAAAGTTGTAAACAATAATCACGCGAAAATCCATTCCTGGAAATTTTTTTCAAGGTTGGTGTGACTGTCAGTGACATCTGTGCCAAATGTTACATCAAAGTAATCATTAGATTTTAGTATACGCATTCGTCGATTTTTACGATGACCAAATTTTTCAACAAAGAAATTCCATAAAATTTAAAAAAAAATTTAAAATTTTTTTTTATCAAATTTCTGACGACAAAACGTTCAGAATGTTGGAAAAGGCTTTCGGTGATAATTGTTTGTCGCGAGTAGTGTTTTTGATTGATACAAATTATTCAAAGAGGGTCGAGAACATGTTGGTGACGAACCACAACCAAGACGATCATCAACATCAAGTGGTGCGCAACAATAAAATAAAAGAATTGATGCTTGAGAACCAACGAGTTACAGTCAGAGATCTTATTGACATCGTTGGAATATCGGAAGAATTAATGAAAACCATTTTGAAAGACCATTAAAAGCGCGATTGCTTCCAAATTTTTTCGATAAACAGCGTCGTATTAACGTATGTGAAACAAGGCTTTCCGACTACCCGGTTGTCATGAAACGTATTATTACTGATGAGTCTTGGATCGATGCTTACGACCCGGAGACACACGATCAATCGGCCGAATATCGTGGCACGTCAAAGGCGGTCAAAAATCAAAGTTGTTTCCACAGTTTTCTTCGATTATAGAGGTGTAGTGCACTCCAAAATCCTTCCGACCGACCAAACTGTTAACAAGGAATACTAATTGAGTGTTTTGCGTCATTTGGGCGAAGCTTCGCCAGAACTATGGGCTGACAACTCTAACGCACCTTCACTTACCCCTCTTCGTGAGTTTTTCGCCTAATTTTCTATTAATATCGTGCCATAAGCACCATATTCACCTGATTTAGCTCCGTGTAACTTTCGGCTATTCAGGAGACTCAAACGAACACTCCGGGAAACCGTTTTGAGTAAATTAAAGACATTAAACGTGAATCGCTAAGTGCATTAAATGCTATTCCGGAAATCGATTTTAACACGAGGATTGGAAAAAACGATGACACAAATGTATTGGGACCAAATGAAATTACTTTGAGAGGAACGATATAGATTTTGAAGAATAAATTAAGAACTTTGAAATTATGAACAAAGTCTTACTATTTTTGAAATGAAAGTGGTTTAACAGTTTTCTAAACTAAATCTACTTGATTATACCAGTTTACGATACTACCCCAGTTGCTTTTTCGATTCGCTAATCTCTATGCTCTGATATATTATAAACGGCTAATTATATAAAGATACGGCTATAGATTCAGTCACGAATTATAATTGCGGCGAATATCAAGAATATGAGTTCCCAGACATGACTACAGCATTCCGAAAAATCGCTACAATGGCGATAACGACACATGAAAACCAAAAACCTAAAAGAATTCCCAAGAATTAATGACTTCAATAAAAAGTTTTTTCCGCATAATCATTTGTTATTTAAGCATCATTACATTAACTAAATACTTAAAAAAATTACATACAAATACAATATGTTTCTTACATTATATTCATACATACATACTATACTCGTATGTATTTATTCATATTTGTTTTAAATTCTTCTGATTTATGTGGGACACATTCACTTGGTTATTGGCGAAAATTCAATATGGCTTTACATTTCAGTCGGCGAAAGCAATAACATTTAATTTATTATGACATATTTTAAACTTAAGTCTACATTTAAGTATATTTAAGTAATTATAAGCAATCATAAGTAATACTCGTACAATTGACATTCAAATAGAATAGCTTAAATAATACTTATAATAATATTTACAAAATTTCTTTAAACTACGCGCTTAAAATTATATAATTTATTTGTTTAAACATAATTAGCTGAAAACTTTAACAGTAAAAATTTGTGTATACTAACGGTTTAGCCGAAGCCATTATTGTGACGTTTAAGTTTCCTGTTCGAACGCGGACAACGACCGATTTGTTCATTGTAAATGCCGAAGGAACAGTTGGGTACACTGCACAGCCTCTCCGCAATGCATCTAGAAAGAGATGAGAAGAAGAGAACAAAATGTTAGTTGAAGATCACTCTCTTATGACGTTAAAGTCCAAACATTTATCCGTCAAACACACTCTAAAACAAGAAAAAAGTTAACTTCCGTAGTACCGGAGGTATACTTAAGTAACACCCTTCAAGACAAACAAGTAAGGGCTAAGTTCGAGTTTTGCCGAACATTTTATACTTGCAGGATCGAAGCCAAAAACATACCTTCAGGTGCATAAGATCTGTAATTTATATGCGGTCTATGGCAAGTTTTCACCCCAATTCATTCGTTGTAAGAACGAAGATACACCGTTATTAGAAAAAACACGCTCTCTCCATATTATTTAAAGATAACTCACATATTGGCCGATATATGCGGTATAAAGTCAGCCGGAAGTTCGAAAAGCTATATACATATTAGAGAAGTATTGACCCGATTGAGGAAATTTCGACCTTCATGCTTACTGTTATTATAAAAGGAGTCACTCCGAATTTCTCTAAGATATCTCACAGATTGACTAATGTGTTCGTTAAAAAGTTCGCAATTGGAAACTTGATCCATATATGCGGTATCTAGGGGCTTAAATAGTTTATATCCGATTTAGACATTTTTGGTCATGAAATGGTCAACTTTAAGCGCACTATCTAGGCAAAGTTTTATCACGATACATTAATTGGTGCTTGATATGCATTCTGGGAACCAGAAGGAACTTAAAAATGGGTTTTATAGGAAGTACTAAGGTGCAGTTGTAGTCCGATTTCCGTTATTTTTTCACGCAAATATATGAATGTCAAGGTAACATTATACGCTAAATTTGGTCCATATCGGTCGAGTAGGTCTTGTGATACGGTTTTTGACCGAAATGTGAGCAGGGCCACGTCCATTTTTCAACCCGGTCTCTTGTCTCATCCCAGATGTAACATTTAATGCTTTCGTCTATTTATTTTTTAAATTTTTTATAAAAGGCCCGTTAGGCTATTGGATTTCAGCGCATATTCAGCGAAAGAAAATGAAGCTGAATAAAGCGCTGAATGCCAAAATGTCCGAAAATCTTGGTACTGAAAGTTTAGTAAGACAATTTTTATAAATGTGCCATAAATATGTGCTCACCTGCGATCATCCATTGCGAAGCCCTCATCACCATTCTTGAAGCGCTGACACGATGCATTGGCGTCCGCACAGTCGCAACGGCAATTGTAGGTGCGTGCAACATTTGTTTGTGATTCATGACGTCGCTGCGTTGCCTCCCATCTAATATCCTCTTGAAACACATCGAAGTGTCTGGGACAGCGACAGACTGCCTCTCGACTCTTTTCACTATCATATTCAAGGTCACTGCGTTCCTCCAATTGATTCGCCACATCTATAGTGCCATCGAAAGCCGCAATGTGCGAACGTGTGCGTCGCCTATACGCGAGATCGGAGCGTTTGTCGCGTGTGATGAACTCTGGCGTAGAGGTCAAGTACGTACGATTTATGCAGTGGCATTCGGTGTCATTGCGCAGCATCAAGACTTCGGGATGCTTGCGCGAGTTGCTGGAGTTCACCAATTCTACCTGCAAATCACAAATAACAAACAAACAGCATTTGTAGCGATAGCTGCTATATATGTATATGTATATATGTATATGTATATATGTATATATGTATATGTATGTATATTTACAAACATATGTATATTTGTAATTGAATTAATTCTATGAATGACAGCCTTATTTATTTTCATAAGCGCTTGTGTTGTTGCTGTTTGTACGTGCGTCCGTCTGACTATGAAATTTTACCGGCTAAACTATTCCGGCGAAAAAGCAAGCCGTCCAAAAAAAATGTATGAAAGTGCAACGCCCCTTCGAAATTTCTTTCGCCTGAGTCATTCATTGTTTCGCATTTGCATTTCTTTTGCTGCAATCGTTCTGGTTGAATTGTTGTTTTTGTTTACATTCCTATTCACGGCGGCTTGTTTTTCGTTGCAGTCAAATTGGAGTTTTTTATCGCCAAATTTATGGGTCGCTGGTGCCACGATTTGCCGGCAACACACCTCGGTCGGGCACCTTTGGCATAACATAACAAGCAATTGTGTAGAAGAATTGATATTCAAATATACATATGTACATTTGTATGTAGTTAAGCGGATTTGTTGTGCTGTTTTTTGTTGTTTATTTTTATATGCTATATGAACTTGCACCATACAGCCAACTAATTGGGGGATTCTTAAACATATGCATGTATAAAGGCGAGGTCGCCAAGGAGGAGACCAATGACCTGAAGACCCTGAAGCTTTATAAATATCGGCGCCGTCGCCAGTTGACCGGCGATTTGAAATTAAAAAAAAAAAACTAAGAAATAAATAAAACAATTTCCTATAATAAAACAGTTGTATCGCACTTTAATTGTTCTGCAGTTGCCATTGAAAATTAAAGCAAGATAAAATCAAGTCTTGTCAAAATAAATACTATATACCCCACAAGCATATGGAAGTGCGAAGACATCTGACATCTATCTGAGTTGTCGTGTGGAGATAAATAATCGAAAATAATACAAGCTTACGATCTTTTAGAACTATAAAAAGTAGTGATCATGTTGTGTATTGAAACAGATTATTATCTTTTTCTCCTTTTAAATACAAAATTTGAGCTTCCTTTGTCCAAAATCTTACTTTAGAGATCCATATATGAATTCGGTTATACTTTAATGAAAATTTCTCTCGAAAATTATTTAAAAATTGTGAGTAAAGTTAGTTGTAGCAGGCTTAACAAGTCCCGAAGAGGTCACTCTCTACCGATAGAAGTGTTTCGAGCCCCGAAAAGTCAAACTCATTATTTAGACTGCAAAATTTTTCATTCTCCTTAAGTCCAATAATCCATAAGTCCTTTGGATAAAATTTGACCAAAGTCGAACCAGCATACAGTCAAGATCAAAGTCCAAACCTTTATTGCGAATTATCTCATTAACCACCTGACATTAGTCATGTCTAACATTTGACAATAATCATAGTAGAAAGATTGTTCACTATTTTAAATTTTGTCTTTTATATTGCGAGTTAAGAGTACTAAAATAAATATTTAAAATGGAAAACCGCTTTATTACTATTTTTTTCAAAATATTCTCCATTAAGGGGTTACATGGGCGTACAGATTAAAAAAAGAAAACGACTTTTGTATTGTCTTTTTAATACACATAACACCTCTAGAACCTTGCCATAAATTTTTAAGTTCATCCGACTAATAGTTTCGGAGTTACAACCTTAAGAATACAGATGAGAACTTGTGCGCTTAAAGCTATCTAGGCTAAGTGCAACGTCTTTTAATGCGTTTTTCTCAAAACTGTGTTTTTGACGTCGGTTGGAAGATTTCTCGAGAACTACTCAATCGACATTCATGAAATTTTACACAGGTTTTTGATATGTAATTCTTAAAGACTTGGTCGAAGGATTTATTTTAGATTACAACTATTTGAAAAAAAATTGCGAAATTTTCATTGAAATTTTAATTTTTTTGTAAACACGTCTGCCAAATATCCAATTTTCAGTTTTTTCCTTCGTCCAAGTTCTAAGTTAAGATATTACCCAAAATACGATTTTTTTTACTTAAGATAATACTGAAGGAGTTATCCTGCCAACTCATATGTTTTTTCAAAAATTTCAGAATTTTTTTATTAATAGTGTATCTTTGTAACAATTAAAACTGCTAGTAAAAAATTCCAATTTTTATATAAGAAAAAAATGTTGAAAAAAGGCTGTTTTTTACCCGCAGTCATAAAATCTTTCAATTTTTTCATGAATGTGGCCCAATTGCCGAATCACTTTTGCCATTCTGATTGAGGTATCTCCAAAACATGCGTTCTGAATTCCTCTTCAGGTGTCGGACGAAGTTGACCTCTTAGTATATTTTTACGTATGAGAGTGAAAAGAAGTCATTCGGAGCCAAGTCAGGCCTACACGGTGGATGACTCATCAAATCGATGTTTTGAGTGCTCAAAAATGCAGTAATTTCAGTAGATGTTCTCCTACATCACAAAGTCGTTGTGAAGAGTGATCCGTCTTCAGCGGTGGGTTTTCCTGATTTCTTGAAAGACAACTGGCAACAAAATGCTTGTCAATAACTCAGAATTTGCTATTCTACATTGTTTTTCATATTCATCAGCTGTCATGATGTTATTGACGTGTTTCGAAGCACGACTATCGTAAATTGTAACTTTTCTCTCGACCATTATGTGGAGAAATGAAGAAAGTTCTAACAGTCAAATATTCATGAAATATTTAATCTATTCTGGTCCCACATATGCCTGTAGTTATTTTAACCTCATAATAGGTCACAGGTTTGTTCACGGTATCAATAACTTTCAAAACAACAACAGACCTCCAGAAATTCGAATTGGAATGATTTACGACCTCGATTCAATACGCCATATCATCGAGACTCACTGATCCTTTTGGAGCTTCATTGCCAAACATTTAATTAAGTTCAGCGATACACTGTTGCTGGCTTTTAAAAAGTAATAACCCGAAAATATTCGCTATTTAATACCTTTTTTCGGCCGGGATGAAGCTTTTAAGTTATTTTCAGCAACAGAAAAAGCGGTCGTATGTCCATACGTTCTGAGTATTTATAAAAGCAAAAATGTCAAACTTCACTATAAAGTCGTGAGTTGCCAAATTGCAACACTAGGGTTGCCAATTATCGCAATATAAAAGGCAGCTTTCCTATTTTGGTTCATTTGGCTGATATACATAAGTAAGACGAAGGGGATAAAATTCGATACGAAATATATGTAGGGTTCTATTTAAAATGCCGTTTTTCTTTATACTTCCATAATATTTATTCACAAAATCTAATTTAAATTAAGTTAAGTTGCGTTAAGTGGTCCGTGGCTGCCGGTGGTCTTGCGTGGTCTGTCCGTTTGTCTGTCCTTAAATCATCTTCGTACCTACTGTTCCATTGTCATTCCGGTCCGTCCGCTGCTGTCACATCTGTTCCTACACAGTGTTGCATTTCTGTTTTAGTCTTACTGTCCGTTTACACAGTCCTACATTCGGCTATCCTGACTGTTCATTCGGCCCCGAATGATGGGTTCCACTTCTTCATAAATTCCGCAATTGTTATTGTACGTCTTGGTCCTTCATGATCACCGACCTTCTCGACTTCATATCTTCCGTGTGCCATCTTCTTAACAATTCTATATGGCCCGAAGAATTTTGCTTTAAGTCTCAATCCTGCGCCATACTGCGTTCGCTTGATGGCTACTAGCTCGTTTGTACTATAGTCGACCTCTACTCTTCGCCTTTTGTTGAATGTTCTCCTATTTTCCTGCTGAATCCTAGCAATATTGTGTCGTGTCTCCTGACGAATTACCTCGCGTTCTGCGTCGAGCTCTTCGATGGCTGATTGCTCCAGCAGTTCGAGTAAAGGTGGTACTCCTTTCAATCGCATCTCAAGTCCAGTCATAATCCTAAAAGGTGATTGTCTAGTGCTTCTTGGCGGCGTGCTGTTGATTATTTGCTGCACACGATCCACGTGCTTATACCAGTTTCCCGAACTCTCGTTTCCCAACTTAGCTATCATCGGGATAATAATCTGGTGCATACGCTCTACTTGCCCGTTTGCTCGTGGCACTCCCGTGGCTATCAATAAATGCTGGACTTCCTCATCCGCGCAGTACTGTTTGAACGAATTCGACGTAAAGGCCGCGCCTCTGTCTGTTATGAATCGTCTTGGATTTCCGAAAACAGCTGCTCTTTTCTTTAAGCATTCGACGACTGCATCAGCTCCTGTGTTCTTAGTTGGATATAGCCAAACGAACTTGGAGAATGCGTCCACCATCACAAGGATGTAGTTATATGCCTTCTTTGTCGACTCCAGCGGCCCAACGTGATCGAGATGTAGTGTTCCCAAAGGCTTGTCCTCTTTACTAATGGGATTTAGAAAACCTTCTTTCTTTCCTGACTTCGTATCGTTGACGATACACTCTACGCAACTTCTTACGACCTTCGTTGCCTTCCTATTTAAATTTGGTATATAAAATGATTTTTCTACTGCTTCTTCCGTTTTCTTGATGGAAAAGTGTCCTTGCCTATGTGCCATGTTGATGATTTCGTTTTCCATAACTGATGGAACTACTAGGAGTTCTCTTGTTGAATCCTTATACAGTACTCCATGTTTGATATAAAAGTCTTCGTAGTCGCTTTTCTCCAGAACTTTCAACACAGCTCGTATCCAATCGTCTTCTTCCTGTGCTTGCTTCAGCCGGTGGATTAGGGAATCTTCTATAATGAGACAAGATACCCTACTCAACGCATCTACATGTCGCATTTTTGAACCGTTTCTATGTTCTATCTCGTAACAAAAGTCTTGTAGGAACATTGCCCAACGAGATACTCTTAATGGCACATCTCGTTTCCGCATCGTCATTGCGAATGCATTACAATCGGTTACTATCTTAAAACTTATCCCCAACAAATATACTCTCCATTTCTTGAGTGCTTCTATGATCGCTAGTACCTCGAGTTCGTACGAATGGTACTTCTCCTCTGCTGGCCTCGTCTTCCGACTCATGTATTGAACTGGATGGAACGCTTGATCGTCAAAATCCTTCTGTAGTAGCACTGCTCCGTACCCGGACATACAAGCGTCTGTATGTACCTCAGTCACTGCTTTCGGATTGTATAACATTAGGACTGGTGCGCTGATCAATGCTGACTTCAACTTCTGGAATGCCTCCAACTGCTTGTCGCGCAACTCGAACTTAGCCTCTTTCCTGAGTAGATCCGACAGCGGTTTGGCTATTACGGCATATCCATCGACAAATCTTCTAAAGTATGATGTCAATCCCAGGAATCTCTGCAAAGCCTTCTGGTCACGTGGCAATGGGAAATTCCTAATCGCTTTCGTTTTTGCATCGGATGGTTTTATTGAACCGTCTTCTATAACATAGCCTAGAAAATCTATTTTACTTATAAGAAACTGACATTTGTCCCATTTAATCCGCAAGCCATATTCTTCAGCTCTTCGAAGAACTCGTTCTAAACTGTGTACGCCTTCAGTGTAATCCTTGGAGGGAATAACTAAATCGTCCATGTAGGCCACCACAATATCGTCTTGTATAAGATCTCTAAATACTGCTGAAATAAATCTTGAAAAAACTGCCGGTGAATTCGATATGCCAAAAGGCACGTATTGGAATTCATATTGTCCGTTGTATGTAACGAATGCGGTATACTTCCTTGAGGAAGGCTCCACTGGGACATGGAAAAATCCATTCCTAAGATCCAGTGTCGTAAATACATTAGCACCCTGTAGCTTTTCGATAACATCGTCGATATTTGGCATCGGGAAGTTATCGCGAACTATCTTTGTGTTTAATCGCCGATAATCGCAACATAAACGTTTCTTTCCATCTTTCTTCGAGACTAACACTACTGGTGATGCATAATTTGAATTACTGGGTTTAATGATCCCATCCTTCAACCACTCCTTAACTTGTTCATCCACTTCCTGTCTATCGGTATATGACATCCGTCTGGGATTTTCATATACTGGGGTGTCATCCGAAAGTAAGATCTTCATCTCTACTGGCGAATTCGAATTGCTTGTAGGCTTATAATTCGCTACCATTCTTCTTACTATAGTTGCTTGCTCTTTGTTGAGGTGTGAAAGATCGACTTCGCCCACAGGTACCTTCTCCATCCCTGCGACCATACACAGGGTTCCAAACTCTTCACTCAGTTCAACAATCCTGTTATCACCTTCATTAATTGGGTTGTTCCTAGCATCAGTGCCCATCTCCGCAGTCTCATGAACCAACTTCAAACTCGCTTCTGAAATCCTGAACTCTCTCGGCTCCTTAGCCACAACAGCGCCCTCGCTCTCATTGTTTGCTACTTCCAAAGCCCTTCTATCACGGATTTTCCTGCGATCCTTCCCAACGGCTCCCATATACTGCTCCTCATCTTCATGCACCCTTGTGCCCACGTTTAATTCCACATCGAACTTCTTACGCTTCACTGACCCAACACTACGATCTTTCCTTACTGCTCCAGTATTCACCTCCTCCTTGCTCTGTGGCTTTTCCTCCACCTTCTTCTGTCTGAACTCGGCGCCATCTTGCGTAACGAATAAATCGACTTGCCTCAGAACGTCGTTGCCAATCACGAGTGCATATTTGATGTCTCGCTCTCTCACTACGTGGAATTTTACTTCCGACCTTATGTTGTCTACCTCGATGGATGTGGTAAGGCTACCTATTGTTGTAAGTTTGCCGCTACCGATACCCATCAACTGTCGCTGTTCACTACTTAAATCAACATCCAGACTAAGTATGTTTAATGTATCGTAACGTATAATACATAAGTCGCTACCTGTGTCGATTAATGCCGACGCAGATTTTCCGTTGAAACGTACATCCTTAAAAATCAATCCACTTCGCTTCTCCGATTTTACGATTTCTCCTTCATCCGTCATATTATTGACGCTGCTACGTTCCGGTTTAGGAGTTTTCCTTCCTGCCTTACAGTTGGCTGCACGATGACCCTCTTCACCGCAATTGTAACACGATGTCTTATTGCGTGGACAACTTCTAGCGAGATGTGATGAATCCCCGCAGACAAAACATTTCCTGCTAAATGGAACTGCTTTCTGGAAATCCTTGTTTGACGACAATGCCTTCTCCTGGTTCCCATTCACGGGTTGTGACTGGCTGTGACGAATCTTCTCGTATACTTTGATCTGCTCCTTCAAATCCTGTATAGTTTTCGCCTGGTATAGGTTGCTTTTGTTCGATCTTGAATCCGGTATGCCTTCGATGAAATATTCTATTAGGCTTGAGTCATCTAGCTCTATCGGTTTCCCCAACTCCATTAAGACGTATAGATATTCTCGAAGATCTTCCCCATGTCGCTTCCGACGACTACGTAAAGTACGGTGTACTTCAATCGATGAAAGTGCTATACCAAATTCCTGCCGCAGCGCTAGTTTTAATGAACTCCAGCTGCTTATTCCTCTCTGGCTTCTTATAAAAATCTTTGCCGCACCCTTCAATAGCTGTTTTGCGTAGATGAATTTCTGCAGCTCGTTCCAATGCACTGCCGATGCGTTTGCCTCAAAATCCTCAAGCCATTGTTCGAAACTTGGACGACCTGTTCCTTTAAACGAAGTCATTGAGTCCTCAACATCTCGGAGAGTAAAGTTGTGGTATTCGACTCTAACCTCACGCACACTTCGTTGGCTTGCTACCTCTTCCACATCAGTTTCGGAACCGTCACTCACAGTCAGGCCGAAATGCTCCATCAGTCTGTCTTGTAGTGTCGCTTTCCGTCCAACAGTCGATAGCCCTAAATCACCCAACCTTTCCTTCAAACCGTCAACAGTCAGCTCAAAAATTTCGGTGCGGTTCATAATTTACAATGTTGTACAAAAAATCGATAATATTCTAAAAAAGCTTAATTTCAATAATAATATTTCCTTTTAGCTTGCGTTACAGTATTCACTTTTTCCCGCATACAATTCTGATAACTTTTATGTTATTCAATTTGATCACAATATCCGCGTTTACAATTTCCGTATACAATTTTAATAACTTGTTTGTTAAACGAACTTTATTACAATATTCGTTTTAATCTTTCGTATACAAATGAAGTAAAATATTTTCTGTAACTCGGATTTTATTACAATATCCGCATATCCGCATTTAACTTCTTATATTCTTATAAATCTCACGTAAGAATTTTTAAAAACGTATTTTCACCCATAAAGGTTTGTTGCGATATTCGCCATAAATTTCACAAAATTTTCACAAAATATTCGATATCTTATTTTACGTTAAACTGTACAATTGTATATCAAAAGGACTTATCTGTTTTTCCAACGATGAACCGTACTTTTACCGTACGCACTGTGTATACCCGCCGTTATTGCTGCTGTTACTGTTACTGACGCTGATGCTGCTGCTTCTGCTGATGCTGCTGCTTCTGCTGATGCTGTTGTTACTGGCGCTGATGCTGCTGCTACTGCTACTCCTGCTGGTGCTGTTACTGACGGTGATGCTGCTGCTACTGCTGATGCTGTTGTTACTGCTACTGCTGCTACTACTAACTGGTGCTATTACTGACGCTGATGCTACTACTGATGCTGCTGCTACTGCTGATGCTGTTGTTACTGGTGCTGATGCTGCTGCTACTGTACTACTGCTGGTGCTATTACCGCCACTGCTGCTAGCGCTTCCCGTTGCACCACTCCGTTATGCGGTTTGAGTACCGCAATTTTGCACACCACGGACCACTTATACGAACGCGTTTCGATTTATCAAAAAGTTTCACTTAAAATCGCACTTATCCCACTTCTGACACCACTTGTAGGGTTCTATTTAAAATGCCGTTTTTCTTTATACTTCCATAATATTTATTCACAAAATCTAATTTAAATTAAGTTAAGTTGCGTTAAGTGGTCCGTGGCTGCCGGTGGTCTTGCGTGGTCTGTCCGTTTGTCTGTCCTTAAATCATCTTCGTACCTACTGTTCCATTGTCATTCCGGTCCGTCCGCTGCTGTCACATCTGTTCCTACACAGTGTTGCATTTCTGTTTTAGTCTTACTGTCCGTTTACACAGTCCTACATATATGCAACAGATAACCTCAACTATGTATCTATCTATATATACATAAATTTGTAAATATGGCTGTTTTTGAATATATACAGTCAGTCAAGTAAAAGCGTGGTCGCGTTAATTTATAAAAAAATTATTTAAGAAAAATTTATATCTCGCTTCCAACTACTTAAAAAATATCTTGTTTCTTTGATTTTGTAAGAAATTGAATGCTGCCGTTTAAAAGGTATTGACAGTTAAAGTTTGATTATTTTTGGGAAAATTTTTTATCTCTTATGAATTTTATAACTCAGTGAAAAAAAATCATTACGAATGATGAAACTCATAGTTTTGTAGGAAATTTTCTGCTCTTGTCTATTATGATTTTTCGATTAAGTTAAGCGTTTACGAGATATTCATCGTCAACATCAATGCACATTAGGGTGGATTAAAAATAAAATTTTTTTTTTCCTTTTGGTACTCTGAAAAATATGTTCCTAGACACCTCTAAGAAATCCTCTCCACAAACCTATAAGTTTCATTTACAATGTACACATTACAAACAATGATATAATTTGGTTAATAATGTGTCCAGTCACCACCGGCGTCGATAATTGCCTGGCATCTCCGAGGCATGCTCTCTACTAATTTGACGGCGTATTCTAGTGGCAAGGATCTCTAGATCCGACGAATTTCGTAAGACAACTGCTTCAAAGTATATGTAGGGTCCAATGTTACGATACCAGATTGAGTTTTCCAATGAGTACAGAGCTTGCTGCGGTGTTTAGGATCATTGTCCTCCTGCAGAATCCAATCTTCATTTTTTCTGATGAACCATCGTTTGACAGATAGCAGTAAAGCCTTTTTGTAGATTTTTATCATTTTCTCGGCATTTAGGTTGTTAGTAAAGATGCACAAAGTGCCGAATCCCTGCTATGAGAAGCAGCCTCAAAGATGCAACTTTATTCCATGTTTTACGGTCCGCTGAACAAGTCTATTGGTGGAAGTGGACCAGGCTCGCGTGAGGACAGAACGTGCCCATATAGAACATTCATTAGTAAAAATGACATTTTCAAAATCTCTATCAATATTCTCATGCGCCCAAGCGAGTAGCTTTGTCACAAGTTTTTCAGTCAACAGAGGCTGTGTTGCTCCATTTCAGATCATGAGTATGAAAACGAATTCGGATAGCGTCGTAGGATATATCCAAACCTTTTGCCATTAATTTTGCTTGTCCTTTCCGCAGTGTTAAAGCAGGATTCCGCGAAAACAGATTCACTATTTTTTTCACTATCTTTTTTATTCACTTTTCCTATCTAACCACGTTCTTAACTGTCGGTAAAGTCGACCACGCTCTTACTTGACAGACTATATTTATATTTTCAGTTTGCTGTTCTGTAAGGGGGACTTTCGGCTGGGAATTTGAGCGCATGACCAAATGAAGTATGTATAGTATATGTATACCATCAATAATAATAAGTGAAGAGATCACATGAATACTAGTATAGTAGTATTTCATTATACTGATTAATAATACTTAGAAATCTGAGTATCCGATAAACGTGTCACAATATAGTAGTAATACACTTAATCTATTTCATTTCAATGGTCAACTGCAGTTGCTACCGAGAATTATGGAAATATTTATAGCAAAGTAGGTTGTCAGAAAGGTAAACATATTAACAGCACAATGACTAGAAACTCTGCTCTTTCCCTTGAAATTGTTTATTTTCTCAAAAGCTATTGACTAATACCGTGTCGGCCAATTGCTTGTTTCCAGGCGCTCTGGACTACTTTTGACGGACAATAACCATTCTACTAACCCTCAGATATTATTTCCCAAATAATTTGTCAAAACTTAAAAGGTGATCCATTTCGAGGTTCACTACTTTTTTGAATAAAAAATATAGAAACTTCAAATTTAATGGGGTATATTTATTATCACGTGAAATAACATTCTTTGGCATTTAATTTTTGAAGAATATCTCTTACAAACGTTAGCCGCGGCTATTCTCAGTCCGTTGAGTTCAATTTTCGAAGACTTGTTGGAGCATTTCAACTAGTAACTGGCCACTGACACAAGTGATGTTTTTCTCCCAGGCCTGAAACGAAGTGGGATTGACCGCATAGACTTTATACTTCACATATCTCCACAGAAAAAATTCTAACAGTGTGATATCACACGATCTTGGTGACCAATCGACCAGCCCAAAACGTAAAATTATCTGCTCACCGAAGTGTTCTCTCCATAAATACATTGATTAATGCAATGAGTGGAAAGTGGCGCTGTTTTGTCGAAACCAAATGCAGCCGAGATCACGAGCTTCAAATTCAGGCATCAAATAATCGGTTATTATGGCGCGATTACGGCCGCCATTGACAGTTACGTTCTCATCGGCACAATTTTTGAAGAAAAAATGGACCGATGATTCCACCGGTCCACAAAGCACACCAAACCCTTGTTTTTTCTGACTGAAATTACTGCTCTTGAATCTTATCTCAACAAAATAACATGACAACTTGACATGACTCACGCGTGATCTCTCAAAAAAAGTTCATTGAAAAAAGTACCTCTACTTAAATCACCCGTTATAAAAATGTACGCATTCACTGACTTACTAAACATTAGTACCCCAGAAATATCTCGCGAAAGCAAAATCACATCGAAATGATATAACAAAATGCACTCACTAACTTAGCTAATGCATTTGCTCAGGTGCCGGCTTTCAATTTCACTTGAAAAATAGTCAAATCTCAAAGACTGACCTTATAAAAACATAACGCTTTGCCACAACTAAGGATACGTCATTGAGTAATAACAACGTGCATAACTTAAAATTTGTCATAAATCGTGTCAAGAAAATATTTAATTGAAAACGCCGGGCATTATGACATTTATCGCCCACTTTCTCTGCGCATGCGCACAGCTCTTTAGTCAAAAACACCGGCAGGCAAAGCATAAGAGCTTAACCAGCGAGTGTGTATGCCGTTGTAAGCAAACAAGCGCGGCTTCAACGCTTAGCAAATTGATAGTCAATATAATTTGTGGTTGTTGTTGTCGATTGCCTTTTGTTCCGAGCGCTTAACGATCAAAATTATTGTTAATTGCTTCTTGCCTGCACATTTGTGGCACTCATAATATTCATACATAAGCCGACACACACATACATTACTACGTGAAACATATATTGTTGTATTAATGAAAAAATTGCTGTACGAAAACTGTCATATATTTGTATGCTAGTATTTACTAGGAAATTTATGGCAAGACATTTTAAATGCATCTATGCAATATAGCATATAATAAAGGTGTGGTGGGTTTCACTTACCATAAAATAGAGTGGCACATTCTCATACTTTTTGACAGTGCAGGTCTGCCCCATCGAGCGACAGCAGCCCGTATCCTCGCCGCAGCGATACAAAATAGTGTAGGAGGGATGATAGGTTTTGAAAGTGTAGTTGGAGACGTGTATGACGCGCGGTATTGGACGGCGACATCTAGTGGCCACTTTCATGTGATTATAGTGCTCGATGGCCAACTGGGTGGGCGATTCTGTAATGAAAATAAATTTGTAAGACACACACAGTTATTAAATGAAGTTTATGAAAATTAATGTATTTTGAACTCTTCGATTTTCTCTAGAAAATTTAAGTGCAATATGTGTTCATTTATGGAAGGTTTTGCGAATCAAAGCTTTGAGTAAATAGCCTCTCAAAGGGAACCGCCACTGACTTATGCTAAATATATAATTTTTGTGTTGTTGAAATTGTACAGAAATCAGCTTTTGGATCAGAAGACTCAATAAAAATGGCCATCTTGAGCTAACATAACAATTTTCTATTTTTTTTTGCAATTTTTGGATTGAGGTGAATCCCGGGGCTGCCAGCAAAAGATCATTAGGTGGTTGTACACAGGCCTCGGCCTCAAAAGCTTCGCAGACTTCGGTAGTGCCGAGTGCAATGCGCACTTGTCCGACGGCAGCACTTGAAGTCATTCTTGAGCTCACCCTACTTCACCTAGTAATCGGTTAGGCAGCCAAACACAAACTGCTACAAATAACAGCAGAAGAGTGTCCCAGCCAATGAAAGGGTTAAGTAGTGTAACACCATTGGCCTTTCTCCCAAGGGACAATATTACCAAAAGGGTAAACTTCACCAAGAAATTCAATGTTACCCTTAGCAACAAGACTGAATGGAATGATTCCACTCTCGAGCTAATGCTTAGGTACAATCACGTGGTACACTGACGGCTCGAAAACATCGAAGGGTATTGGTGCTGGAGTCGCAGGACCATGCACCAAACTCTCCATACCTACGGAAAGTTTTCATAGCATTTTTCAGGCAGTAGTCTTTGCCATAAATCGGTGCATAGAGATAAACCTCCAACGCAACCACACTTAGCGACAGTCGAGCGGCCCTTAAAGCAATCTCTGCCTACGAGACCAAATCGTTACTGGTGCATGAGTGCAGAGAACGACTGAATAACCTAAGGAAACGTAACCAAGTGACCCTCATCTCTGTGTCCGGTCACAAAGGTATAGCTCATTGGCTGATGAGCTCGTCCTCTTCACAGTATCCACATAGTTGGACTTGGAATCCTTATTGAGGTGAGCCCACATACCATAAAAGCGCTGCTCCTCAAAGAAGAAGGAGTAGGTAGAGGGAGGTATTGGCAACAACTACAAGGTATGTGCCATGCCAAGTTGCTGATGGAAGGTAACAACCTCAGCAGGTTTAAATAAAAAATCAACCTGCCTAGGGACAAACTCAGATTACTAGTCCCATTCAACACTACAGACTGCAAGTTGAAGAAGTTGAAGAAGCACATACGTAACATGGAACTAGCTTCTTGTGTAAATTGCCAGTTCTGAGACAGAGAGCCTGAAATACCAAAACACCTACTAATTGCAGATTATAGAACCTGGAGCCATGTTTCCAGATAGAGACCACATCGCTGCGCTGGCACCCAGCAGTATATTGGACTTTATCAAAATGCTGGGGCTAGGTGAGTCTTTGTGATTTGTAAGAGGGCACAATAGACCTAAGGTCGTTGTTTCATCAATCAAAAAGTTCGACATTCAAATTACATATTCAGAAAGTGACGGTTAAGAACAAAAGCTTAGCAAGGCATGCTCGGAATATTGGAACAAACGAATAATATTCAAATTACTCCAACTCTTGACAAACCGAACAGTAATAGACCCAATATACTATATACAAAAAATAGCGTTTTTATCGAATCCTAACTTAGGAAAACTGATTTGGTGGTCTATATGAAAATCTAAAAGAACTTAAACGAACTAAAGTCCAAGGCGACAACAAGGCGACAACAGTAAAAAAATATGCTATGACAAAACATTAAAAAATAATAGCTCTCATCTATTCGATAGGCCTTGAAAGATGGCGAATCGAACAGCCAACTGGTATAAATACTATAAACTGGCATAATTAATAAAAAAGGAGGACAAAAAGCATTTAGACCATTTTAATAGGATAAATGGATCATCTTTTGTAGTATATTCAAACAGATGACCTTAGCAGAGACTTAGGTAGCTAGAATCGAATAGGTATAAAGTACTACTACATGGGAATCAAGTTTTTCTAGAAAGCTAAAACAACCAAGATATGAAGTCATCGTAAACAGTTTTAGCTAAATATCCCTCCGAAAAACATCTGTTTAGGTTAAACATCGAGCAACTGATAGCTTAAATAGGTAGACAACTGACTCTCGTGAACGGAGCAACTTCATTTTCTAAAAATCATGGTGCCAATGACAGTTTTTTTTTTTATTTTTTTATGTACCAAAATGTGTTCTACTTACTGTACTTCAAAATAATTAATTTTCTTCGAAGCAGTATCAATAGACTATAACCGAGTTTTATGCGAATTGTTTGATATACTCGTACGTATTGATAAGTAGCCATTCTATTTGTTGACCCAACAATCGCTGTTGCCAACGCTACCGCTACTGTTTGCGCTACTGTATTGATATGCCGCAAGTTCTCCATTGCGGAAATTGTACCGTGTCAGTGGATTATTGGCGGGCATCATGGCATGACCGCAACACATAACAACTTTATTATCCCGTAAATTTACGACTTTCCAGGTATGGTAAACTATCGGCACGAGAATGCGACTACACGTAACTAAACACATGTTGCGCACACGAGTATGTGAGTTCCTTTCAAACAGTCAACCACATTATTGCGACTAAAGCGGACCGTTGAGGCTTGCAGTGTTGTTCTATGCTTCATTGTAGCGAAATCGAGACTTAAAATATTCTGGCCATGCGTCACGACGAAACGTCGCGTTCCGGCATATGTACCGTATGTGTACGTTTGTTGCAAATCTTTTGAGTTTGCGGCGGAGGTGTGCATTTCAAATTACGATGTGCCACATGCCACACGTCCACTTATTTAACAACAGACCGGCACAAGCTTACAAACCTTGCTATATGTACATATTTATTACTATGTGCGGACCTTTGTATATTTAAGTTTAGTCAATTATACTACGGCTGGGTTAAAATGCTATAAAAACCTTTTCGACATGCTCCTGGAACTGGTGCCAAATGAGTTAAAAGTGGCTTAGTTTGATCCAGTAGAAATTAGACCGTTCATTTTCGTACCGCTATATTCTCTTATTTTTAAGCGATCGTTATAGTAGAAAAATTGGCAAAAATCCCTTTTCGTTAGAAAATCCGACAGTCTGATTTTTAAGGACGGATTTCCTAACTAAGAGTCTGATAGTGAAATAACATTGGTTCGAAGATGGCTTTCCCATAGTCTGACTTCCAAGGAAGGATTTCTTAACTGCCGTCCTTCGAAAGTGATCGATGAAGTAATTGATAATTACGGAAACTCTTATATACGAGTAGTTATAAGATATCCCCTTAACGATATTTTTGAACAGATATAGAATTCTTCAAACTGTAAGACTCTTCCCGCTGATGAATATAATCGAAGACGAAGTCGAAGGGTCGTAATTACCTTCCAAGTGTACACCACTATAAGTACATTTTTAATCGGAAATTAGTGTCGAATCCTATTCTGCAGAGTAGTAGTGTTATAACGGCATACAATGTTCTCCTAATAGTTTCATCGAATACTGTCGAAATGATATTCAGAGCTGGCTATAAATCCAGGTCCGATAAAACATATTGTTTTTAACGACTCCAGAATCTCGACCATCGAGAATACGTATCAGCCCATGGCTCGACAGGTATTAGAAAAAATAAAGTCTCTAGCCAGAAACTAGTAGCTTCCAAAAATATCCGAGTTAAGAATTTATGGTCAAATATAAATTTTGGTGCGTTCTCGCCTACTTCGATCCAATCGTTTTGGGAATAACTTACACAGTCCGTCCTATTTATTGTACAGACGGATTGTGCCCTCTCCTTTATCATATATATTTCAAGCAATATGAACAATACCATGAGCTTGCTGGGTGCGACTGAGGAGATGTGATCCTTGTGCACGTATTTGGAACCTAGGGTCTTGAGCCTGCTTCTACAAATTGCTGGATCTAGAATCAGGTGTTCAAGAGTTTCGGGTTCCATGTCGAAAAACTGGCAGCTTGCGCAAGAGACTATCCCCATGCCGGACAAGTGCCTCCTAAGCCCGCCGTGCCCTGTTTAAAGCGCGACAGGGAGGCGGAATTTGTTTTGGGGGAGGTTGATCATATTCCTAAACTTTGTAACCTTGTACCCTCCCAGTAAGAGCTTGGTGTGGCGCATTCCTGCTGGCTCTTGGCAGAGCCGTTCTCACCCTACTCTCTTCTCCTTGCGGAGCAATTCCTTTATGGTATGCGACCCTACCACAATACAGGTTTCTGGTCGACCAGCTCATTGCCGGCTACCTCTTTATGCTCCGGAACTCAGATCAAGTGTACACGGTTGCAAATTGATAGGCGGTTCTGTCTTCCTATACACTCCTCATTAGCTGAGATCGCTCTTAGTGCCGCTAACAGAAGGAGAGTAGATATTTGTGATTTTTTGATCCGTTCGAATTAGTAACTGTGAAATCCGACGAAAATGCCAGCTTTAAGCCGACAGCAACATAGATCAATGAATTAAGATTTGGTATCATATGGACAAGACAACATCATCCAAACTAACGGCTGAAGCCGTAAAAGCTTCCGAATAGTGCCCGAAGTGGAAAGTAGGTGCTTGGAAAGCTTTTAACGGGGCTTAATTGACAAAAACAGCATCGTGCACCGTTCGAACGAGTTCGAATTAGCGACCGAAACGAACAAACAACTCAGTCTACTTTCGGCCAAATCACTTAGCCGCTTACAAAGCGCAGAAAGTGGACGAATATCTTCTGCTTCTAATGTCTTTTCGCTTTTATGAAATATTTCCTCAATTAAACGGTCAAAACAGCTGTAAACTTTTCATTGGGATTAAGTGCAGGCGAGCATTGCCTCTAATTGAAATAGTCGCTGTCGATCGAGAAATAATTTGATTTACTGCAGGGTTCGCGAACACAAACCAACATGACAATATAGCGGCCATGGCATGCACGAGGACATGCCACATACAAATGTGCATAACAACAACATGCATGTGTCCGTGCACTACAACAAAATGTGCCGTTTTTTATCGCCTATTACTTTTATTTCTTGCTTTTCGGGCCCCCACTTGGTGCAATTGTCTGCCAACTGTGGCACAGCCAACATCCAGTCTGGCTATTTATTGCCGCTGCGCGTACACACATGAGTGCTGTTGTTTTGCCCATTGCCGTTAGTGCTGTTGCATGCCACAAGGGCAAATTATTGACTTCTTTGTTTGGTACTGCTTGTAGCGCTAATTCCAAGCAATTGAAAACTTGCGTCCGCAAAGTTCTACACAAACACACACACACACACGAGCGCGCGCGGTCATGACACACGTTTGTAGCGTGTGCAACGAATGTGCATAAACCGTTGCATGGCCACAAGTTGCGATTTCATTGGCCGCCAATTGGTGGAGTGCGTTCATCTGTGGGACGCTGCGCTACTCAAGTTCAGTGGCGCTTAAGTGGACGATTTGAACAAAGTGTTTTGCATGCGTGGCACCGGAGTACGTAGAAACGTTGGTAGTAGCATTGCACTTAAATATTTTATAGCTCATCGTTTAATATTTGCATGCATAAACATATTGACACACATACAGTCATAAATATACATACGTATGTACTTATATGTAGATGTCGTTGCATTGCGCCTACGCGCCATGTAAGTGAATGTGGCATATTTGCTTGTTGCACTGTGTGGCATGTAGCACAAGTGTTTAAAACTACATAGTAGACATACACATGCAGGCATGTAAATATTTATGTATTTCCTTGCGAAAATGTTTCTCCCTCCAAACTTTATTAGCGCCAGCAGAAATGCCGATAAAATTCGCAGACGCGCTCATTGAAATGCATAACCATAAAATCGCAACATATTTAACGATGAAATCGATTAATGTGGAATTTCAAAGAAATTTTCATGTGCGCACACATGCGTGTAAATAAATATAGCCACGCAAATAAATTTAGACACATTCACTCATAAA
This sequence comes from Bactrocera zonata, assembly GCA_037783105.1. Classification (NCBI taxonomy): domain Eukaryota; kingdom Metazoa; phylum Arthropoda; class Insecta; order Diptera; family Tephritidae; genus Bactrocera; species Bactrocera zonata. The sequence continues at coordinate 522,528 of JBAWJQ010001082.1, read as the reverse complement.
AGCGTAGAGAACACTTTCGCACGAATTGCAATTGCCACAACATTGGTCTGGTTGATGAAAAGCTTGCCTTTCAATTTCGGCGAAAATAATAAATTTTTTATTGCTATGGTATATATTGAAAACAATGTGAAATTTAGACTGCCACAGTATATAATTTCATTTTCAATTTATTGCCACAAAGTAGAAACTTGTTCACTCGAACTAGATGTGTTAGGTTAGCCCAAAAAGAAACATCAAAGACTATAATATTTATATAATGATCGAAATGACAAGCTGAGTCGATTAAGCAATGTCCGTTCGACTATCCGCCTGTCCATCCATCTGTTCAGTATATAGCTGCCATCAAACTAAACGCTGAGAGACAAACATGGGGGAGTTGAACCCACTGCAGTACTCGCGACAGCTTTCGACAGCACGAAAAGGAGCTCCCTTTATGCCGCGATGTCTGAATTTGGTATCCCCGCAAAACGAATACGGCTGTGTAAACTGACGTTGAGCAACACCAAAAGCTGCGTCAGGATCGGGAAGGACCTCTCCGAGCCGTTCGATACCAAACGTGGTTTCAGACAAGGCGACTTCCTATCGACCAACTTCTTCAACCTGCTGCTGGAGAAAATAATTCGAGCAAGTACAATCTGTTATAAGAGTGTACAGCTGCTGGCGTATGCCGATGATATTGATATCAACGGCCTCAGCACCCGCGCCGTTACTTCTACTTTCTCCAGGCTGGACGAGGAAGCAAAGCAAATGGGTCTGACAGTGAACGAGGGCTAGACGAAATATCTAGTGTCATCAAATAAACAGTCGTCGCACTCGCGACTTGGCTCTCACGTCACTGTTGATAGTCATAACTTTGAAGTTGTAGATAGTTTCGTATATTTGGGAACCAGCATAAACACCACCAACAATGTCAGCCTGGAAGTCCAACGCAGGACAACTCTTACCAACAGGGGCTACTTCGGACTGAGTAGTCAATTGAAAAGTAAATTCCTCTCCCGACAAACAAAAGCCAAACTCTATAAGTCGCTTATAACTCCCGTCCTACTATACGGTGCAGAGGCTTGGACGATGACATCAACTGATGAGTTGACGTTGAGGGTTTTCAAGAGAAAAGTTCTGTGGGAGATTTATGGTCCTTTGCGCATTGGCCACGGCGAATACGCATTCGATGGAACGATGAGCTGTACGAGATATACGACGACATTGACATAGTTTAGTGAATTAAGCGACAGCAGCTACGATGGCTGGGTCATCTCAACCGAGTGAACGAAAACACTCCAGCTCTGAAAATATTCCACTCAGTACCCGCCGGGGGAGACGAAGGATGAGATAACTTCAAGGCTGTTTTCTGCAAAAATATTCTAGGAGGAATTGGTTGGAGAGGAGTGCATTATGTTCCTCCACACAAATCATGCAGGTCTCACTATGGAGTTGTTTAAGGGAGACACAAAGCTATAACCTGTGATAGTCCGAAATGCGTTATTATGATTTGTGTGTATCTTCTTCAGTTTTGCCCTACTGCATCCAGGCGACTATATTAGGTCTGCGTAATTAATGACCGGCCGGCCGACTGCCTTGTAAGTGACCAGCAACATTTCTTTGTCCTTTCCTCAGGTCCGTCGGCTAGCGACTTGAGAATATTGCTGCAACTCTATATTCTAGTAATATCCGCCTTCGTATATGGAGTGAAGAACAAACTATCGAATCCGACATCCAAAATTCTGGAGTTGCTCTTCTTCTTCTTTATTGGTGTTGACACCGCTTACGTGGTTATAGCCGAGTTTACAACAGCGTGCTAGTAATTTTTCCTTTTCTTTGTTTGGCTCCAATTGGAGATTCCAAGTGTAGTAGGCAGGTCTTTCTCCACCTGGTCTTTCCAACGGACTGCAGATCTTCCTCTTCGGCTACTGCGTCGAATACTTTGATATTGTTCACAGTCGGAATATTAACATCGTCGCCAAAAATGAAGATTAGTCTGCACTCCTTCCTCCAATTAGTAAATATCGCCCTTGTGAATATAGTAGGGAAGGGGTTCCTTACAGTGAAGAAATTAGAATGGTTAAGGAGGTGGGCGTTTACTTACAAAGATTTCACTCGGGTTGGGTAATCCATAACTATCATTAATTATCACTACCTCATCAATGTATAGGTTACGTTAATCCAGTGGGCCAATAAGTCACGCATGCGATACCAGATGGAATTCAGTCCCTAGGTTTGAGAGAACTAGTCATCTTTTAGGATGCCTGCGCTTGACGCGAATTGCGGCCTCTCTATCTATACCTCTTTCAATTTATGATACCGTGGAGACTCCAGATTATAGCGTAGTCTTGCCATTGCGGGACAAGTGCGTAATAGATGTTCCATTATTTCTCTGATGCCCAGCTCTACACATTTTCTACAGTCTTCTCGATCTGTCAGCCCCATCAAAATTTAGTCTTTGGTTTAATTCAATTAAAAATCAATAAAATCTCCAATTTATAAGGGAACTGACGGTCATTCATAAAATACATTTGACATTTAGTTTTAGAATTGTCATTGATGTCTCTCGATCTACCCAGAATATTACTGCCTCAATATTTAAGTATTTCCAAAAGAGAATTTAGATGCCTACTGGAGTACCATACTTTGGGCAGTGACAGGTTATGTGTTGAAGTTTCCAAGGTAATACCAAAATATCTGTATGAATCCAGATAAGGAAGTTAAATATGTGACGGAACAATACCTCGAACACTGCCAAGATATCACTGGATGTTTCCAAAATATTACCGTTATAGCATCCATACGAATCCAGATGAAAAAATTGAAGAACTGACAGGAATAACATAGCGAACTATTTTGCAAACTACATCTTCTTTGAAGCATACCCTCTCCTGAAGAATATAAAGGGGAGTTATCTAAAGAAGATTGAGGTTATCGGACCTTAAGTAAAATTAAACTTAAATACCACTCCTCTCTAAAATATAGCTGTAAGGCAAACTGGACATAAAAAACACTTGCCTAGGGAAACTTAAGTAATCCTCAATTCCGATATGGATTTTATGTCTGGTTGAACTCGTAATTATCTAGACTAGATACAAACTGCCCTATCAAATTTATGTAAATCGTTAATTAAAGAAATCCTGCATCAATGCAAGACTTCTTTGGAGGTTGTCTCAAACCGCTAATACTGTTTTTTGATCACCAACAAAACACCTTTAAAACAGCCGGTTGTATAGGAGTATTAAGTAATTTCGCAGACTATATTTCAATACTAAAATAGGTCAAAATAATTTCTACCACTAAAATCATGGGGACCAAAATAAGCAGGCGCTCTGTGAGTTTGGGTTTAACAGCAGATATGTCAACTTGATAGAAAAAATAATAGTAACAGATTTAACACAACTTGACTTTACCGACACACCAAAATTTATATAATCCAATAAAGTAATGATTAGCAAATAAATATTGACTAAGGAAGTATTAAATTTGCTCACCAACTTGATTGACTTTATTGGCTTGAACGCGTGGGACATTACATCAATCCTAACGATTAGCTAATCAAACTGTGTTGGCTTCTTTACCAGTGCATAGCAAGCTTAGTGTAAGCGATTCTTTTATTGCCACAGCCATACACATGCAACACAAGTAAGTACTACTTTAGTGCTTGGCCCCCGAACTCGCGAATAACACGGAAAATTGTGCCCCCGCCAGCCTTAAAAGCCGCGCATTCTTCTGGCCTCAGCCTGAGCCGCACGCTGCCGCTGCTGTGGTCAATCATAAATAATGTGCATTGCCCCAGTAGTATGCGCTCTCTTCGCATTTTATGGCCGCCAACTTGTTGCGAACTGACGTAAATTGCCACTGCACTTGGGTGGTCGGTCGGGCAATTCTCTTTATTGCACACAAGTATTGAATGGATCGATGGGTTGCGCACGCGCCGGCCTTATGCACGGCCGCTGTGCCGTGAAACAGCTGCAGATGAGCACATCGCAGCCCCAAACTTTCTCTCAAACTCGGCGTTGTAGTCCATGCCGGAGGCGGTAACATTACAACGCGACAAACGCAGCTATGCTTTCTACGTGTCTGTAGGCGTTTCATATGTTCATATGACTTTATTAAATGGCAAGAGAGAAAAGTGATGGCGACGTCATGGCCAATTGCCGTCATAATTATCATTTGCTCGGAGACCAGGCGACGCACCGTTAAACTATCGTATGAAGCAGACAAACGGGCGATGGTCTAACTACCAATATGTACATACATATGCATGCATATATAGTATATGTTTATATAGTATATATATGAATGTATGTGTGTTGCATGCTGAGTACATAACTATTAAATACGAGCTGGTTGCTTCCAATGTGAAGCCGTCAAACGTGCTTCAACAGTAGCTTCGCCAATATTTACACGGGTTTGATGAGCGCGCGCGCACACCGTTGACACCGGTGTGTCCAAATTGAAAGCAACGCGCTGCCACATTGAAGACTAAACGGCGACAATTATGGCGCTGCTGCTGCGCCGCGCACCGGCAGCAAATATTTCAGATGAATGGCAAATAAACAATCAACACCGTCAGCGCGCAGTTCGAGTGATTTTATTGCACACCTTTCATGAAGATTAATTAATTAATGAGCCCATAAGCTATTGCTGACAACACTTTAATTGTCTGGCAATTATTACCTGCCTCGCCTGTGTGTTTGTATGTTACAGGTGGCTCGTAACTCACTTCCTCAACTATTTGATTGGGTTAGTGGCGTGAAATTGTTGGTGGTCACGTTGACTATCGCGCACACAGAGATATTCAAATTTAATTATATAATTGTGGGAAGCAAACAATTTATGGGTTTATGTAACATTTATGTTTATGAAAACAAGGTAAGCATGGTGGGAAGTGCTGAGTTCGGTTGCAGACCAATATTAGACACTTCCAAAAGTATCGGAAATACTTGTGAAAACAGATATCAGTCCTAGTCTTCTCGCAGCATGTCGAACTGACTAATAGAATTTAGTATACTCGGAGAAATTTATGCTGGATAGGGAACGATAACCTAACAGAGAGGGATGCCCATTAGCTAACGCAGAAAATGAGTTAACGGGGTCGATGAAGCAAAAACATACTATATCCCTTCCAAATGTCAACATCACGTTCCCCCTGTATCGCCTGCTGACAACAAACGAGGCTCTGACGACCGAGCAAAGACAATATAATCTTATTATCTGCGAGATGGAAACTGCTATGTCCCTACCAGATTAGAGGTATTACCAGCAACTCAGAAACTAGGCTCGGAGTCGGAAAGCCAATCACCTACTCATCTTAAACTGTTTGATTACCGAAACCGAAATGTGTTCCTATATTCCATCCACAGGCTATGGAAAGATAAATATGAAACACTTTTATATATGGACTGATCATTATTGATTATGATTTGATCCCTTTTTAGCTATAAGCACCGCCTGCTTTACTTAAACCATTATTCCACGTTGTCTCATAAGTTGATCAATATACATATTCTATAAAAATTCTTCCGCCGAGAAGATACTGGGTTTGTCCGGAAAGTAATAGGTCTGATTTTCTTCCGCCCCGACTGTACTTCGCAGCGTGAGCGCACCATCTGTATTAGGTAGAGGGCGTTCCTTGCTAACGAATCAGTTATCTCCGAGCACCTGGAGAGTCAAGACAAACATTTTCGGGCGACGTGTTTTTGTGAGTGTTGTAAGCCGAAAAAAGACCGTTCGTTAGAGCAGAAGTACGCGATTAAGTTCTGTGTGAAATTAGGTAAAACTGTGACTGAGACGTTTGATATGATCAAGCATGCTTACCCAGATGTTGCTTTAACAAGAAATGGTGTGTTTCGGTGGCATCAAGCCTTTTTGGAGGGCCGGGAAGAGATCGTTGATGAAGACAGTGCCGGGAGACCTCCGACTTCGACAAACACCGACAGTGTGACTCGTGTGCGCAAAGTTTTGAACTCAGACCATTGACTACGTATTCGTTTAATTGCCCAGGTGCGAAAAGTGACCGCGAAGATAGTCCCAAAAGTATTACTAACGACTAGAAATTACGGCGAGTGGAAGTGTGTCAAGAACTTTTGATTTGAACATGTGTGAAAGCGACCCCCAATTTTTGAATAACGTAATCACAGGTCACGGTTCATGGATTTTTGAATACGATCCCGAGACAAAGAGGCAGTCTTCTTTTTCGTTTGAGACGACAGGGGGCATCCAAGCAGCATGCATCTTAGCTCTCAAGGCTATTCCGGAGAATGCCTTGCGTGATGCCCTCAATGCTTGGAAATCGCGTTGGCAGCGCTGCATCAACGCAGAAGGAACCTATTTTGAAAGTTTTTAAGGAATTGTAACGATTGGTTCAATCAATTTTTTTTTTATTTAAATCGACTCCTTATATTTCAGAAATAGTTACCCGAAAGATAAAGCTATCAATCGTCAGAGATTACTTCAAAACGGATTTCTTAAAGGTGGCCCAAAATCAATTGTTTCCGAAACTATTGCTTCGAAACTCCTAACATTTTCTTAAAAAAAGAAAAATTATTTCAAACTGGGAACCAACTTAGATTCTCCGTCTTGGAGCGTACTTCTATTAAATTGTTATTATTATCAAGAGGGTATTTAGATACAGTTTTACCTTGCAAATTCTTAACGATTGACCCAATAAACTTTTTCTCAAAATTTTACTTCATTCACCTCCTCTAGCTTTAAGTAGATAAGTGCCACATTTAATGTACCTCAGATATTTCAACTGACTTTTTGTTATCTCCGCTTCTCAAAACCTTTGCGTTGCGACCGTCAGCTAATTACCGGTGAACGCTAAATCATTGCCGGCACAATGACACATTTCGCAAAAGTCTACACAGATAACATTCCGTTTTCATGTAGCAGCGGCAATTCTACAAATATTTGCCATGCACTTATGCTACTGAATCTCTGGTGTTCCCAGTTGTTCGGTGAAGTTTACAAGTTTAAATGCTTGTATGTGTTGTGTACTTGCGTGCATACGATTTAAGAAAAACTGATAAATGGACGTAAGCTTAAAAGAATGATAATATACGTTATGTATCCGAAATAATGTTGGTTCCTTCTCAAGTTTGCAATAGATGCCCCGCAGGAAAGGCTATACGAGGAAAATGTGTAACAAAGTATGGAATGTTTTTCATTGGAAGTGCAGTTTATTTTATTATTTTTATGACTTCCCTATTTTTTATTTAGTATTGGAGGAAATATTTAATGTAGTTTTAAAGATGTGAAATTTTCTAGAGAGATAGCTGTCCAATCAGCTGTCACAGCATTCATTAGCATTGCACATTTTTTTCGGAATATTGTGGAAATATTTACGGAACAGAAGTTTCTTAACAGTAAATTTAAGAGCAATCCCGCAAAGATTGTTTAGGCTCTTTTAAAGCAAAAAATAGTCATATTTCGCGTGATCACAAAAATTTATGCCTGAACAACGTTTACAAATCGTTAAATTTTATTACGAAATTTCACGTTCTGTAAAAGAAGAGCTTACTATTTGCAGCACCATCACCCATCTTGAAACCCAGTATTCATTATTGAATAATATTCGACCAAAAAGACTCCGTCCAACACGCAGTAAAAAATATATAGCAGCCTAAGCAGAGAGTGTACATGAAAGCGTACAGCTTGTCCAAGAACTGAGGCCGCTTGACCTACTCAACCGACATCGCTTCGCTCTATGGGCTCTTGGAAGGTATTCAGAAGATCCGACGTTTTCGAGTCAAATTTTGTTTAGCGATGACGACTATTTCTGGCTCAATGGGTTTGTAAACAACCAAAATTACGGCATTTGGGACGAGGTTGCTCTTCGAGAGAATGGGGAACCATCGATCCATATTTCTTCAAACATGATGCCGGTGAGAACGTAACCGTCAATGGCAACCGTTATCGCACCATGACAACTACCTATTTGATGCCTGAAATTAAAACTCATGGTCTCAGCGACATTTGGTTTCAACAAGGCAAAACCACTTCCCAAACAGCGCTTAAATCAATGGATTTATTGAAAGCATATTTCGGTGTGCAGATAATTTCACGTTTTAGGCCGGTCGATTGGCCATCAAGATCGTGTGATATCAAACCGTTAGACCTTTTCTTGTGGAAATATGTAAAGTCTAAAGTCAATGCGGACAATTCCGCTTCGATTCTGGCCTTGGAACAAAACATCACGCGTATCACTCGCTAGTTACCAGTCGAAATGCTCGATCGAGTCATCGAAAATTGGACTCAACTTATGCACCATCTGAGACATAGCCCCGTCCAACATTTGAAAGACACAATCTTCAAAAAATAAATGCCAAAGAATGTTTTTTTCGAATGATAATAAACATTCCGCATTAAATTTGATCTTTCAGTGCGCTTTTTCAAAAAAGTAGGGAATCTTGAAATGGATCATCACCCTTTATTTCTAAAACGACAAGCCTGAGAGACAGAAACCATCCTTCTGTTAATGAGAATTGTGGTTGACCACTGACCAGAAAGAAGCGGAAAATGGAGCAAGATCTTCACTGTTTATTCTCAAGTAATAAATACCACATAGTTTGTGATCTAATATAGCCAAAATGTGGGTCATATCGAAACAGTTGCTGTATTTTGTTTGAAGCCAAATTTCTCTCTTCTCTAAAAATTGGTACAGCACATATATACTCGACATGAGTTCGTTAATTACACGATCACTCTTGTATCGTTTTTCCTGTTGGGTATGTACAGATAACAGAAATAGGTTAGATAATATGAGAGTTTTTCAAAAAGGTTAGTGCCCGAAAATGTGCAAAATGTTCAACCAGAACATATATAAATAGTCACTGAATCCTAACAGTAGAACCAGGTATAAATGGATGCCCAACTTAAAAATATTTAATTTTAATTCTTTTACATGTTTTATTACCGATCTTTAACGGCGGCAACAAATCCCTCTGTTCACATATATTTTTGGTAGAATTTCAATCTGACCATTCCAGTCATTCCAATTATGAAACGTAAAAACCTACCAGAGCCAGTCAACTGTCAAAGTTGGGTAGGTCAGCGGTTCTCTCATTTTCAATGACAGGAGTGTTTTGGGCATCTCTTTATCTCTGTCAAAGCTTTAGAACTAACCACAGCGGAACTGAGCAAGTTTAGAGATAATTACATATATGCAGCTAGAGAACCAAACAATCATGAAGTTCAAACACGTCATATTAACAGTTATTTGGTTACAATTTTTCATAAGAATTTTCATAGATTGTCTGCCACTCAATTTTTGTCAATTATTTCAAATTTTATTAATTGAGTGAGAAATTTAGCAATCGAAATTTTATTTGATGGAAGTCAATCAATATAAGCATTGAGTACTTCCTTTTTTAGAGTTTTATACTCACTCTGACTTTGCACATATGCATTGTGCTCCCTTTGCACAGCTTCTGGGGTACCCAAGGTCTCAAATTTTGTTTTTGATATATCATCTCTCTCTCTAGAGCCTCTGTCAGGTTCATCATCAGCATATTCCTGCAAAATAAAGCCGATGAAGAAGATTATAATTTAAAAAAACCAATTTTATATTTGTGATCAGTTTGTGGTAAAATCTTTTAAAATATTGAATATGAATTTATTTTGTGAAGCTGTTTTGTAAATGATAGTATTTTATTTAAATAAAATTGTGTTTAATTTTTTCGAACTTAGAGTTACGCTGCTTTTACGTAAAATGCCTATACTTGGAAATTGTAACTGGTGTGAGTACATACTTGGTCTCAGATTTTTACGTCCATAACTACAATACAATTGTTAAAATACCAAATTTTCCATTTATATAAGCAAGTATACGATTTCAAAATTGTTATGTCTTATAAAATAATCCGCCACTCGACTTTCTTCCCTACTCCCAGCCATGAACGAGGCCTGAAATGAAAGTCATAAAGTGCGCATTGGCTCTTCATTGCAGCGCAGCTACCAGTAAATACCCAATTCAAAATCAATAAAAAATCGTAATCATTTCCTTCTTAAATTGATTATAATTTTGTTCGTCTTCAACGCGTTAAATTTCAACAATATGTTACACATGGGACCATGGCACATGATATAACGTGTAACGTATGGTTTTCATAAATCTCTTAATTAGGCCTTTCATTGATTTAATGAGCTTTTATTAACGCTTTGATATTGATACGTTCATAAATTTATGCATAAGCATATACATATATGTATGTAAGTGTTATATGTATTTCGGTGAGTTCATATTACATGCATATAAATACATACAAATACATAAGTATCTGTGCAGACTTATTGAAAATACCCGCTGTATCATTGTATAATTACATAAGGTCAGTAAAGTAATAAAATTTGTCAGCGGAATTATTGGCTCCGCTTTTAAATAAATAGAAAAGTTACCGCCTTCGATTCGCCACTTATCTGCTCTCTACAATATTTTGGCGCTTTGGTCCATTGTTCGATTTCAACGTGTGGAATTTATAAGAGTATTTAGCTATAACACTAAAAATGCTTGCTTTTTTATCTATTGATAGCCGAGGAATGCACCACGATATTGCGCCTTTTTTATCTATTGTATATTGGCATCTATACCAGTTGTATGTTCGATTCACCACACTGCAAAGCTTGACGAATCGAAAGTAGTTAGCGTTCGATATCCGAATTTTTCATATTCGGTAGCTTCGGTACATCCACACAGCAAAATGTATAATATTATATTGCCATTAAGGAGTTATGCCTGTTTAGAGCCCCAAAACAGGCCTAACTTTCATAATTTATTCTGGGATTAGAAAGAGTTGAACTTTTCCGTTTTATTATTAAACAAGTACAAGGTGCGTTCCAAAGTAAACAGGATCTTTTCAATACATATGTATGTCGACTAGTGAGTTAAAATCTGCCATCTTTATCGATTTTCCAGTGAGAATTTCATGACAATTCATTGATTGAAAGTGAAGTTATTGCGTTTTAAGTGTCAGTATGTTTGTGTTATCGGTGCGAAAATGAGCTTCGAACAAGGAGACAACATTAAATTTTGTTTTATAATTGGTAAAATTTTTACCGAAACATTTCAATTGATAAAACAAGTTTATGCGATGATTGCCTATCCCGCAGCAGAGTGCATGAGTGTTTTCAACGTTTTCAAAGTGGTCGTGAGGACATAAATGACGATCAACATGTGGGCCAATCAAAATCCGTGATCACCGGAAATTCCATCGAAACTGTGCGTGAATTCATCAAAAATCAGCCGAAATCATCATTGAAATTCATGGAAATGGAATTGATCGTATGCGAACTTCTTCCTTTTGGAAAAATGCATTTGCCCATGAAAGGAAAGCGTTATGCAGACGTAGAGGCCATTCAAAAGGCTTGTACCGACATACTGGCGGCCATACCAATTTGCCGAAAAACCTATTTGTTCTGTTTTTTTTTTTTTTTGAAACTTTTTTTTCTGTTTACTCGGGAACACTCCTTGTAACATGCCCTTCTGACAAAAATGGGTTAAATCGGATCAGTAATAAAATTACCGTAGATCACTATACTTAAGTAACTGTTGGACCATCAGACAATCACATAGAATGCAACTCTTCCCATCGTCCTGATCATTTATATATACAGCATATATGTATCTCTCTATCGCTTGATTAGTTTAGAGTTTTTCAAACAATCATTTGGAGGGAGGCAGGAGGACGCGTGTCATAATTTTCGAAATTTTCATATCAAGCCATAGAAATTGCTAAAAAATTTAAAGGAATCAGCAACAATTGTTTTAAACAGACATGTTACATTGTTATATATTGTGACAAAAAATCATCCGGAATTTGTAATTAAATTCCCATGGTAAATGACATATCAAAAAAAGTAATTTTGCTAAGTTGCAGGGACTGTCCTTAATTTCTATGCCTAATAGGAACGCGATCTGTCGACTAGTTTCTTTATAGCAGCTGCTTAAGTTGATACATCTCGCAGTACTAAGACTACCGATTTTTACCACGGATAAAAATATCGTTGAAAGAATTTGTCTCAAATTTTGTATTTCTAAACAAATTTCGTGTGCGGAATCATGGCGAACGTTGGAACAAGTTTACGGTGATTCAGTTTTATCAAAAACACAAGCCAGCGAATGGTACAAAGCCTTCAAAGACAGTCGAGAGATCGTTGAAGAGATGCTTCGTTCTGGATGACCTTCGACCTCTTCAATTAATGAAAATATTAAAAAGTGAAGGATATTGTGCTTGAAAATCATCAGACAAGTGTTAGAGAGATGGCAAGAGAACTCGACATCGCTCGCCAGTCCGTTCGAATGATTTTGGTCGATATTTTCGGTATGAAATGCGTTCTTGCTCGACTCGTCCCGAAACAGCTGATTTAAAAACAAGAAAAAGTACGATTGTGATCGAATTTAAAACCAAAAACGCAAAAAATACCATCGATCAACCACCGTATTTATCAGATTTTCAGTCGATCGAAGAGATAAAACAAAATTCGCTGAAAGAGCTGAAGGCCAACCCAAAAAGTGCTTAAGAAAAGTATTCTGGCAGGGATTACTTTGAAAAATATCAAAATAAATATTGATGAATAATTAAATATTTTCCGTTTTTTTAATCATGAAAGTTCATTCACTCACTCAGCTAAGACAAAACTTATACTAAAAGTATTTAAGAAAAGAAATCTTATAGTATCTCAGCTGACATTATTTACTCCATTTCGGGTGTTGTTATTGTTTAATGAATTTGTAAGCTAATTTAACCGTGAACCAGCTCGATTTTAACAAACCTACAGAAAATTACCCGATTTCACATGCACTCTATACTTTATATACTAAATGTCTTCGTTTTTCTCTCTCACTACACTTGGCTTAAACTGGAATATATTGTTAACTTCTTATATTTCGCCCAACAGTGTAGCAATTCGGCGCAAGAAACGTTGAGCAACCCTGTACATGTAGCGCATTTTGTAAATATACACATACAAACATATCTACATATGCATACACACACTTTTATGAATGCAGACCCACCAACATCGCATATATCCATGCAAGTCATTAGTCCAAGTAGTTAATTGTAGCACCTTAGTCTTGCTCAATCATTTTGGCGCCGCCTTTTCCAGCAAATTTGCTGACTGGTAGGCAAAACAAGTTTGATAATAATCAGTAGCGAGTCCCTAAATATCACCTAGAATCGAGTAAATTCTATGTTGCAGGCTGATGTAACTCATAATAGGATGCAATCAGCTGTGTTAAACATGGACCACAGCGGCAATTTGATATGAGCCGACACACACATACACGCACAATTACAGCTATATCAACGTGGATAGTATGTAGTATGTGTGAATGTGTGTTGTAAAGCAACTTGCCGACTGGACACTTTGCTTGGTTTCACTTTTGCTGCAGTGCTTAATGCTTTTACCATACGACCACCGAAACGGGGCCACAACGCACCGCCGTAATTGCTGTAGACACTCAGGCGAACGTCAACGGCACAAAATTCCGGTTGGCGGCGCTGCATGACGAGGACGAGGCGACGTATGTAACTGATGGACGCCCGCCCGAGTAGTAGTGCAGCGTAGTTGGGAAAGTGCAGCAAAGTGCGCGACAGCAATTAACATTGTAAATTGCGAAGATTGCAACAAGCTGATTTGCCACAGCAATGAGCAAAAATCGACGGCATTCTTTGGCTGCAATTCTTTTTATACACAGACACACATGTGTACTTGTATGCACATCCGTAGCTGCAAATAGGCGCTGACTTTTGTTATTGTGTAGTTGCTGTTGTTGGTTTGATTGTTGTTGCAGGAATGATGATGAAACACAATAGGGCACTTTTAGGACTTATTGAGATTCTAGGTCGGTAATTCCGAAATGCCAAGCGTTGGAGAAAGGCTGTGAACACACACATACATAGCAAACACATATACTATACTTGATGAGTCTGTAAGTGCGTAAATTTGTATGTACTTAAGTGCAAGTCAAGCCTGCATCTTCAAAAAGAAAATTGCACAACCAACCTGTTGTTACTTATAAGGATATTTCCCTTATAGGTGCATAACTGTAACTGTAGCATATATGTATATACATATACATATATATACATACATATATAGTATACGTGTGATATTTTTTAAGCCTTTATTGGTACTGTTACATGAGCTTTTAATGCAATATGAGCTTTTGTTGTCAGTGAAACGAGTCCAACCTGCACCTTTCATATAAGAAACATCTGTTCTGATCAGGTGACATTTGGTGGAAAGTACCAAAAAAAGAGATAGAGTTTTACTGTTATCAAAATAGAGAAGAAAAAACAAGAGAAAACGTCATCTTCGGTTGCACTAAAGCTATTATGCCTTCTATATATAATATAAAAAGTTTCCTTAGGTTAAGTTAAATGGCTGATTAAAGATCTCACGTGAACTGCTATAAATAGCATTTCTAAGGGCAAAGACATCACTAGATCTCTGGCTATCCATCTTCGCTAAAAGGCTTTTTCGGCAGCGCATATACTGATGATAGCCCAGCTCTTGCTTTTGCGAAGGCCAGTCTATTAGTAAGACGGGATTCGGGAGCAACGATCCGCTCCAATTCTACCGATAGCGGTTCTAGGACGCATTTTCTTGCTAGCTTATCAGCTTTACAGTTTCCTGCGATTCCGCTGTGGCCTGGCACTCATACTAGTCTTATCACAAAGACACTCGATATTATTGATAGCGAGGTTAGTCACTCTTTGACCAGCCCTGAACGCACTGTCATTGGTTCAAGGTTAGTATCGCCGCTATGCTATCTGAGTCGATGGTCACTTCTCTGAAGAAGACTGCACTCCGGGGCAGAAAATCTACTGCTACCTGAATGACTGCAATCTCACTCTGGACACACAGCAATAGAAAGGAATTCCGAAGTTGGAGTTGATAGAGAGCTCCCGATAGTAAGTTTTCTTACAAGAACTTGATATTGATCCGTAAATTTTTATGACAGCTATAGGCTGAAGTGATCCGATCTGAACAATTTCTCCGGAGACAGGCGAGACAGACGAGATGTCCATTTTGGTGCTACAAACTTTGTGGCAAACTTAATATACATTGAAATAAAGAGCATGTAGTATATATACTCTACATTTCTTCAAGGATTTTTTTGTAATATATGTATAATATTCAGTTGAACTTCCCTAACTGTAATCATCATAATCGACAAAAATACTTCGGAGTTAGAGAGAGTTCGGATCATGGAAGGAAGTTTGACTTCTATTGTCAATTCAAGAGTTCGAGTTATAGAGAACTTTAAGTTTTAAGAGGTGATTCAAGTAGAGGTACTTCTTTCAATTTTGTTTTGATAGATCCCGCGAGAGTCGTGTCAAGCTGTCATGTTATTTTTGTTCGGTATTGTTTAGTATTTCATCAAGGAAAGACTTACGCCTCAACAAAGTTTACAAATCGGAGAGTCGACTCGGCGCCGTTCGCAGCAACTCGGACTGACTCCTTGACTCGATATTACATGTACCTCGAGAAAGCGTAAAAAATACAGCTTGTGCAAGAACTGAAGCCGCTCGATCTCCCTAGAAGATCCGACGTTTCCGCGCTAGATTTTGTTCAGCGATGAGGAACATTTCTGACTCCATGGATATGTAAACAATCAAATTGCCGCATTTGGGCCGAAGAGCAACCTGAAGAGATTTAACAGCTGTCATTTCAACTAGAAAAAACAATGATTTGGTGCGGTTTGTGGAACGGTGGTATCATCGGTCTACATTTCTTCAAAAATGATGCTGGTGAGAACGTAACCGTCAATAGCGACCATTATCGCGCCTTGATAACCGACTATTTGATGCCTGAAACTGAAGATCGTGATATCGGCGACATTTGGTTTCAACAAGACTGCACCGCTTCCAACATATCGAATCAATCAATGAATTTATTGAGAGAATACTTCGGTGAACCGGTCGATTGACCATCAAGATCTTGTTAGACTTTTTCCTGAGGGGATATGCAAAATCTAAAATATATATGGACAATTCGGCTTCAATTCAAGCCTTGGGACAAACCATCACGCTTGACATTCGCTAGTTACCAGTCGAAATACTCGAACGATTCATCAAAAATTGGACTCAACGGAAGGATCATATGGTCCTTGCCGTTTTTTTCACACCTCGGCACATTGGTTTACATACCTGGTTTCATTTTACAATCTTGATATTGTTAAAAGGTAGTTTAAATCCAAATCTATACTTCAGCCTGTTCATCCAACACTTATGTATGATGTACTAAGGTGAACTAGGAAAAATACTGGAGGTCTAACAATTTAAAAAGGAAACTGGGGAACACTAGGAAACGACATCGTCTACTTTTACCAGAATATTTAAGTAAAAGGGGAATACCCAACTGTGATCTTTTGACCCAATTTTTTTAATTCAGCAGGATTCGCTGCTGTGGTTTGGCAAGTTTTCATATCTTTATATATATCTTAGAAGAAAAATGGTATAACTAACTCTAACCCTAACTCTTTACAACAACTGATTACTCAATTAATGTCAGCGAAATATTATTTTTGTCAAAGAATAAGGAAGAACCTAATGTTTGCAAACGCACTTATTAGACACCTCTGCGCTTGAGTGGAAATGGCCGCATTCGCGCAATTTTGCTAAAAGCCACAGTATCTGTCTTTTCACACCGCCTGTCACAGCCCACTAGCGCGCAACACCTACGCGTTCGTCGTTCCTCGTTCGCGCCGTTCTTTATACGAGTACATTCCAACAATGCTCTGGCGTGGCATAAACAAGACTTTTGTTTGGGCCAACGATGGCACTTATGAAAATTAAAAATACTGATAATAACAGTGATAATGCGAAAATATATGCGAAAACATGTGCAGAAATTAGCGTGGGAAGCAATTTAAGCATTTGGCATAGAATACATAGAACAGCCTCGTCATTCAAAGGCATTCGTATCTAAATGTGCATACTTACAGACATTTACTATATCGCTTACGTTCAAAAGAAATCGCATGAGAGTGTGAAAACTTTGAATACGTACATATGTATGTATATCGGGGCGTTGCAAAGGTACAAACTGCTTGGCACTGTAAACATGTTTTTTTAGTAGTCGAAGTATTAACTACCGCTGGCACTAAAATTATAAAAGGGCAATAAACGAAGCAAATAAACGAACCATTACTTTCGATACGAAATCGGAATATTAAGTGCACACCTTTTCTGCAATTTAGGACTTTTAGGAGGTTAATTCTGAAACTTGAGAATCGAAGATTAGCAGTCAAAGTTCTTACTGGAATCGTTAGAATATAGGAAGGATCAGTGAAAATTATTTTTAAAGATATTTTGGGCCTGAGAAAAGAGAAAGCACGATTGGTTCCAAGATCCATCAATTGTTTCGAAATGCTGTGTCGCGTTAACATCTTTGAAACAGTGCTTTCCGATTATCTAGATGTCATGAAACTTATTATTATTGATTGGTGAGTCTTGGATCTATGCTTTCATCCAAACAGATATCAGAGTAACAAGGAACGTTCCAAAGTAAACAGGGCTTTTTGAATCTGGCGCCCCCTGGTGGCGCCATCTATATGTCGACTGATGCGTTAGAATCTGCTATCTTTATCGATTGTGAGAATTTCATGACATTTCATTGATTGGAAGTGAAGTTATTGCGTTTTAAGTTTCAGTATGTTTGTGTTATCGGTGCGAAAATGAGCTTCCAACAAAGAGCCAACATTAAATTTGATTTTAAAATTGGTAAAACTTTTACCGAAACGTTTCAATTGATGAAACAAGTTTATGGCGATGATTGCCTATCCTGCAGCAGAGTGCACGAGTGGTTTCAGCGTTTTCAAGTAGTCGTGAGGACATAAATGACGTTCAACATGTGGGCCAATCAAAATCCGTGAACACCGGAAATTCCATCGAAACTGTATTTGAATTTATAAAAAATCAGCCGAAATCATCATTGAAATTCATGGAAATGGAATTGAACATCTCCAAAACATCGATTTATTGCATTTTGACCGAACATTTTTGTTTATGAAAGGTGTGTGCACGGTTTGTTCTGCACAAATTGACTGACGACTAATAATTGTTCAGAATCCAACATTCGAAGGACACCTTCTCACTGATTATTTGACCACATCACATTTTAACCATTAACCACTCCCCGTATTCACCTGACATGGCACCGTGCGACTTCTTCCTTATCGGAAAAATGCATTTGTTCATGAAAGGAAAGCGTTATGCAGACGTGGATTCCATTCAAAAGGTTTGCACTGGCAAAAGAGGTGTATTGAAGCAAAAGGAGACTATTTTGAATGAAATAAATTGATTTTGCCAAAAAAACTATTTGTTCTGTTTTTTTTTTAATCCTGTTCACTTTGGAACGCACCTTGAATACACCTAGAACAAGACTTTCTATTTCCCTTTCAAGAAACGACAAACAGTATGATAACATGCTGGTTTGGGACTAGAAACTGAAAGGATGCCGAATAGAACAAACAACTGGTATAAATGCATTAAATTGGTATAACCAAAATAAGATTTGAATATCAAACTTTATTGAATATATTTTTATACCCTGAGCAAAGTATTTTAATAGTGCCACGAAGTTGGCACTTTCCTAGAAGGAAACGTCGGAGACCCTATAAATACAAATATCAATGATCAGCAGAGCTGAATCGATTTGACATGTTACCTCCTTCTGTCCGCCTTTTCTGTATATACGCGCACTAGTCACTGAGTTTTCGATATATCGATCTAAAATGGCACACGTCCTTTTCTCTCCAGGAAGCTGCCTGTCGGAAGGCCAATATCGACGGAGTCAACGGAGTTATGTCTGACGAATATGAAGGCTGGGGCATCAATGCAGTATTCTTTGTGGCTAAGAACTCACGAGCAAGCAAGGAAGTGTGAGCTTTTAACAAACGAAAATTGTTAAGCTCATAAAAACACATCTAACCTGATCAGTTGCTATAGACAAAGTAATACCATGTTGAGACCGAAAATTTAAAAGATTAGATTACATTTAATCATTTCATAACACAACAGTGTTCTCATTGCCGTTAGAAAGATCAAAAAACAGCTGTTATTGTCATTCATGAAGTCACATCGCTTAATATTTATCAAAAGAAAAGATTGTCATATAGTATTTTGAAATAAAAGTCGTCTTTTTTCAAATATTTTCAATGTAATAGAAATAGTGGATGCATTTTTTCATTTGTTAAGTCGATTTTCAGGTGAAATTGGATTTATTGCTTAAAAAAAATTTATTTGTTTGCATTTTTTCCCTTTCCCCTTTCCCTGATAATGTAACCGATTTTCAATGCTGTCAACTAGATGGCGCAAAATCAGAGTTGCACAGAGAGATTTTGCGTGGATCAGTTTCAAATCATTTGGAACTGTAATTTTTGTATGACGAAATCTTGATAAATTTATAAGATTAGAGGGATAAACCACTCAACTGCCGAAATCATGTGATTAATTGTCGGTCTGAACATGGTATAAACAAGAATACAACTGAAAATCCTATCGCACTTAAGGGGAAATTAAATCAACATACATAAGTTAAATTAGATTAGGTTAATCTGGTAGGCCAATAAGACACGCATCGACCTATTTTAGACCCTTGCGATTATATCAACATGATAAAAACAATTTAATAATTGGGTTCTCCAGACCCGCAAAATTTTAAAATTCACGTTCGAACACAACTCATATATTTTTCCTATTTAAAAGTAGTTAGAGGCCGTAATACTTCAGACTAAAATCTGACAATTGGCAGCTCTGGTGCCTTGACCAGCAAAAGCAGCAGCCGCTTAAAAAAAAAGGATGGCTGACCGCACCATTGAGCCTACATTTCCTACAAGTTGTAAGCTGTGATACTTTATATAAAATTTATCTCACCGCAAGGCATTTCACTAAGGCGATTTAAAAATAGCTACTTAAGTCTGCTCCCTTCTAGCTTGAATTCATATGTCCATGCTAATAACACTTTAATACTTCGTGTGGGCACAAAGTATGCGCAACGATTTGCTTTGAACCCCCTCAATGGATCTAAGTAGGCTTAAAGTGAATGTCGTGACGGCATTCCAATAAAAAACACGATTTTATTGCATTGCTTAAACTTAACTTCGACTTACATCATCCGCGCTCGTGTCATATGCCAAATGATTGTTGTGCAACTCCTCCGATTGTACGCGATGATGATCGCGTGCCACCCGCGAGTGTTCGATTTCATATTGTTGTTGCTGCTGCTGTTGCTCTTGGCGGTACCAATGCTGACGCCTTTGTAATTGCATTTGCGCTTGCCATTGCTCTTGATTATGCCGCAATTGCTGACGATGTGCCGTTCTCAAATAATCGCTTGTGACATGCGCGGGCCGCCACTCGACATCTTCAATGCCACCATCAATGCCACTGTCATAACCGTAGCCATAACCGATCTCGGGCACAGCAAGTGGCTGCTGCTCCGCATTCGACTCGTTCGCCTCATCATCATCGGCATTGTAATCATAATACTCCAAATCATCATCCTCATAATCTCTTGTCTTGTCTTTGTCATTGGACGTGTTTTCGGTCGTGAGCCCAGCACCATGCGTTTCGGCAATCGCTATGCGCTCCTTAAGACCGCCTACTGTTGAATGATGCGCATGCAGCAACGCGGCGCTCGTAGTGTTGCTATCAGTGTCTACGTTAATTTGACTGCTTGCGTGCACGAGTTTATTATTGTGCGCCTTCGCAGGCAAGTCCACTGCTGGTGCTGGAGCTGGTATTACATGAGGTACAGATGTCATCGGCGTTGCGCTGGTACGACTCAAATCGGCCGCTGGCTGCAGTTTGTGATGTTTATGATGCTGCTGTTGTTGTAGTTGTTGTTGCTGGCGTATTATCGGCTGATGATAATAATTTTGCGTGCCTTTGTTCGCCTCATCAGCGTTAATTGTGTGTTCGTTGTGTTTCGTA
Source organism: Bactrocera zonata (assembly GCA_037783105.1). Lineage (NCBI taxonomy): Eukaryota > Metazoa > Arthropoda > Insecta > Diptera > Tephritidae > Bactrocera > Bactrocera zonata. Next base: position 501,598 of record JBAWJQ010001082.1, on the reverse strand, counting down.
GGCGGCCAAGTCGGCTTAACCAGTTCTTCTTCACTGACATCCACAACGGCTTCGGTGTCATTATCCGTCGCTGTGGTGGTTGACGTCGTTGTCGTAGTCCTTGACTTTTGCGCGTTCCTGTGATGCGGATGCGTGTGTAGCGCATTATGCTTGTGTTGTTGTTGTTTTAGACGATTATCTAGATTTAATTGTATTCTTAATTTGTGTTGTTGCTGCTTGTGCGCGCCGCGTTGTAAGTACAGACTTTCGGTTGCATCATCCGTCAACGCTGACGTCGTTGATTCACTAGCAGCCGGCGCGGCACTTTCGCTTTTCGCCTCATCACGTACATCAGCGTGCTGTCTGTGTCGGCTGTGGTGTGCTGTGCGCAGATGCGCGGTTCTATGCCGCACGTGATGCTGCTGCACTAGATTTTCATTTTCTAATAATTCCAGGCCACGACGCGCCTCATCATCGTAGCTGGTGGCTAATGGCTGTGCAATCTGCACCCCGAGGCAGGTTAGCACCACAACAACAGTCAATAGGTTTTGCATTGTGCTCGGTGTTTCACGCAATTACTAATGCGGAAAATACTGTTTTAACGCGCAGCACTCTTCTACTTCGTCTTCTGCCACTACTTCGTACGTTTTTAATGCTGTTTCGTTCACTTTTATCTTTTTACACTTTAAATGGTTTGAGAATTTTCACTTTTTCACACCTTCCAGCTGCCACTTGACGTACACCATTCACTTCGGTAGGTACATAAGCCGCCTAAATGGATACAGTTCGTACACATTAAATATTTGCCAAGAACTTTTTATGTCAAAATTAACTACATTATACCGGTTCAATGATTCGTGTGCTTGTGTGCGAGTCTGTCGGTCTGCGTGTTCCTATATTTGCTTGTCTCTTTGTGTTTTGGACTCCCTTTGGGCAGCCTATATAGAGGCGTTATGTACACATATCAAGATGTGAGTTCAAATTTACATACGAGAGGTATTAACGAGTGCTGTCCGTTAGGTACTTAGCCTTGCCGGCCGTTCAGGCACTTCCGTAAGCAAGCGCAACCGAAAGCCCACTTCATAACTGTGCTATGAAGCAATCGGAAAGACTTTTTGAGTCGCTTCATGAACGTCGAATAAGCTTGGATCCACTGAAGCAATCGGAAAGAGTTTTTGAGTCGCTTCATGAACGTCGACTAAGCTTGGATCTACTGTTACACGTCGATGACTAAGAAATAGTCGCAGCAATGGACTTCACACGATGGATTTGCTTCAAAGAAGGTGAAGACTATCTCATCAGCGGAAATGCTGAAACTGAAAGTTGGTCACCACTTTCTGAGATTCACAAAGTGTAATCTACAACGACTACTATTAGACAACTGATAAAAGGTTCACAGAGCTCTACTAAGCTGAATTATTAGGCCGACTGGATACCGAATTCCAGAAAAGACTATCCCAATTTACTCTTTCCCACGAGGGTATCTCACCGACTCACAGATACACCGTCGACACTGACAAATGTGTCGAACTAGGCTACGAACTGCTGCCCAGTCTACCCTATTCTCCAGATTTGGCTCGGTGCGACTTCATTTTGTTTCCCAACATGGAAAACTCACTCTCTGGCGTAAGAGAATCCTAGTATCGGAGTATCGAGTTAAAAAGTGACTACGTTGAGAACACTACCATGGAGATCAACTTTACAGGCCTCAAGATAACGGACTTTTCCGTTGACGTACAGAAGTTGGAGCACCCTAGTATCAGAGTATCGAGCTAAAAAGAGACTATTTTGAGAATACTAACATGGAGAACTCCATATAATAATTTCAATAATTTTAGTTGTACTCTTGTAGACTAAGTACCTATCGCACCGCCCTCGTTACGTCGTGCCTGTTTTGTATCAATTTCGTGCACTTCGCTGCGTTTCCAGTTCGAAAATACACTTTATAAAGCCTTCTTTCTTTTGTGGCCTGTTTGCTTCGGTCAAGCCATTAGGCCGACGAGAAAATACAGACTCGGAGCTGGAACAGCAGCCGTTAAATACTGCTAAGTGGCAGCCATTAAGGCAATGTTTAGTAATGTCTAACAACACCAATTACCAGCACTTGATTAACGTTTTTGTTGTTGACTGTTGGCTTTTGGTGAGGCAGCGCTACTGCTCACCACCGACTAATATAAGTAATATATGAGCAGTCTAACGTCGTCGGTCGATCGGTTGGCCGTTCAGTCGGTCGGTTGGTCGCTCGGTCAATCTTTCCGTGGACTTTTAGAGGCTACTATTCTACATTTAATATTTGCATACGCGTTTGCTTTGTTTGTACACACATAAGTCTCGCCTTATTAATTGCCTTGTCAGAGGCGCTGTCAGCCGTCAGCTGTCAGTGTTGCTATTGTTGTTCTTGTTGGTGTTGCGTCCAGTTTGCGTTTAGCACGCTATTAAGCAATACAAATGGATAGTTTTTATCGCTAGTGCGGCTAGCTATTTGGCTGACTGTAGGCTAATGCCTGCGAAGCTGCTGATTGACCCAATTAATGAGTTTTGCGCTCTCGTATTAACGCACTGGGGATCTTCGGCGCGCGGCCGACAAACACACGCAATTAGATAATCAAAACATTTGGAAGTTGTTTATGGCGCATTCAGATGAGCTTATAATTATTCATATATTACATATGTATGTATGCAGCTGTTGGAGCACTTGTTCTAGCGCGCCTGGGATTGAAAGGTGTTTGCGCAGCGGTAGACGCCCCGTAAATATATCGTTATATCTGAGTTTGTATATAAATATAAACGACAAGTAGAACAAGTTTAGTATGACACAAGCGGTGATAATGCAAAATATGTGACTTGTTTTCGATTTATTGACTCCAGCACTCAAACATGTGCTAACATTTGTTGAGAAATATTTTGTACCAAAAATTTATAAATAATTTTTATGCACTCATTTGATGTCAAATAGCTGTGTTCGGGTCCATTTTTTTAATTGTTGCTATTCAGTATGTGAGGAAAAGATGCGAAAATAAACAAAAAAGCAGGCGCCATATGCGCGTTATTCCTATGGGGTTGGTCCAGTTATGACTTAGCCTAAAGTGTAGTACTCATATACTTGTATTGTTTCACCAGAATTGAAATAGAAAAAATCAAAATCGGCAAGTGATTTGGCTCTTGCTTTTGAAAGAAAATAAGAGATCTTGCAGGGAAATAAAAAAGACTTAGATGCTATATAAAATGTTGGTTTGACTGGTTTAACCTTGTCCGAACGCCGATTTTCGATGAGTACCCCCAGCGGAAGCGGATACCTCGGAAGATAACGTGGTAAAAGGTTACTATCTTGTTTTGACAGTGACTACCCACTTAACGTGCGGTAAATAGTTGGAAGAGTAGGCATTTCAGCACACCCCGTGGGTCTAATATTTCATAAATTATTGGACATGAATAAGCTGTCAGCGAGAGCAGTGCTGTGTAAGCTCATTTCGGCCAGTAAGCGCTACCGTGAGATTACTTTACAACAACGTTTGAGTGCAAGCGGAAGAAGTTCTTCGTTTCGCGAACTCTGGAGCGCAGCATCCTTCAGGGTGATATCAGAACGATATCAGCCTTGAGTTTACCGACTGTAAGCCAAGACTCCTTATCTCTAGCATCGAGTTACCTAATTTTAAACTGGTTAAGGTATGTGCGACAAAAGTACTACAGGAAACTGTAAGTCTTATGACCTTGCTAGGACAGGTACTTCAGTCTTAATCTTGGCATCTTGGGATTCAGTATTGAACTGTTGAGCCTCTGATCAAATCAATAAGCGCTCGTCGACTACCGTCATCGTAAGGTCCTTCCACCCAAGGTAAAAAGTTTAGAGAACTCTTCGATATCAACAAAATCTATCATTAAATGGTAGTAAGAGTTCTAACTGGATACACGGTGGCATCTTGTGGTTCAGTACATAACTCTGAAGCCTCTGACCAAATTAGCAAACGCTGTTCGACTACCAGCAGCTGTGTAGTCGTAAGGTTCTTCTGGCTAAATAAAATTATCAGATCACCGTAAAATGTTCAGGGAACTCTTCGTTCTCAACTAGGTCAATCTTTTAATGGTTGTAGGAGTTCTAACTGGACACTGTCCGATCGGAATTCATGCAGTAAGATTGTCACTTTGCTTAATCAAAGCAAAACCCCTCGGATCTCATACTTTTACACATTCGAGTGAAATAACGGAAATAGAAATAAAACACCTAAGGAGATTTGTGATATATCCAGCTGACATTCAACTACAGGATCTTTCGTTTGGCATTACAAAGCACTGAGCATAACAGTCTAAGAGTGACCACTCCGGAATGCTGAACCATTTAACCAGTGGATCCACGTTCTTTCGACGGTCACAGCAATGTTTGATCGCTAACCGAAGGAGTTTCTACGTGATTTTTTGAACCTCGACAAAACTTGAACTGACTAGAACTCATCACAGACCAGGGAAAAGCGGAAACAGGGAACTTAACCCACCGAATTTGTTCCATTTAAAGCGAAAACTGGACTATCAGCCGGAACTGGGCATGGTTACTGATTTCTAGCAATCACAAGTTGACTTCTGGTTCTTGGTCTCTGGTTTTAACCAGTAGATGTATGTATTGTTGGCGGCCACAACCATGTTCGAGTGCTTGAATTCACTAGTATTCTCCAGAGACCAGAGAACAGTCGAAACAGGGGACTAAACCAGCCTAACTTGTTCCGAAAAAATCGAAAGCTGTAATTATCAGCCGGAAGAGGGACGAACACTGATTTCTAGGAATCACAAGCTGAAATCTACTTCGACTAACTAAAGAATTATTGAAGATTTCAAGGAAACGTATTTTTCGGAAGAATTAAAAGAGTTGAAGCAAAGGAAGACTATTTTGAAAAAGCAAACGTATGTATCGGACGAGTTAAAAGAGTTGGAACAACAAAGAGACTATTTTGAGAAAAAATTCGTGATAATAATAATTGGACCACACTCTTGTATATACACAAAATTCTATTAAGCGTTCGGGTAAATTTTTAAAAATTTTATTTTCTATTTTTTCTACTTTCTTCAACCTTTTTCTTTCTTTATCGCCGCTCTTTTATTTATGGAACATGGCGCTGTTCACATTCACACACATAAATATTTATTATAATTTTTCACTTTGATATCGAGTCGGTTGCCAAGTTCGAAGAACGCGTCAAGGCACATTTTGACGCCCACTTATTTATGAAATGTCTACGCGATCTGGACACCGCGACCAAGTGGCATCTTCGACAAGTCTCAAACTGTTTTATCTATTTGTAATGGGCCGTCAGTTGCCACTGTGGCAGCGTGTGTTGGTGGGAAATCCAAATATAGCCGCGGCATACGTTGCCAATTTGACCACGCGTTCTGGCCACCTGATTGTCACAGACTCGTTGTGCGTTGCGAAGACACACTATAATTACAACAACACATCGACAATAACACTATATACGTACATATTGCTTTTTGCAATCAATTCACTCATAATAATAACGCAGAACAAGTTCACTCGCCAAAGCTGAGGCACATGCAAATTCCCCTACGTGTGCGTGTGTGTGCGCGGATATTTATTGCACGTTAAGGTGAAGTTCACCGCATTCTACAATCTTTATAATTTTTTGTTTTCTTCACAATATTGCTTTATTTATTTTTAATCGGCACGATCAATTTAGTTGTTGCTTACGAGTTTTGCATTCAGCTGCGCGGATCGCTCGAATTCGCACTGTGAACCGGCACATTCAGATCTGCGGATCGACGCGTTCGCATACCGTCACATAGCGCACTTATATTGCTCACATCGCGTGCAAGAATCTACACAGCAAAAAAAAAAACCATCTATTATTTTTTCACTTTCATTGCACACGTCTGACAAGCCCCGACAGCTGGCCGTACGATTTTTGGATCCTTTCGACAACAGAATAAAAATACCGAGTATTATACTTTAGTCATCCAGTCTTGGTCAAGTGCCATAAGCAACAGACACACTTCGTAAAAAATCTGGACGCTCGAAATGTAGTATTTAATGTGTAGGAAAATTTGTTTAATAAATTTCGAATTTCGCTAAGCGTTCCACCGTATCCGCTGTACGCGTTGTTGCCTCGCTCGCTGTTCTCGCGTGTCTGTCGCAACGGCGCATGTGTTGCCGCAAGCTGGCAGGCAGCTAGCAGTCTTGCTGCTGATCGTGTCGTCGTCGTCCATCGTTGCCGGCGCGTCATACACAGCTAGTGCCGGAGCCGGTATGAGCGCCAGCGTCGTCGTCGTCGCCGAATATTGTGTGTTATTTGCGTTGGCCGTCGTGCTTACGGTTGACGCATCATCATCATTATCATAATCAACATTATGATCATCATTATCGTCATCGTCATAATCAGCGACGACGTTGATCACCAACAACATTCGCATTATTTAAGTTTTTCTTAACTCTTTCGGGCGTTTTCGCTGGATTCTCGGCGTTCCGCCGCCGCTGTCGAAGGGCGTGTGGATACAGCTGTTGCGCTGGCATTGTCTTTTTTCATTCAATTAACGTCGCTGGTGAAATCCTGCAAATATTTTTCAATAATGAAGTTACGTTATACATACATACGCGTTTATGAATGTGTGTTATTGATAGCTCATCAGACCATCTGTTCAACTGCGGCAGTCGTTGTATGAATGAATCGGTATTGAATTGCTCCAATTTGAGCATTTACACCCTTTAATTATTCCACGTCAATACAAATAAGTATGTAGGTATATGTATATTTATACAATGTATTTGCATAAATAAACACATATACATATATTCATGTAAATTCCTTATCTACTCATAAATAAGCAAAATTATTAGGAATTCCCCACCAGCTGAAATGGAATGCAATCTACATGCTCGATACTTATTTGTGTGTGATCGTGATTTCGCCGTCAAACGATCAATTTCATCAAATTTATTCAATGGCAATCATCATTGATGATGACTTACAGCCAATCTAAAATTTCGTTTACTTACTTAACAAATATCACGTTCCAATATTTGGCATACGTGCCAAATATTTCAATTATTCTTCGACTCGAGGCAATGATCTGAAGCTTATGATTCGGTTTTTGATATGTGTTCCATATGTTCAGTTCTGGCTATAAAATTTTTCTCGTAAAAAAGTCATTAACTAAAAGGGACCTCTAAGCTTCACAGCTCAATAATAATAACAGTTAGCCCTAACCTTCAAAATACCCGTGTATAAGTTTGAGAGATATCTGATCATTACTTTGTGAATTATGTCATTTTGAGTGAAGCAACTTTTGTCATTGTGAAAAAAAATGGATGAAAAGGAATTTCGCGTGTTGAGAAAATATTGCTTTTCCAAGAGCAAAAATAGAGTTGAGACAAAAGCTTGGCTTGAAGACTAGTTTCCGGACACTACACCAGGACAATCAACCATCGAAGATTAGTATTTTAGGCTTAGAGATGGTGAAATGAGCAACGAAGTTGGTGGACATCTGAAAGAGGTGATTATCGATGAAAACATCATAAAAGTCCATAAAATAATTTTGAATAACCGTAAAATGAAGTTATTCAAGATAGCAAGTGCTTTAAAGATATCAACTGAAATATCATTCACTATAATTTTGGTGTGAGAAAGCTCTGCGCATAGTGGGTGCCGCGCGAATTCTCTTTTAACCAAAAACGACGAGGAGCTGATGTATGAGATCAGTGTTTGGAGATGTTCAAGCGTATTAAACCCGAGTTTTTGCATTGATATGTGAAAATGGATGAAACATGGCTCCAACATTTCAACCCAAAGTCCAACCGACGGACATCCGAGTGGACTGCACACAATGAGCTCGCTCGAAAGCGTGGAATAACTCAACAGTCGGTTGACAAGGTAAAGCCGTTTGTATTTTGGGAAACGCATGGAATAATTTTTACTGACTACCTGGAAAGGAAAGGAAGGGTCATCAATAGCAACAATTACATTACGTTATTGGACTATCCTAGACGAAATCGCAGTTAAACGTCCGCATTGAAAAGTATGAAGTTCTGTTTCGCCAAGGCAATGCATTGGTGCCACAAGTCAGTAAAATCGTTAGAAAAAATCCATGAATTGGGCTTCGAATTGCTTCCGCATCGACCGTAGTCTCCAGACCTGGCCTTTGGCGACCAATTCCTGTTCTCAGATCTTGAAAGAGTACTCGCTGGGACGAAATTTTCGCTGAATGAAGAATTGATAGCCGAAACTGAGGTCTATTTTGAAGCAAAGGACAAATCGTACTACAAAAATGGTATCGAAAAGTTGGAGGGTATATACTCGTATTATCACTGTTTTACCCTTTAGGGAAACTATGTGAAATAAAAAAAACGGATTTTACGAAAAAATTTCTTTTGCTATGGTACAGCGGAGACATATTCGGGTTTTAAGATCATAATTTCATATTAAGCTTAACTTAATTAAATCAAATGATGTTTCTCCTGTTGGGACCAGATGGTCGGTAGAACATTGATGTTTAGATATCAAGTCTCAAGCCGCCATCTAGATGCCCCACATTAGAGCAGTGAAACTTTAGGCTTAAAATATTATAGTTATCCCTCTGAAATTCCCAGCTTGAGCCCGAGACCTAATATGGACAAGTTATAATGCATCTCGCTCAAAGGTGCTTCGCGTTTCACAGACCTTACGAAGGTAAACAAAGGAGTCAAGTCACAGGAGTTCAAATCTAGCTCTTCTGCCGTAGCTGTTTACCCAGCAGAAGAACTACTATATATCCTGTTTGTCATCCCAAAATCACTTTCTAGCTTAAAATCAGTTTCTTATCAAGTCTAACAGCAATGAAATTGAAAGAGTACAATCGATTTTAAGAAGTAAAAGTTTTCCGAAAAAGTTTCTAAAGCTTCGTTTTTTGATAAGTTTAGGTGCCGGAGAAATTTTCGAATTTTTATTACGAACTTATTGAATAAATGTTTTTAATGGATTACCTTATTGGGAATGAAATAATTTCAGTACTAAAAAATTCAGTGAGTGTCGTTTTTTTTTTCTGGATGTTTTTTGGCTACCCAAAGGATACTTGGTCTAAGACCGGAAGTCGTGAGCTGCTTGAGCCATTTTAAAAGAATCCTTTCTGGGCACTCTCAAGTGAATGGCACTCAGAGAACTTTCCTCACTTGCATGAATTTCTGAACATGACTGAGTGTCATTAGATCTTTGAAATATTGTGTCACCATTTCACCATTCAGAATAATCGCTGAAAATTAAGGAATTTGATATTGTAAGGCATATATTCAATTAGTTTTTGTTGATATTCGGTGAAGAAACTATTGTTTTTCAGGAATGTAGAAAATAATGAACAAAAATCATTGCACAGTCTACTTTTTCGACAGGTTTATTTTTGGTTACTGAAATTTCAAAAATTCGACCGGGACAATGTGCAATAAATTTAAAATAAAATCAGCTAAAAGAACTAAAAACAACTGTTGCAAAAAACTCGTCTCAGTTGGCTAGTCGTTGGCCAATTTTCGTTTCAATATCAAAGGATTTTTAAATTCTTTTAGATTTTCTTTCCTCGACTGTATTTTTCAACAATCCTTAATGAGCAGCTCTGAAACTGTAAATAAGAATCCGACTCGGTAATAAATACATTAAAAAATTTGCTTTGGAATTTGAAATTTTAAAAAAAGTATGTGAACGCATATGTTCTGACAAGTAAATTATTGTAATAGAGATAGAGGAACATATGCGATAATAAAATGATTCAAGCATAATGCCGCCATAGAACTTATCTTTGAACTCGCACGTGCAATCTTGGGGAATGTTAACACCTTTTTCACTTCCACCATAAAAGACGCCATAGAAATATTTCTGGGCAAATAATGGCCACAGCTGTGGCACTACTTTAAAGTCAGTTGGTATGCAATTCGTACAAACACACACACAAACACCGGCGAATTAATCATTTTTTCCCAAGAAACCCAACGTGTTGCATGCTTAAGTGCGTCGGCTTGGCCTTTATGAGGGAGTAAATCGCCAAGAACATTATGTTTTTCAGTTCAAAGTGGATTTGCTTTCGCAGCGCACTGCATTACGTGGAATTATGCAACGCGAGATATCTGTAACAAATTACTTTCGTGTATTTTTATGACTTTTCTCACACATCGTGAGCAAGAGTATGAAACTGGCTTTGGAGGTATGCAACTTTTTTGGTAGAAGGAATTTTTTGAAAAATTGTCATAAGGAAAGGGTGTACTATATGGTATATATAATATGGATGTATTCTTAATGGTATTTTGCAAATGTTTGTATTTTTAAATTTCAGTTTTATTTCGTTAATACTCCTTTTAATCCACATTCCTATACACATTCATATCCGCACATATCAAAGAGTTATGTAAAGGTCATTTGTGCAAGAAACTTCATTCAGCTTCAAATGCGTACATGACAAAATGCACACCTCTCTATGTGCTTTTGCGACACTACTTGTTTGAAAAACTATTTACCAAGTGTGATGTTGCATTTAATTAGCGGATTTTCATTATGAATTAATCTGTATATGAAATAAGCAGTTTTTTGAAGATAATTTGGTTATGTCACACACTCATAGGCATATTTGATTCAACAATATTTACTGTATAATATGTACTATGAGCAAAAAATAGTTAGACGTTATTCGTATTTTAAAATATCTTAATTTATTCTTCAAACTATCTGCCGTCAAAGTAATCCCCCTTTGGCCCCAATACACTTGTGCCTACGTTTTATCAATCCTAGAAACAATTGTTAAAGTCATTTACGAAATAGCCTTCAATGCGTTAGCGTTAGATTCACGTTTAATGTCTTCAATTGACTCAAAACGGTTTCCCCGTAACGGTCTTTTGAGTTTGCAGAATAGCTACAAGTCACATGGAGGATATGGTGGTTGCGACACGATATTGGTTGAAAATTTCCCGAAAAATCACTGTTACCTCATCATTGTGGTGCAAGCACATTATTGTGGTATTGCTTTGACGTGGTTTTCCGGCTTCGGGTTGCTTTGGCTACCATATCGGACAATTGATTGTTCATTGTCATTACCAGTTCTAATGGGTTTCATGACATCCTGGTAGTCGGAAAGCTATGTTTCATAAAGGTTAACGCGACGCAATTTTTTTGTAAAAATTTGAGTGATTTTGGAACCAATCGTGCTTTCACTTTTTGTGGTCCAAATGATCTTACAAAATGGTTTTCAGATATCTCTTCGGTTTTCTAACGAAGCTAGTAAGCTCTCTGACCGTTAATCGTCGATTCTCAGACACCAATTGATTTATTTTATTTACGTTGATGACCGTCCTGGACGTTGTTCGCTTCAACGCATTCTCGACTTTCTTTGAATAGTTTGTAACAAATCAAAGCCACCGGCTCGCGAAATCTAAATTTAAAAGTTTAATTTTTTTTACCTTAGTAGTAGAAAATTTATTAAACAATTGGTAGAAATAGCAACAAAAGGCACAAAGAAATAGATTTTGTCTACCATGTGCTAGTGCTTGCCTAGTGGCCTAGATAAATTTTTTGTTTTAACATTCCAAATCCCTTATAGAGGAGCGAATCGAAAAAAAGTGGTATACTATAAGTCGCATAAACTGGTATAATCAAAAAATTCATAATTAAAAAAGTCTGTTCGAATCATTTTAAATTAAAGTTTATATTCGAAGAGCCAACTGGTTACACTTAAACAAACCGGCTTAATTAGATATATTGGATTACAAGCGGTTATGTCACTGTGTTGAGGTTCCCACACACCCTCTCATAGCAGCCCCTAGCGGGCAGGGGGTAGAATTTGCGCGCGGTAAGGTATACCTGTCATAAGAGGCGACTAAAATCCATCCTTCTAATGAAAAGACATTTGAAGTTCAAGCGAGAAATGCCCACCAGTCATTGAGTTGAGGGATGCTCAACTGATAGTGGCAAAAGCAAGAAGGTCTAACCAGAGACTTAAGTGTAGTACCACGGGGAGCAGTTAGCCGTTACAGTTCGCTCCACTCTGCTCATTGGGTTTGGCCCTTTGGAAATATTCGTGGTGGCTGTGGTTTAAACCTAACGGCAGGTAGAATTGAAAAATTCAATCCAGTGTGGAGTCGACTGCGGCCGAGAGCCGGACTCACAGCACGGCCGAGGTTTTAGATCGGCCTCGAATCCGAGCAAGGTGGAAAAGGTGTCCCTTCCACCTGGCATTGTATTGATTTATGTGCTTTTAAAAGCACCGTGAGGTTAGCCCCTTACCGGCAGGTACTCACGTAGCTCACAACTATTGTTGTATCTCCCGTTGTACAAGTGCGATCTTTTGGTGCAATGTGGGGTTAGAAAGATAGTACCTCGTACTAAAAAAAAAAATCAAATCAGACAGTTTTGTGATTGTTCAACTCAGTATTGTTTGAATACGCGTCAAAGATGGACACCAGCAAAGCAGAAATACACCAATCTTCGTCTTCGATTAATGCGAATACTCAAGGCAAATTATCAAAAATGTCAATAGAATAATGGAAATGACCGAATCCGACCGGTATGTTAGACTGTTTCGATTGCTCAAAACCTAAACATAGCGCAAAAACCGTTTGATGCCCTTTAAATAAGACTTGATATAAAAAGAAGCTCGACGATGAGTTAACACGAGTTATCTGCGAATTGTTGCTGAATCGTGATTAACCCAGAATTAATGGTCAGGTATGTTTTCTTATAATATTGATGGGATTGGCAGGAAATCATCTTCTTTGAGCTGCACCACTAAGTTCAAACTCTTAAGAGGTTAGATGGGTTTGCTCGAGCAAAAAGCGGCCTATTTTCAACATCAAGCAATAAATATCTTATTCAAACTTTATTTTTCCAAAGATATATATTTACAAAAATTTTGTGAAAATTTCAAAGAAAAATATTCAAAATGCGGCCATTAACTATATCTTTTCTTTAGTTGACTCGTTGGTGTGGAATCTTGACAACCGACTTTGAAAACACTGTTTCAGGAAAAAAGCCTTTAAAGTTGAAGTGACTATATAGCTGACCTCAAGTACACAACTTTTCAACGCTGTATCTCCTAAACTTTAGCATTTAAAGCAATATTCTAGACGCTTTTCAGCATTAGCATTTAAGATAATATTTAAGAGAATTAAATATGACAATTAAAAATCGATTTAGTGAAGCCGTGAAACCCATGTACCGAAAAATTGCCAGCTTTGGTCAATAGAGAAGAAATTTGTGCTCCATCAAGTTAACAGCCGGTCCAATACACATCGTTAGGGACTCATTAGAAGTTCTGTGAGCTGGGTTGGGGTAAACTTATGTATCTACCGTATAGTTTGGAGCTGCCATCTTGTGATTGCTACCCTTTTCTGTCCATGGCAAATAATTTTCTTCGCGAGAAATTCATCTCGGCAGTCCCAATTTTTTCGCAAGAGGAGTTTTGAAATTAAATTATAGAATAAATCAGCATCTACTTCAATTAAATCGGATATTCTAACTATATTAAATATAACATTGAATTCAATTAAAAAATAATGGACGTTCGTAAACACAATTTGTCAGTATATCCAATTTTCTAAAATTAACAAAAATATATAATTTCATACAGAATCAGAAAAAGTATGTATTAATATGAAATCGATCCGAAAATAAACTTTCATAAACGCATGTTTACAAAAATAGCAACAATTATTTTCCATAAAATGCAATTGAAATCAATCGTGGATTCCAAGAATTAAACAAATGGTTCACAACACTCATAATATGTAAATGATTAATAAATATATGAGTGCCTATTTACATATTGTACTATATACATGTGTATGTATATAATCTGTTCAATAACTGGGTGAATTTTGTTTTGAATATGTAAAAAATGCGGATGATTTGAATTTGGAGTGAGTCAGAGTTTGTAATTTACACAAAAATTCTACTATAGTTTCGGTATTTTTAGTATTGTATGAAATATGTATTTCTAAAGTCTAGTATACTTCCCATATATGGTGTGTACACGTCTAATAAACTTTATTTAATATATGTATAATAATATTATGTACAAGCCTATTAGTCAAGTATAAGTTGATATTTTTTAGGCTTACACCAGAGAATCACAATAAGGTATTATTTAACATATTCATATAAAGTAATAACTATTAGGTTTTTAATCAAATAAAAAGTCTTTTAATAGATAATCTCTTGAATTCGGGGTACTGGTCTATAACTATGTATATCATAAAGTTAGTTGAAGATCACAGATTAAATTTTGTATAATATTTTTTTTTATTTTCCTATATGGGTGAATAAGCATATCTACAAGCCGACTTCAATACCATCTTACTGTTTTCCATAAAAAAATTGCGTATTTTAAATTGTTTTTCCAAATGCTAAATTGAAATTAAAAACTTGTTGATCGCCAGTATTTAAGGTTCATACATCTCAATATTCCACCCTTGTGGCAATCCCTCATCAACTGTTTATGCAACACACTCATTATTCAAATAAATCGATTTTAAATTGTGCCGCTTGAAATCGAAGTCCATTCATGCTCTCATAACTCATTGTTCACGGAATTGCTGTCAAAACGTTCAATTACACCAAATGACCATCAAAGCGGTTTATTAATAATACCAAGCCGCCAATTTAAATGTTTGGTTACTTAAATGATGAATGAATGAATGAATTTGGTGTTCATTATGCTATGGGATACATGCACGCCAGTTGGATTAATTATTTTTATAAATAAAGAATGATCAGTAAGCTTTAAGCGTTAAGTTACATACAATATAAGTCAAAAATTATAATTGAGTTATCTTTGCCGAAACATTTACTTATTATACTTCAAGATACTTCAATTTGCTATAAAATATATTGAATTCTGGAATTATTGAATGAATTGTTCCAATTGGCTTACAAATTTCTCTAGATGTAGTTCAATTTACTCTTTTGGGAAGGTGAGCATTCACTTAGACAGCAGATCGGCCATACTAGCACTTAGCTCGCAAACTGTTCGCTCAAGGCTAGTCAGAGAGAGCTCGTTCTCCACAGAAATTACATAAAGCTTCCTCATCATCACCTTGTTGAGGTGCCTGCTAATAGGAGAATCATTGGCAACTACAAAGCAGACGTAATAGCCAGAGGGGCCACTCGCTAACATAGAAATGGAACCGAGTTGCATCTACACTGGCATCTGTCATCTGATCCCGGAACTAAAGGACTTGTCGTGCGCTTAGCAGGTGCTGGCCGACGACTCTTGTACGACTGAAAGATCCTTCTGGCTTAGGATAGAACGCAGGAGATCTTCTGAATCTAATCCACTCTTTCCTCCATTGTACAGACTTTGCAAGAATAACGATGAAGCAACTCAGCAGTTTTCCTTGGGCGAACTAGTAGACAAAGCTGAAATTGGCAATCTCAATAAATTTGTGTTAAGCTCAAAAGACCTTTTCGACTTCGAAGGGTCTTATAATCCGTTATATAAGATTTTTAGGATCGGCGTTCCAAGCTGAGAACCCTGTTAAGATCGTTATCTTAATCTAACCTAATCTAGTTCCCTTTAAAATCAGTTGTCATGGCTGATGTAAGCGCTTAAAAAGTAAAAAAAATCAAAAATAACAAATCAGTAAATAAAAAGACTGTGAATTAAAATAAAAAGTCGTACTCAAAAAATTAAAAATTTACTCTCTTATAGACTCATAGTCTTTGCTATCTCGGGTTCCAAAAATTTGTAACCAAATTTTATCTTTATAATCTTTGATAATTTTTTATAAGTAACTCTTCTTGCTATTTTTGGCTTATCGTCTGCAAATATGCTCCATAAAAAGTCGATTTTTGTAAGCGAGTTGCAAACGAACGCACAACTAAAATAAATTTCAGTATTAAACAATACTGGTAACTGCTGTTAACAGTTGTCAAACAGACACATTATTTGGTTTCTTGTTGATTTTGTATGCTAAATCATTTAGTTATTTATTTTTCCCACATTGCAAATTGTACTTGAAGTCGGCTATTTCTTAGCTAACCTCATTGAACTCCTGAAAAATAAACGAGTTTGTGTTGCTGTACCATGCTTTAGCGAGTGTTCTTTTGTCTCACGCTTAGGTATATGAAAATAGGTATATAGTACAGCGCTCGTTAAGGCAAGTTTACACAATTGATTTGTCTGTTAATCACGTGAAAGAGGCAGCGTGAATACCGCAGCACTACAGATGCCCCAAATTGAAGCATGATCGCTCCAGTTGCGTCTCGCCTGATGTTGAGCAATAGCAATTCGTATGCACTGTTCAGCACTTGGTGGAAAGTCAATTGTTAATGTTGGCCAATTTGTTGCAACAATCAACAGCTTGTTGCATTGTGGGTGTCACTGTCGTCTAACGCGAGACGTGCTTACATTGCGTGATAGTGTGTCATTCAGCATAATGTTTCTAACGCGCCAGTGTCTGCCCAAGCGCTTGCCGTTTTCCAAACGTAAAGTCAACACAGACTGTGAAGGGCAAGTACGCTGCGTCTGCGTCAGCGTCGTCGTGTGGAGTATTGTCACAAGGCAAAGAACGCAAAGACCGATGCGACTGGACCGTGAGGCAAAAATTAGTATGCCTTTGAGTGACGCTGTTTGCTCTAGTGGCAGCCAAGTGTCATTTGAATTCCTGCATAAACTTGTTAAACAAATGCACTGCAATGAGGCAACAACAATAACAGCAGCGCGGAATAATGAAGAAATATCCACAGTGTATTTTGCTGTTGTTGGTATTAGCAATGCAACAGCGAAGAATTTGTCTCTGTCCGCCAACGTCTGCGAAAAAATATATATTTTACATTTGTGTATATAAATATTGGTCCTACAAACATGCTAACATAAACGAGGGTGGTCCAATAAATAGTTAGCCTCAACTGAAGTTGACTGTCAGCCGCACTTGTTCTCTCCAAACAACATATGTAACATATGGACCGCTTCCAGCCTGGGCCGACGCTGTTTAAGTGCAATCCGAAGGAGTTTCGGCATCGTTTCTTAACGGATAGGATTATATAGACCCATCTGTATGCACTAGAGACCAAGAATCTCTCAAAAAGTGGACTTCACCCGAACGAACCTGCTCCGAATAATGCGAAGACTCTACTTCTGTCTAACAGGCATAGGATATAATCTACATCGAATATTTAGAGAAGGTCAAAAAGATTCCAAAGCTTTACTAAGCTGAAATATTCAAACCGAATTACAGAAAAAAACGGTCCGAATCGGTCAAGAACGGCTCTTCCGCCATAAGAACTTACCAACGCCACATCCATCTTGAAAACTTGGTAGGAATTCTGGAATAATGTCTAACAATACTTAAAGAAGGTCAAAGAGGCTTTATTAAGCCGAATTATTAAACCCAAATTACAGAAAAAACAGTCCGAATTGATCAAGATGAGCTCTTCCGTCATAAGGACTCACCGACTCCATAGCCTACGTCACTACTGAAAAGTTCGCAGAATTAGGCTACGAGCTGTTGACCCACCGACCAATTTTTGGTTGTTGCATACGGTTCCGTTCTGGTTAATTAGACCCGACGGTAGTGGGAACGACATCTACCGGATTCTCCAGGTTTGGTCAGTCGTCAGTCAGTCGCCAAAAAGAATTTTAAGACGAATGGAGTTGAGGGTATTACCGCCACGGAAGACTACCTCCAAAAATATACTTTGCAGGCGGCTCAAAAAAACTCTAACATTTCGGGATCAAGTGTCTCGAGCTAAAATTAGAATATATTAGAAATCAAGCTGCAATTTCCTCAAAAACTTTACCCAAATACTTCGTTTTTCTTTTGCAAACCAAACATTTATCTACCCGCTCTCGTATATATGTACACCCCGGTTCACAAACAATCAAACCGACTGCCAGACAATAAACCCTCTATCATTAATTTTCATTGCGTCGCCTGCAACAACTTACTCAAAATTGCATGCCCCACAATAGAGTGTCACTGGGAAGCAACGCACAGACAAACATACATACACATGTGTATGTGTGCCAACACAGCCACTTGGTGGCTGCTGGCAGTCGTGGCGGTAGTGACAACACTGATGATATTGATGGCTTTTCTGTTGCCGGTGTTGCGGCTGGTGTGGCGCTCATTTGTCTCTTAGCCACCAACATAGCTGCCGGCTTCGTCGTCAACGGTACCGTTGTTGCTGCTGCTGCTGCTGCTGATGCTGCTGCGACACATTTGTTTGTCTCGTCACACCAAACGACATGCCAATCGTCGACACAGTCACAGCCACTGCCACTGCCAATACGAGTATGTTGTAGGTGTTGTTTTTGTTGTTTACTGCCAATGTGCCATGTTGCTTCTAAGCATATTATTCATAATTTTATGCAGATTTGCCGTCAGCCAACTGTTTTCAATACATTCGAACGCATTCCAAACAAATCAACGGACGCGAACAATACGTATTGATTCATGAAACGTCTGCTGCGGCGCATACAATGTCGGCGTGTAAATATGTATTTAGTGAATGTGCGTTAAAAGATGCAATCGAGCATTGATTGAGGTGCCATGACCATCCCAGTGTCAGGCAGTATCGTGAATTGTCGATATGTCGCGATAGCCAGCGACGTGTCATACATCATGCATCGTGTTGGCGGGCTTCTCAATAGCCAAAGTATAGATGTTGGTACATATGTGAGCATATATACATAATATATAACATACATAATATAACATATATATAGAACAGCTTTCGAGGGCGTACTCTCTTATAACCGCCAAACATTCCGTCACGTAACCAAACGATTTTGCTTCATATGTCTATCAAATTGTTTATTATTGTTGTGATTTTCTGTTTCTTTTTGGCTGCTACAATCATTGACAAAAGTTCTGAATACAAAAAGTTCTTACAAATAAATTGTATGAAAATCGAGACTATATGATAAGCACATATTTAATTGGAAACTGATTGCCAGACAAAAGCTTGCAGCATTTCACCATTAATAAATCGTTGTGCTTCGGTGACAAGCGGTAGAAAATAACAGAAGTGCCGTAGGCTTAGAGTATACACATAAATGTACATATGTCAACAGTGATCGAACGAAGCTGATTTACAAGAAGTAAACGAAATCGAAACCGAAAGAAAATTTTTAAAATTACAAAGAATACATTTATCAAACTAAGAGAGTGGCGAAACGAACACACAACTGGTATATATTAAAGAAACTGGCATACTCAAAGCTATAGAGCGCAATGTGGATATTCGCGCCTACTCTTACATGGTAGGAGTATGATCTGAATTACTCAGTTGTCGCTTAACAATTCAGTTTTTCGAAAAAAGTGGAGTTGTGACACCTAGCGAGTAGCGTAGTGACAAATCGCACATGAATATTTTAATTATATGTGACCTGGTCTACTAAAAGGGGGCTGAGGTGTCAAAAAAAATAAAAAAAATTGAAAAAAAAAATAAAAAAAAAATTGATTTTTTGACACCTAAGCCCCCTTTTCGTAGACCAGGTCACATACATTGAACGTGCAACTATGTTAGGTTAGATGACTGATTAAAGATCGCACGTGGACTATTATATGTAGTCCTTTGTGAGGTCATAGAAAAGTAGATCTCCTGTATTCGAACTATAAATTAACAAAACGCTTAGTAGCTACAACAAATTTGCAAATGCGTTTAATTTCCATTCCCGCCAGCTCGGTGGGATATCTGAAGGTATGCACTCCTAAGTGCTTAAGTCTTAAACTCCGAATCTTAGGAGAGTCAAGAAAAAGTGTTGAATTGTTTCCACCCCTTCTTCTTCCATAGAGCTTCTGCAGATGACGTAGACCCCTCCACCAATCTACACACATCTTGAAGGGGCTCCAGCCTCTCTCTTTCAACGACTTCTTCCCACCCACAACTTCCTATCCGGTATATGAGTGGATAAGGATCCGACAGAGTTTAGTTTGGCGACTCCAAGATCCAAGTGATCTGGTATGAAATCAAAGTCATAGCGGTTTTCCGAGTGTTCAGACCCGTGTTCTTTTAAGAATCCTGACTTTTTGAGTCTGATGGGTACTTTCGCAGCCTTGGTTGGAGTGGACTTTAGTCTACTACACACGCTGATGAGCGTCGCCCCTTGAACGCTCACAAGTTTCTTTGCAAGTGTGGTCTTTTCTAGAGCCCTCCACCACATAAATACTTCGTAGAACATAATGGGCTTGACTATGCTAAGACAGTTACCAAGATCTCTCTGTTTTTTTTAAGAAAATGCAAGTTCATTGTAAGGAAGTAGTTACAAACCAATTACTCGAATTATTTCCCATCGCTAGTCACAACTTTTTTCCATCTTTCATGTTGGGATTCCGTCAAAAAATCAAGTAATTTTTCGATATTGTCTTGAGGGTGGAACTTCTTCTGAGCCAGAACATGAGCCATCGAACAGAACTAATAATATTCGGACGGTGTAATATATGGAGGATATAGGGAGTGGGATATGACTTTCCATTTAAGCGTTTCCAGGTAGGTTTTAATTAGTTGAGCAACGTGAGGCCGAGCATTATCACGCAACAGAATCACTTTTTCGTGCCCAGTATTGAGGTCATAAGGAACCCATGTTTCTTGTCTCTGAATCACGCAAGTAGTCGCTTTGTAATGGCTTGGTGCGTAATACGTTTGACAAGGATCAAGACGTTGATCGTCTCAAATTCGCCGTCCTGAAAGGTTTATGGCCTTCCTTAATGCGAATGGTCGTCTTTACAGCGACGAAACTAATCACGGCAGGTTGTTTGACTTGTTACAGCAGCTCTGTAAACTTTTTGGAGTTACCGATGTGCTTCAGCCGCTGATCTTGACTGCAAGAAGAAATCACGATAAATAACGATTATTTGAAAAATATCCGACGTATTTGCGAACCGAAAAGATAGAATATATCTAAGTGGGATGGGATCTTAAATATGAGCTCTCTTAGTATCTCTTTTCCTTATTTAGCCGGTCTACCTTCATAAACAACATTAAAATTTACTTATTCATTAAACAGTTAACGAACAAGTCTCGAACACTAGACCAAATAATTTTGGGAAGTTGTAAAGAGTTGCTGGATAGAAACACGAGTTCTTATCGATTAGATAAGCCAGACTGTTGTACGAGCAGTGTGAGATATGTACATATGTCGTATTCAGAAAGGTTACTCAAACAATTTCTGGTATATTATAATCATCAGGTTAGGTGATGAAGATATGAAGTTTTTATAGAGTTATAAGCATTTACCGGACTTAACTTTGTCAAGAGTATAATTTGGAGGCATAATGGTTTTCCACACAGTTAGTTTACAAAATTTGCTTTTTGAAAGCTAAGAGGAAAGTTTGAATCTTTAAAATTTCAGTAATCTGGGATATTTTGCTTTCATCAATTTTCCCTGTAGAGGAAGTTTTTATGTAGTATGAGTAGATCGCATAAATATTATTCAATGATTCCTCAAGTCATCTCGTTATCGATATGCTTTCTTGCTGAAAGTGAGGAAGTTTGTGTATAAAATGGGACGATCTTATAACGTATAGTATGTTTTACGGAATTCGATTTATTTTATTTGACAGTCCAGTCCAGCTTTTATCAAAAATATGATTCATTAAAGTATTAAAAACAATAACCGCAGTTCAAGCCCGCTGTTAGTAGCTGCGCCAACATCCACATATGTATGTATAGAAAGCCAAAACCAGTTGGCCAGTATTCGGTACGGCACTAACCTTCACTAATAAACGCCTCTGTTTACATGCATTTGTACAAATATCGGTCAATCCAAACATTTGTCTAATGGCTGGGCATTAGGCTTGGATCATAAAGCATGTCAGCAGCTTCATTTTTTCGTAATTTATTTTAAGCTGCCATTCATAGTATTTATTGTCATTTCATTCTACCCAATAGTAAAGGCAATTCGGTAAAGCTAACAACAAGCAAAGCTAAAGTAGCAATTAAGCAAGTATGGATTTAGTGAGTTCTTAGTGTAGTACTCGAGACGTTTTATACTTCCCGAACCTTGTAAAAAAAAGTCTGGTCCTAGGTAAGGTTAGGTTAGTCTGGTAGACCACGCATAGACCATTTTCAGTCCTTTACGATTCTAGGTGGAGTTAAATTACTAGGTCCATAAGGAGTAGTCATCCTTTAGAATGCCTGCGCTTGACACGAATTCCGATAGCCTCTGTGGCCTAACCACAGCTCTTGCAGTGTGTCATTCGGTGGGGACCCCAGCTGCGTTCAACGTGGTCTTGCTGATTCGGGAAAAGTGCTCAAGAGATGGTCCATTGTTTCCCTCGTTCCCTACTGTAAATATACATATCTTGCAGTCTTCTTGGTCTGTCAGCCCTATTCTGCGAGCGTGTGTCGCCACTAAACAATGACCAGATAGTACTCACGAACCGCTCGATTTAATAAAAATATTACTGCCGTTCAGGCAAGAGTTTCTGAAGACCACAATTTGTCGATTCCAAGAGGTTCTGTCTCAAACCACAAGCTGGCGGATTTTGAGAAAGGATTTGGGTTTGGATCCATATAAAATTATTCTCACTCAAGAACTGAAGCCATTGGACCACCGTAAACGTCGTGACTTTGCTGAAATTGAAGCTCGTGATATCGGCGACATTCAGTTTCAACAAAACGGCGCCATTTCTCACAGATCGCATAAATCACTGGATTTATTGAGAGAACATTTCGGTAAAGAGATAATTTCTTGGCTTGGGTCGGTCGATTTCCCACCAAGATCGTGTGATATCACAGCGTTAGACTTTTTCCTGTGGGGATATGTAAGGTCTACAGTATATGCGGGCAATCCTGCTTCGATACAGACCTTTGAACAAAACATCACGCGTGTCTGTCATTCGCCAGTTACCAGTTGAAATGATGGAACGAGTCATCGAAAACTGGGCTCAACGGATGGGCCATCTCAAACGTTGCCGCGGCCAATATTTGATAGAGATAATCTTCAAAATGTATGTACTATATATTGAACTAAAGTAAAAAAAAAAAAAAATTTACGGATTTTTCGCTTAATTAAAAACTGGTATTAACTCCAGCATTCTCAAATTGCTCCATAGAATTGAAAAAATCACCGGTTATTGAACTAGTATCCACTCCTCGTGTTTTTAACTTACACCTCATGGTTAAAATTTTCTATTTATCTATGTATATACATATGCATACATGTAGTAGTTAAGTCTGTCGTTAATAGGTGAAAGTGAATGCATTATTGGAATACAAATTCTCGAAAGCCAAAGAACCACACTCATTTATTTATTGGGTTTTCCTTTTATTACACTAATTGGTGCAGACATCTAATCGGATTTTGTGGCATTCCACAGTGACACTCCTACAGGTTCGACTGCTTTTTGCCCCTAATATATTGTCTTTATTACGCTACTTTGTTTTTGTGTTTGCGAGTAAATAACTTCGTACAGAATTTGTCGACTGTCATTCTACTCATGGCCACACACACACACACACACATGGATAAATGGACAGAGAGTTGCAGTTGCTAATTCATATGTTGCATGCATACATGCAGTATTTATTTGGTTGCACGATTTATGTGACTTGCTATTTTTAATGCTGGAACGTGCAGCAGATATGCAAATATGCGGAAAAATTGATGAGTCGCCAAGTGGAAGACTTTGACTGTTAATAAATAAGACAACAGACTATTTTGCACCGATATGTAAATCCACAAATTACCACATACACATACATACATACATGTATGCATGGGTGTATGTCGGTGCAAAGACGTTGCCACACAATGTCAGTTGGGGAAACAAGCGGCAACGAATGGGCGCGCGGCGGCCTCTTCTGCATCTGCGATTTGTAATTTTAGATGGACAGTTCGACGATAAGTCGGATAAACAGTACAAATTGTGCGGTCGCTGATTGATCGATCGGCGGAATAAATTCCATACATACATATTTATGGATTTTTATATGCGTACGCAACGAGTTCATGGTAAAATGGTAATACAGAGGAATTTAGTGCGTTATTTCTTTTGGTCTTGTATTTTCTGAATGAAGGCAAATCCGCGTAGCTCAGCTTCGAGAATGTAAATTTTGAGCTCAGGCAATAAAGTCGTAGTTAATGGAGGTATACAAATAGCTAAAATGGTATATATGAAATATGCGAGTTTTTTTTTACAGTGCCACCGATAGGTAGTCTTCTCTTTTTCAAATATGGTAATACTGAGAATTAATGCTATTAAGCTTACTTCAGGTAAAGACAGGAATAATTGCAATTCTGCCTAATATAGCTATAAATTTTTATATAATAGTTGGAGAAATCAACCAGATAAACCAATATACATATGGTAGACAATTGAGTCTTCTTCCTTTTTATAGGCGTAGACATCGCTTACGGGGTTATAACCGAGTTTACAACAGCGCACCAGTCATACTTCCTTTTCGCTGTTTGGCGCTAATTGGAAATTCCAAGTGCAGCCCTTCTCAAATACTCTCAGAGCTGTTTTCATCCATTCGGACGGCATGACCTAGCCAGCTTAGCCGCTGTCTCTTAACTAGCTGATCTAAGTATGTCAATGACGTCATATATCTAGTACAGCTAATCGTTCCATCGAATGTGTTATTCGCCGTTATTTATTTTCCAGGCCTAAAGCCACATTGATAAGGTCCAATCAGTATGTCCACGGTGGACTTTAATCTTTCACATAATACGCTTGATAGAACCTTATACGCGATATTGAGGAAGCTTATCCCACGGTTGTTTGGGCAGATTGTGGGATCTCCGTTTTTGTGGATTGGGCAGTGGACACTTGAATTCCAATCGTCGGTCATGCTTTCGTTCGACCATATTCTGCAAGACAGCTGATGCATGCTCTTTATCAGTTTCTCGCCGCCGTGTTTGAATACCTCGGCCGGCGATCTATCAGCCCCTGCCGCTTTGTTGTTTCTTAAACGGGTAATTGCTATTCGGTCTTCTTCGTGGTCAGCCAATAAGACGTTTGTTCCATCGATATCGTTTGGGGAATCGGGGTCACCATCTTCTCATGTTATGCTTGCAAAGCCGTTTAGCAGGCTGGAGAATTGTGTGCTCTGGGCATCAGTCACTAAATCACCACTGGGGGTTCTTCAAGAGTATGCTCCGATCTTGAAACTTTCAGTAGTTGCGGTATTACTTGTTGGGTTAGATTTCTTTAAATTGCTAGTGATAAGATCGAAAATCAAGAATACTTTCTGGAAGAAGACAGAATAAGAGATGTATGTTCTATGCATAAATCAATAGATGTTAAATCGTAGTTTATCATTTTCTCCGTGCATTTCAGCCATTTATTACAAGGGCCTTGCTCTCACCAAGGTGTGCAATATTTCATAATTGATATTGGACCAAAGTAGAAATACTATTTAGACAGCTGATTTCATATAATATACTTTTATTTAAAAATCATTATACTCGCTTTTGAATGTGCAATGGCATGGGTTTAGGGCTTTTGAATATTTCAAAAAACTACCGAAATATCTTATGTATATATAAAAATGAATCGCAAAATGTGTTGGTAAGCGCATAACTCAACAACGCCTGGACCAATTTGACCAATTCTTTTTTCTAAATGTTCGTTGAGGTTCAAAGATGGTTTTTACAGCAAGAAAAATTCAAGTAATTGCCGGAAACCCCCTGAAAACAGCCCTTTTCTTTTTTCCATATAAATGAATGAATGTTGGTTTATTAGTAACGCTATGAGAACGACTGAACCAATCTTGATGAAATTTTCAGAGAATGTTCTGTATGGATCGGGGAAGGTTTAGAAATAAAGAAACCTGTATGCTTTTCGTGAGGAAAAGTCGAAAAATTGGAAAATTCCAAAAAGTTAATTTTTTCCATACAATTTTTTTTTTCATTTTTTTTTTGTTTTGTTTTTCAATTATTTGAATCGTTCAAATTTGTCGTTTGCTTCAAAAATTTTTGAAAATTATTCAGTGAAAACGTTATGTGTGTTTCACACAAAGTGATCAATTACCGATTGAAATTTGTTACGATGCCACGAAGAGGTCGCGCTAATATCGGTCGGCGTTCTTTTTGGCATCAACATATGTACATACATTAGCAGTCCAAGGCACATGACCGAGTACTTCCGAGATGCGATGACATATGTACGTGCGGTATTATGGATCGCGGTCAATCAGCAAGCGATCGTCCCGATGTCACAGTAAGACTTTTCAAGCAACAGCTTCGATGGACATTATCCTGAAGCAACGTATATACATATGATGCTAGATGTACTCTGTTGAGTGGCAAAACAGAGGTTTGCCACACGCACACATTCTTCTTGGATGGTGGATGGTGGTTACACCAGTTCAAATTGATGAAATCATTCAGTCACACGGAAATTCCTGACGCAGAGAAAGGTGCAGTATTATACGAAGTGATGAAAACCAATATGGTTCATGGATCTTGCGGACACCACAATCCCACTTCGGTTTGTATGTCTGACAATAAATGCACGAAACAGTATCCACGTTTCTTTCGGAAACACAAACTAGAAATGAGGGATATCCACTCTATCGGCGTCGCTCACCAGACGACAATGGCAGAACATTCAGCATTCAATTTAGAAGAGTGAATATCGAAGTTGACAACACATGGATCGTACTATATTCACCATTATTGTCTAATTCATATTCAAAACTCATATCAGTGTTAGATATTGCAGTTTAGTGTAATCGATAAAATACGTTTGAAAGTACATCACCATAGGAAGCAATACGGTTGATACATAAACTGCAATAAAGCGCTTTGTAGGACATTTACTTCTGCGATTCATGAACGTTTTCCGGCTGTTGTGCGCGTCACAGTTAATTTGGAGAAGGCCAAAGTATGTATTTCAACCCAGGGAATACAGTACAGCCAGTGGAAACACCGCCCGCAACAAAATTAGCATTTACGAGTTTTTGCTCAACTTTCGTCAGAGATCCGTTTGCGAGGATATTTGGAAATACCTTGATATTATACGTGTAATGCATCGTTGAAGAAATAATTACGCAGAAATCAAGGCCAACCAGTAGATGGACATCCAGGTGTGTTATCAACTAATCCATTAGGACGAATTTACACAATCCACCGGCAAAACGACGATTGTTTCAACCTTCGGTTGCTATTGATAAATATTCGCGGTTCAACCTCATTTGAGTCTTTGCGTACTGTGAATGGTACGGTGTGTACAACTTTTTGAGAAGCAAGTCAGCAATTACAATTGCTGGAAAATGATAATCACTGGAATGCAAATGAAGCACACTTTTCGCGATAATCATTTCGACATATCAGCCTTCAAATCCGGGTCTATTATGTGATACGAACAAAAGGGAAATTGCCGAAATCTTTTTACATCGTCTTCGCTAAAAATTGGGAATAGATACTTCCGGTGGTTTGATATCAATTCCATCTGCCGTTTATCAGTTCACGAAATATGAACTCATCACGAATGTTCAGACATTGGCCAAATTATCGTAACTACGATTCCTTAAGTATATGCGCAATGTTAACTGCCAAAAATACCGATATTGTTGACTTAAACTGGAAGATTCAAAGTCAAATTTCGGGAGACTTGCGCTCATACAAATCGATGGTTCGTCTTGACAATGAATGAATTATCCAGTGGGAATTTCTAAATTATTTGGAGAGGCTTGGTATGTCACCGCACCATTTGCGTCTCGAAGTTGGATCTGTCGTTATTATGTTTCGCAATCTTCATGCGCCGAAACTGTGTAATGGAACCTGACTGATTGGGACGCAGCTAAAGAATACAAGGGGTAAGAATGCTTGATTTTACGAATTCCTTTGAGTTCTAAAGATTTGCCATTTCAGTTTAAACGTATTCCGTTTCCAGTGAAAATTGCATTTGAGATGACAGGACACAAGGATATTCGCATAGTGTGTGGCATAAATTTGGAAATACTATGTTTTTCACACGGTCAGATATAAGTGGCGTGCGCACGAGTTGGAAAACCATCTTTTCTGTACACCAGAAGAGAAGCCAAAAAATGTTGTTTATCAAGCTGTGTTGCATTGAAAAAAATGAAATGATAAATTTAACTTTCTTTTCATTTCAAAACACATATTTTCACGCAGGACAACGGCTGCGGGGTCAGCTAGTTTTTAAATAAAATTTTCAATTCTTCTACACTCTTCAGTATTTCAATACATTAAATCTTCTCGCAAAGCGTACAAATAGAGAAGTCTATGTTACTCATAACTAAGGCATAAAACCGAATACTAAACTGTTTCATCTTTACATACATAGATTTTATTAAGATGCGAAAAGTAGAACATCGAAATTTGGCCGCGTCTGAAAAGAATTATGTGTAGCGAATGCTTAGTTTTGCAGATATGACGCGTCTTGTTAAATTTAGCTACAAACGACTTGTTGCATTTGATTCAGACAATTAGTTTTTATGTGGTATTATGTGTGGCATATGTATGAACAGTGACTCACTTTATGCAGTTATCAAAGCAAACAGAAAAACTGGATAAACCATAAATCTACCAAATTAAAAACGAATTAAAATTTATGAAATTATGCGTCGCTTTATACAGGATACTAAAGACCCATCTAAGATGAAATTTTTTTTTTTAGAAAATATTTTAGAAAATTTGTAGTGCGTATTTTAAAACATAACAAGGTTTAAAGTAGTTATTACTGAGCCAGGCAAAGTTTGCGATTGGTGTCGTTTTAGGTTAGGTTTTATTAGTCTGGTAGGCCAATGAGCCACGCATAGATCAGTTTTGGTCCTCTGCGATACCAGAAGTTCAGTTACTAGGTCCATGAGTAGTAGTCATCCTTTAGGATGCCGGCACTTGACGCGAATTAACTTGGTGGCCTTTTCCAGTGTATGTAGATAAATTTATTGAAGATTCTGCACTAAGAGAGGACAAAACGTCTGTTTGTTTTCAAAATAAATGACATCATCAAAATTTATTTTCCAGCGAGTAGAGTAATTGGCATAAGGCCCACTGTACTTAATGTAAAAACAGTTTTCTTAAGTATCGTCATAAAATACACTGTTTTTGAGCACAGCGTATATTTATTCAACTGAATCAAAGGCCATATATTAATTGTGTTTGCGTATTTCGGTAGCTGTTTGATGCGAAAAGTGCAACTACTTGAAAAAAATAAAGAGCCTCAAGATGCGCAATCACACAGTTTATTACATTTGTATCATTTAATTCTTCGATTCATCACTCTACAAGCTTCAGGATTCCAAATAGAGTTGATATTTAATTATAACAGTTTATTAAATTTATACCATTTTTTATTTGATCATCACTCTACAAGTTTCCGTTGTACAGAACGTTTATATTTTATCCATATGTGATTAGGCCAGTTTATAATATTTACACCAGTTAATTATTAGATCCGATACCCTACAACTTTTAGCCTTTCGAATATAACCTACATTTATTTATAACATTTTATTTAATTTATACCAGTTTTTTATTCGATCGCTACTCTACGAGTTTCGGTGGTGTAAAGTATATACATATGTGTTATACCAGTTAATCGTTCGGTGAGTTCTTCACTCCATAAGCGATTCAGGCCACTTTATTAAATTTAAAACAGTTAGTTCTTCGATTTTTTACCCTAAAAGATCAACGTTTTGAATATAATTAATTTTTAATTATACCAGTTTGCTTATTTTTTAACAGTCGCTTGTTCAATCGTCACTACAGGAGTATAAATTATATAAATAAGTGATTTATGCCAGTTTATTGCAATTATAATAGTTAATTCTTCAATAAGTTACTTACTTCGTAAGTGATTTAGTCCACTCTTTTACATTTATTTTAGTTAATTTTGCGATTTGCTACCCTAAGAGTTTCAGTGTTTCAAATAATGATTCGATTAAATTGTACCAGTTTAATAATTGCATGCCAGTTGCTAGCTTGGTTCGTTACTCTATAAGTTTTTGTGGTATAGGCGCTATACATTACATATATTAGTAAGTTATTTGTGTCTTTATTTTTATGTTTATTTTTATGTGTATTGCATTTATACCTTTTGCTTTGATCTTATTCGATCGTCACTCTAGAGGATTCGGTCATATAAACGTTGGTGTTACATTCATAAATCAGTAATTTCAGTGTTAGTATTTCGATTATCTACTCTGAATTTTCAGTGTTTCGGATAAGGATCCTATTTCATCATAACAATTTAATAATTTTATTCCAGTTTCTTTTCCGATTCGTTATTCTTTAAGTTTGAGAGGCATAAACGCGATGTATTTTATTAGTGTGTGATTTATGCCAGTTTAATATTTTATACCAGATAATTATTCCGTTAGTTTTTTTATAATTATGCAATGTTTTGAACAAAGCTACTATTTATTTATACTAGTTTATAATTTTATACCAGTTTATTGTTCGATTTGCTATAATTCAATGTTCAGTGTTTTGAATAAAACCTTTATCTGATTATGCCAGTATAATTTTTTATACCAGTCTGGTTGATATTGCTGAATAAAATGTTTGATTTCTTATATCTATACATATTTAAAAATATTGCTTTTATCAAAAATACAATAGAAATATTAGTATAAACCATTTCCCACAAAGTAACGAAAGAATTATTTTTGTTAGTTTAAGAAGTAACCACATAATTTTATTGTCAAAACTATTGAAATCTATCTAAACGTTATTTTCTTCAACACCCCTGCAATTTTATAGCATTTCCCCGCTTTATCACAGAATGAAATCGCTATATTTTAAATTTTACACGACAGTGAGTCCACTAACCCGGAATCCAAGTGGCCCACCGGCTTTTATCTTATCTCATGCGTTAGTAATAATTGTAACACATAGCAGCGCATAAAATCAACTTCATGCCACTTCAGTATCTTGGTCATTGCCTTGCAGTGGTACCATACATAGTATGTAACAACAACAAATAAACATGCATATTTAAATGAAGCGATGTTGTTGAACACACTTGAGTTTACATTCGATTGTCAGGCTGTAATTGTTGTTATTGTGATTGTTATTTTTAGTGTTATTGTTTATTTTAGTAGTGGAGCAACTCCTGCGTGGAATTGTGTTTAACTAGTTTATTTGCATGTCGCTTGTTGGCATCATTCGCACAGCGTTGCTGACAAGAGTCAGCGCCAATAATGTAAAGTGACTGTTACTTTCATAACATGACTGTTAACCGAGTTAAACTGGGTGGACACATTGTGGCTGGCAAATGACATGATTATTTATATACATACACATATGTAAACAAATACATTAAATTTACATCCTTTATATACAACACATGGGAGTATATGGAGTAAAAGTTTCGTTTTCTTAATTCGCTTTCCTTTTCTTTTATGATAAAGAGTTGCTCGAAGGAAAGCTTTGATGGTGCTCTATTAAGTAAGAATTAATTAAATAAAAATATAGTCACCGACCACGTTTTGGTGATATCACATGTCTTCTCACATTTCTAGATCACAGTACAAGAATTTAGCATTGTCGGTCACGTTATCGGATGACAGACGTACCATCACTCTTGGCAATCTCGTCCACTATCTATATGGCGTTACACCTTTGTGGGCTGGCACTCAGTAGAAATGAAGTCGCTTGCTTCTGACGATGCTTTCCACTGCTGCTCTGCCCCCAAGGCACTTTTGGTCGATATGCAAAACGAGATTATTGCCTTGATGCTCACTCTAGAGTTGCCTCCTGTTGCATTAGAGGCTAGCTTCGCGTCATTCCTAAGTCAATTTCAGATATAAAATATTTTAAAGCCGTGTATTATTTTTTAAGTAAAAGCAAATTCAAACTTACAATTTTTTATAGTCTAAGGATTATTTTTGAAAAATTTGGGTTTTCAAAGAAAATCATATTTCTAAAATATGCTCAGCGTGGTTACCTATAAAAAATTTATAATATTTATGTAAAATATCTCCACTTAATACAACATTTTTAATATCTTAAAATCCAACAACAATTCAGTAGCAAATATCCATAAAACTTTGTAATAAACATATTAAGATCTGAAGTAATACCAATACCATAAGCTATATAATGTAGTGCACACGTGTAGTTGGTAATTTGTGCCGCAAGTTGCTCGAACACACATAAATATTAAATTACACTATAATTACAAATTTCCCTCGGAGAGTGTTCGCGATGACGCATGCAGAATAACCTAAGTATATAGCCATAGGACAATACGATTTATTGTAAACAACTAACTGTCAGCCAGATTTGAGTCGAAAGTTGATGAAACAGATAATTCTTCGTGTTCTTCGTGAGAAGCACGCATTACATTCGTTCGTACTGTTCTAAAATTACCCATTGTCCAATGATGCTTATCAGCGTTTCTACGGACACAGTAGAATAGACGCAATGTCATCATCATAATCGTCATACAAATGAGAACAGACACATTGTGTTCTTTTGCATGAATGCGCAAAGTGAGAAGGCAATAACTCTATTTGTAGAAGTTTTGAAAGGAGACTTGTTTTCATGAGGGTTTTTAGTTGGTAAGGCTCTAAGTTCTCGTAAATTAAAAGATGCTTTCTGAGAGCATTTTAAGTATCTTTTATAATGAATAACTTTTTAACTTTTTGGTTAATACGCCGAGTTAATTATTTCAATTATTTTCAAAATAAAATTTAAGCTTGGCCTTATTAGTTCGAGAACTTTATGTTATTCGGTGTTTAAGTAAAAATTAGGCATATGACTCCATAGTAAAGCTTACTCAGATAATCAGGTATTTTTCTATTTTAATCGGATTCATCTCCACGTTCTCGCCAACCGGCCAACGAAGCTGGTGTAAAACTAAAATGTAAGCTTAACGCACCTTCACAAACCTGACGCAAGGTTAGGGCTGGTTGAAGATCGTGGACTGCTATTTATAGTTATAGGAAAGAATAACTCCTGTGTCCGGACTTATAAATTAGCAAAACGCTTAGCATCCAATACAACTTTGCACGGCACCGCCAGTTCGGTGTGATGACTGAAGGTATGCGCTCCGAAGTGACCTTCCAAATGCGGGATAGTCAAAAAGGAAGTGTTGAGGTCTTTCCAACTCCTCTTCTTCCAGACTGACTACAGAGTGAGGTGGAAACATCTCGTAAGTCTTACCTTTGGCGAACCAGAAGACATATCCGAAACTGACATTAGCCGTCTCCACAAATTTGTGGTAGGCTCAAAGCGTTTTGTCGATTTGTATGATCCGTTACATAAAAGCTTTAGGTACCACAACAGACCGCCTTTTAAGCTCCCTCAGTTAGGTTCGACCCCTTAACTTAACCTAACCTCCACAAAACGTAAACGATTATATTTAGTTTCCAAAATCGCCAAAAAATTGAGAATCCGATCGGCCGATTCTGGATTCGATGGAGTCAAATCAGCTGAACAAGATGAGCAATTGGAGGGCCCTTTATTAACAACTTGTTAGTCTTACCTTCGGCAAACCAAAAGATTTTAAGTTACTTAAGTGAGATCGACCTCTTAACTTAACCTAACCTTCACAAAACTTAAAGAAATGTAGTTTCCAAAATCAGCCAAAAAATGAGAATCGGCCGGTCGAATGGAGTCAAATCATGTGAACTAGATGGTCATCTGAAAGTTCTGTTGTTAATTTGTAGTCACAAAACGTTCGTCCCAATAATGAGGTAGCTTTATGAGCTCTCCAGTTTCTTCCACACTTTTGCTGGAACACTAGACTTATATAAGTGATGCTGGAAACCAAAAAACCACAAATCATTTCTTGTTCAGAAAATAGTTTGAACCAATAATGTTTCCTGTGTAACATTTTTCGAATGTAAGGAAACCTAAAGAGTTTCTTTGAGATTTTTCGCTCGAACAATAACCTCAATATATCTTTTTATAAGATAAAAAAGTAAGAAATGTGTCTCAAAACTGATGGGGATTGGTCCTCAAAAATATAAATGAAAGTTTGCCGTGCAGATCGGGAGTTTGGGAAATAAATTTCAAAGATTTTATGGCTCTATGTTCATAACACCTTAAAGGTAACATCAGAGATGATCAGTGTGAGGTGATGAGTCGATTTTGCCGTCTGACTGTCTGTATATACGCGTACTAGTCCCTTAGTTTTTAAGAAATCGGTTTGAAATTTTTCACGCGTTTTTTTCTCACGAAGGTGCTACTATTTTTTGGAAATCCCCGATATCGGTCACCTATAGCCTATATCTGCTATACAAACTGAACGATCAAACTCAAGTGCTTCTATGGAAAACTTTTATCTTTGACTAGATATCTTCACGAAACTTGGTAGAGATTAACACTCAAGGGACACAGGAAATTGTGCAGATCGAACTACTATAGCATATAGCTGCAACATAACTGTCTCCTCAAACTCAAGTTTTTGTATGGAAAACTCTTTTATTTGTTAAGGAATCTTCACGAAATTTCGCTATAATCACCGAATCCCAATAGAAATTATATTTCTAAAAAAGTCACAATATATTTTTCTCAATTATTTTAAGAACTGGACTTACTCTCTTTTTTCGCTTAAAGCATGTGTTGTCTTGCATGACATTCTTATTGAATGACGCTCAATGTTGGTGCAAGAGCAGAAATGAACAGAACGTGCTCAAGCAATCAATCGTGGTATTAAAAGGGACCAATGCAATGCAAACCTGTAATGCATGTTAACATATAATTATGCAAGTAAACACACACATACAAGCGCACTCAGATGAGGATATGATCGCTTTGGGTTTTAGGCGGCAATTTACAGAAGCATATCAGATTTAAGATATCTACCGCTGTCAAAACAAAAACGAGCGCATAAAGAAATCGAAAAGACCTACAAATTCATGTTGAAGTGAAGCAAATTGAATCGGCAATAATAGAAATGGAAAATTTTAATAATGAATTATAGACATGCCGACTTACATAAGTACGTACGTTACGTAAATGCAGTTTTGTTTCGAATTTGAGCTGCCGGAAATCACATGAAATACGAAGTTTTTAGAGGCCAATAAAAAGTATGAAAATCTAGCTTGATAACCCTCACTAGTGGGCACAATATAAGCCTTATTTGCGGGCCCACCAATGATGTTGTGCGCAAATATTTCGCATGCGACAAATTCACTCACGAACGAAGTGCGGAGAAAGCGATCCCCTTCGGCATACGGGAAATTGCTTGCCACATTTAACGGCGACGGCACAGTCTGCCTTGTCTCGCAACGCTCGGTGTGTCACTACAACGACGAAGTGCGATGGTGAGAATTATGATTTCCCTCCCACAAGCGGGTGCATAAAGCGAGCAGAGCGTCGATTATTGCAAGATTTCCACGCCATTTGCCATTTGCCAACCTTTGCCCGAAGGCGTCGTCGTTGTGCTTGAAAGCCGTGGCGACCAAAGCTGTGACTGCTGCTGCCATTGTCAGCGTTAAAGACAGTGCTGCTTAAGCCTTTGTCGACCGGTTGAAATTGTTAATAACTGCCAACGCTTGGATGCGTTTAAATGTTTGCCCGTTTACGTAAACATATCGACAAAGTGCAAGCGTTCGAGGAGGGAAAAATTGAGAGCACAGTGAAATGCGCACAATTTGCCGCCTGTAGAATTTCACAATTCAATTTGCCATAATGCCATTTGGTATACAATGGAATGCCAAATTATATTTGAGAATTCCCAAATCTGAAATTGAAGTGTGGAACCGCAATATTATCGACACAGTTTCAATGGAGTTCATTAGCAATTAATTTTGTCTGTGTGATATGTATGAAGTAAGTATGTTTCCACACGTATAAGGGTCTATTTATGTATATCTTTCTATTATGTATCTTATACAAGTTTATACCATAGATTCTACTCTTCTTCTTCTTCTTCTTTATTGGCATAGACTGCGCTTACGCAGTTACAGTCGAGTTTACAACAGCGCGTCAGTCATTATTCCTTTTCGCTATTTGGCACCATTAGGAGATTCCAAGTGTAGCCAGGTCCTTCTCCACCTGGTCTTTCCAATATAGTGGAGATCTTTCTCTTCCTCTGCTTCCTCCGGCGGATACTTCGTCGAATACTCTCAGAGCCGGAGTATTGTCATCCATTCAGACGACATGCCCCAACCAGCGTATCTTCTTTCCCTCAATTTGTCGAACTATAAATATTCCGCAGAATTTTTCTCTCGAAAGCTCGTAGCGCCGACTCATCAGATGTTGTCATGGCATGGACGATGACCACTATATAGCAGGACAGGGATGATTAGTGACTTGTAGAGTTTGGTCTTTGTTCGTCGAGAGAAGACTTTACTACTCAATCGCCTACTCAATCCGAAGTAGTACAAGTTGGCAAGAGTTATTCGGAGTTGGATTTCGAGAATGACATTATTGTTGGTGTTAATGCAGGAAACTATCTTCGAATTCGAAGTTATGGCGTTTAACAATGTCGTGGGAGCCAGGTCGCTAGTACGACGACTGTTTATTTGATAAAAGAAGACATTTCGTCTTAACCTCGCTCACTACTAGACTCATTTGCTTTGCTTCCATATCCGGTCTGGAGAAAGCAGAACTAACGGCGCGGTTGTTGTGACCAATTACACTCTGCTAGCTACTGTACACTCTTATATAAGATTGTACACTCTCTATTTAGCTATGCATCTCGAAGATTCTATCAAACACTCCTTCTATCTACCGCACAAAGCGAAAACTTTGGAGAATTGGAGATATATTTCTCAACATAATTCTCTTTTAGCTCCATGCACTTGTCCCAACTTAATAATAGATATGCAAAGTAGATCTGGTGGCGATAAACTTGTCATTTCACTTCGACTGTTTTTTCACAAGTCGGTGAAGAATTCACTCAATAATTCGGAACAGTAAAAACCTGTGTTCCTTTTGTCCTTCTCCTCTAAGTCGATACCCTTTGATTCACATTAAACAGTGGCTATCACATTTCTGGCTCTTTGATTTCACTATCCGAATTTTTAATAGATCTGTTTTATAGTTTTTTTAATCCGCTAAACCTAACCTATTCCCATCTCATGTCTCTCGCACGGGACCTCTGAACAACGTATTACTTCATGGCAGAGAAGAAGGCATTTAAATCTCCTCTATCTGACATTGCATTTTACAGAAGAGTCGCACATAAATGCAGACAAATTTTCCATCGAGAGACTACCTTCAAGTGCCGTTATCAGCTTTTTCCTTATACTTGAAATCCGAGTGTAAAAATTGAGTACATATTCAATGTCTTCTATACACTCTGTACATGGCGGACAATATGGGGTAAAGTCACACATGATGCTTTTAATTTTCTCCTCTCTTTTTGCTGCGGTAGACGTTTCTGATAAGTTGTATATTCGTCTGTCTGGATGTCAATCGTCGCCATACTGGCTATTACCGCAGCAGCGTCCTTTGAAATGGTTCGGAAAGTACTTTACTGGTCTAGCATATGATTTTATGTCTTGCGCCTGTATTCATACTGATATATAACTTATTAATTACAACTTTTAGCTCTTAAAAATCGTCGACTGGAACGCACATATCTTTACTTTGTCATTATTCATTATTTTACATGTCGTATCTTCCAAGTGCTCCTTCAATTTGAGTCCTGAGTCCACTATTACACCAAGATACTTCAATTGTGGCTGCGAAATAATCTCACATCCTCCTATAATGATTGATAGACCTATGTATGTTGTCTTTATCGAATTTTTATAATCAACAATTTTATAGCAGCAGATACACTTACACTCGTTTTAAAAACTAATTATCTGATTTAGGTCAAATATGCCCTATTTTATTCCTAATACTAAGTAGTAGACTTCAACGCAGGGGTTCCTTATAAATAATATTATGAAAGTCCTGACCAACTTCGTATACAATTTTCTTCGTGTTTTGGGAATCGATAATCATAGACACTTCCAAAGATACAAAAGTAAACGAGTAACGAATGTTATTGGATTTAAATTTGAAAATCCACAATTCTTCAAAATGCCAAACTATCTTCGAAGCGGATTATAAAAAAAAAATACCTATATTTTATAATACTGAAAGTCAACATATTAATTTTCAAAACTATTGTAATCGAAAATCTATTCCTTTTGTCTTGGGTTGCCAAGATGATAACATTTCTCATATATTTTTAAATTTTTAAACCTTAGTCATTTGGAATACTTAACATAACATTTAAATCTATTTCACGTTAATCCATGAAGAAGAGCCTCTGTTTAAAATTTTTGTGCATAAAAATAACAGCATCTTTTCATCCAACTCATATTCAGTACTAAACACTGTGCTCTGTGAATTGCACATTTGCATGTTAACCCATTTCAACATACGCTGTCTTGTTCATATGCCAGAAAATCGTGCTATCTTAACTACACCAGTAATATGGACTCCCTTATAGCGAAACGTAAAGGCTTGCCTAATTTATTTAAAGTGAATTTGAAGGTAACGCCCCCTTTAGACCCCATGAGTAATTAAAAAGTCATCAACACTTGTGATAATTGAAAAACTTTCGCGGTTTATTGACAGTAAGAGTTTTTCAATTTAAGCCGATGCGGAAATAAATAAATATCATTTACTAGATGTTAGAGATGCTTAAAATATAGACTTCGGGTTTGGAGGCCCAATGCATTATGCCAGAGATAGTAGTGTGAAAATATAGTTAAATTTGACATCTCGTAACTTACTTTTTATGCCAGTTTACTCAATTATACCAGTCGTTATTCGATTCGTTACTATCCAAAGCTTGAGTATTCGAAATATTTTTCAATTCATTAGTTTTCTATAGCTTAGCCTTTTTACAGCCCCTCAATTAGCTTGCCGATATTAGAATACGTTAAGTTAGTTTTTAAAAGGATCTCACTTCGACTGGTTAGAACTCTGGTCCATTTTGGTACCTAAAAGCGCTTAGGCCCTATCTCCAATTTTTAAAGCAACTAATGTCAATTTCAGCTATGTTTGCTGATTCGCCCAAGCTTAGGCTGCCGAGATGATCCATTCTTGGTCTTGCAGAAGCTGGAGAATAAAAGAGAGAGTGCCTGGATATAAACACTCACTTTCTTGTATGAAACTTTGGCAGTTTGCGTCCGACAGTCACAACTCTTAGTATTGCGGTAAGATGAGCTTTACTAAAGGCCAGTAGTTCAGAAGATCTTCTGCTGGACCATAAGGCTCTCGAAGTCGCAAAGAGGCGGTTCATTGAATAATGCTTGCTAAGCGCAGTGGTGGAAAGTAAGACGACAATGGAGATCAAAATTGTTCTCAGCGATGTGAACGGGGCAAGGGTTATAACCAAATACCCAACGAGTCTGACTACGAAGTGACTTGGCGAAGTTTGTAGTGAGGATACTCCTTAACTAAGTTTGATCGCACAAATAGCGAGGTCAGCCGCTTTGCTGTCTACTGCTACCTTAAGAGCAACGATTTCTGTCTGAAAAACACTACAGTGGTCTATTAGCTTAATGCTAAACTTGTCGAAGAACTCCTTACAAAAAATTCTCTCTCCAACCTTTTAGCTTCGACCCTGCCTAGAAAAAGTTCCATATGCCTCTTTTCCAGCGACTTCTCCCCGCCCACATATCCCTCATCGGTATGTGAGCAAATAAAAAGCCACCACGTCCACCATCAGCCCCTGCTATGCAGTGATTCAAGTTTTTTGGGATACAGTTGAAGGAGGAGAGAATTTCAGCGTGTCCCTGTTCGAAGTTCTTCATATAACCAGGTTCTCTGATCCCCAAAGCACACCTCGTTGCAATGCACCCGCCGGCAATAAGCACGGGTCTTATACAATATGTAAGATGGCATTCAGTTCTATTGTTGGTGCGGAGAAGACGATCAAAGCCCAGTATTATACCTAAATACTTCACTATATTAGACAATTAAATATAGTCTACTTAAAACTCTATCGAGTTTATCTTTCTAATAAAGAAACATTATTTCTTACTTTTAATGGGAAATATTTTTAATTTTTTTGAAGAAATAATATTTTGCGAAGATGAAGTCGGAACAGTAACTCGCTTATTTGAGCCTTATGACATACAAGTAGAGTTCTCCTAGTAAAGCATTTATAATTTTAAAACTGACTACAAGTTTGCATAGAATTCGCAGAGTTGCATCATCATCATATGTCAAATGTGCAATAAATCTTACTAAAGTGCTAAAGGGCGGAACAAAGTGATGTGCGAAAATACATAATGCACACCCACCAACAATGAATTGTACCTGTGAAAATGAGAACAGAAAACATGTGTACTAGTATAGATATACCTTTGACTTCATAGAGTTGCTTGTGAGTTCGCAAGTTGATGAATAAGTGCAAAAAAAAACAAATGGCGTGGGAACGCAGACTAATTTGAAGCAGCAACACTTGAAGGATAAACAAACGAATACTAATGAAGAGTCAAATATACCTGCGGCACTTTAAAATGTCAAATGACTTTGGTTTGGATTTATAGATATAGTGATCTGTATGAATAATGAAATGTGGTAACGAAGTAAACCTCACTTATTGTGAACAAAATACATTTTCCAACAATTTGGATTAAATAACTTTTGATTTTTTTTAATATTCCTACTTTTGTTTACCAAAACAATTTTTTCAAATTTTTGCACAAATTTAAAAGGGGCGTTTACACAAGCACATACATATCTTTTTTAATGTTAGGGGAATACCCTAACGCCCCATTTTTTAACTAATACAATTGTAAAACAAATTTATTTTATCTTTTCAAATAAAAATATACAAACAAATACAATTAATTGGGTTCTTAAATTCACGCAAATTGCAAGTAAACCCAAATAGAACTTAGTCCCAAGAGTTTTATAATTGTTTTATCTCCAAAGTATTGTCATGATAAAACAATTGTATATAACCAATGAAATAAATAAGTGCATAGCTTAGAATTGTAACTATCTCTCCCTATATTGGATCACTGATAAGGCTGTACTATATAACGACTATGGGAGATACGAGTATTTACCAATTTCGTCCATGTGTGTAAGAATAATGTCACAATTCAACTGTGATCTATATAGATATATTTAAATTTTTTAATATTTCAGTTTATTTTCATCGTAAAATAAGCTAATGTGATGAGAAAATGTATGTGAAATATACATTGTGACTAAAAAGAGCCCGGAACTTGATTTTTTCCAGTTCCAGTTGTTTTATCTCTTTGATCGACTGAAAATGGGTGCCACGGAGTGGCAGTTTCAGTTTGGGAATTAAGAAAAAATCACTCGTAGCCAAATCTGGTGAATACGGTGGTATTCACTGCGTGGCTCGATGCGATGGTGCACTATCCTTGTGTAAAATCCATGAGTTATTCTTTCACAATTCACACACAAACACCTCAACAAGGCCAAACAGAACTCCTCATTGACCGTCTGTCGCTCTGCAACAAACCTCGAAAATCGACAAAACCAATGAGCATCACCTTGATTTTTGAGCGGCTTTGGCGAGTTTTTGTTTATTTTTTCTTTTTTGTTTCGGTCTCATCGACAGTTTTAATGCCCTCCATGAATGTGGAATCGGAACTCACACGGGCAAGCATATGCAAAGAGATCTGTTTAAGGCACTCTTTTTGAAAAAAATTCAGCTTTATCGGGGCAGGTCGAGCAAGAACGCGTTTTATGCCCAAAATATCCACAAAAATCATTCGAACGTACTTGCGAGAGATGTCGAGCTCTCTTGCCGGTTTTCTAATACTTACCTGACGATTTTCAAGCACCATTTATTCGCTTTCTTAATATTTTCATTAGTTGAAGAGCGAGGGTCCTCCAGAACGGAGTATGTTTTCATCGATCTCTCGACCATCTTTGAAGGCTTTGAACCAATCGTATTGTGGTGTGGAAAGCAGCTATTACTGCGTTGGATATATGTAACTTTACATTTGAACGAGAATTAAATTTGATTTAAGTCCCTTTGGAGTTTTCCTTTTTTATCGTATTGAGCTTTAAAGTTCTCCCTCTTTTCTAGAATATTGGCCTAAATTTTCAAGTTGACCGAGTAACAGTTTTGGAGATACAGCCTTGAGAACTTGTGCGCTCGAGGCTAGCAGGGCTAAGTGCGTCATCTTTAAAGGCGTTTCTCTCGAAACTGTGTTTTTGAAGTCGGTTGGCAAGACTTCTCGAGAACTACTCAACCGATCTTCATGAAATTTTACAAAGGTTTTTGAGATACAATTCATATAGACATGGGCGAACCTTTTTTTTTCGAATACAACTATTTTAAAAAAATTGTCGCGAAATTTTCACTGAATTTTTTTTTTCACTTTTATTGATCATGTCAACGCGGGCGCATCTGTTTTCCAAGGAGTCAGTGGAAATGGTGCCACAATGGCCGAGTTTAAAATATTTTTTCCCAATAATTTCAGAATTTCTTTGCTAATATTGTATGTTTGTAATTGTTAAATTTTGCAATATTGCACCAGAAATGCCGCTTATTTGTTTGAACTTCAGGCATTGTTTGTTCGTTTCGCTACTATCCAACACTTGGCAAACCGACAAAAGATCATGTGTTATAACTGCTTGTCAGTTTATAATATGTGATTAATACCAATTGCTTATTCGCTTTCAAAGCGTGCCATTTACAAGTATTGGAGGGATGGAAAGTGACATATTAAAGTCATGGAAGCCATGGAAACTTAGGATTTCATACAATTTTGGTAATAAGTCCTACTACGCTTAGTGTAAGATAGTGGCCTAACCTCAAAAATACCGACGAAAAAAAGTTTAATTTAGCACATCCGTTTGAAGGCGAGCTAAAGTCAGAAGGCGAATCAAATGTCAAAGGGTTGTGCGCTGGGTTCGGGATCCGCCACGTAAAAAAGACCACCAATTAAAGGTGTAAACAAATCTTACCTTTTTAAAAACAAACTCACTAACGATGAATCTTTAATCGATTTTTACCTTTTAAGGAACAAACTTACCGTCGAAGAATCGTAAAACGATGAAAATAAAAGTCGTTGCAAATATGTATTGTGTATAATTCGATATTGTAGTTTTTTGATTGATTTTTATTAAAAAGAAACTTTCAGAATTTCTTAAAAACTGCATACATTTTGTGTTTTGAATTAAATTATTTTTTCTACATTTTCATCATTAACATTAAACTAATATACTGCTTATAATTGTGTTAATGTATGTACATACAAATAATCAGCTTAGGTCAATTAAATAATGAACAATTTCGTGAGTGTTTACTATATATAATTGTAAATAAAAGTGAGGTTAGTTTAGTAGCTCTGCAAAATAAGTCCAAACATTATTTTAGAATTGCATAATTCTATTTTTTAATTATTTATTTCAAGTGTCTAATATTTATAAAATTTTACGTCTTACAGTTGCTTCTGTAGGTTGAACAGAATAAATTAAATGTAATATTCTACAGCTCTTTTCAACATGCGGGTTTATCTCTCGCTATTTAATTTCTCTTATGAAATTATTAAGATAGCCATCAAGCTTATGAAGGTAAGGTAGAAAAGTATGGCTATTTTGCATAATTGAGGAACTCTGTCTACCGAAGCAAAGTTTAAACGGGTGAAGCATTGCCGAAGATGTAGTAGTACTGGAACTACATACATCGCCGAGAATTAATGTTGGCTAGACGAGACAAAAGCAGTGCAGTCACCTAAGCATCGCGCCTCGATGTGATGTGATTTAAAGGTCATGAGATGACTGGAAGATTGCTGCCAGCTGGCTCTATATAAATAAAGCAGGCACCATGTCATGCCTCAATATGCTGTGATTTGGAAGTCACCAGGTGACGTCAAGGAAAACTGGCTGCCAGCTGGCTCTATATAACTAAAGCAAACACCAGGCCTGGCCAGTACTTAGGTGACTCTCGGGCCTCAATATGATGTGATTTCTACCACGAAATCTTTACGGCTTAAATTATTTTAGTGTAGCGCAACTTCGGAATTGTTAAGTCAGACCTAATTGATCTAATTCTCCTCTGCGAACAAATTAATTGAATCCATGGATGCGTTAGAATACAATTCAGGCAGTTTCGTGATTTTATGGAATTATAAGAATAGTATGATAGTATAATAAGTTTATTAAAAAATGTTTTTTAAAACTTTGAAGTACCATACTTTCGAACACAAATATTCTTAATAAGTAAACCTATTTATGGTTCTTTTAAGAAACCGTTTTGTCATAAAAAATATGCTACTTTCAACTAATCGCTTTTACATTTCAATTTTCTTACAGTTTCGCCATTAATTCTTGCAATAAATCAGTGTGATGGTTTAGGCAGCAGGATCGCAGGAAAATTTTGATAAAAGGAACAACTAAATCTAAAACGTTGGCAATGGCAAGCAAAATTTAATATTTAATCACTTAAAATTGAGCAGTATTCAAAACAAAATATTGTACTCAGGCTCTAATCGAACAGA
Source organism: Bactrocera zonata (assembly GCA_037783105.1). Lineage (NCBI taxonomy): Eukaryota > Metazoa > Arthropoda > Insecta > Diptera > Tephritidae > Bactrocera > Bactrocera zonata. Next base: position 457,358 of record JBAWJQ010001082.1, on the reverse strand, counting down.
TAAGCCTTATTTATTACTTTTGTGAAAAAAAAAATTTTACCTTCCTCTTTATACTCGTATATGGTTACCAATATCAATATCTTTAATAATTAAAAATTTAAAGAAATCGTTCGAAATCGTTTTTTTAATCGAGCCAAAGTAAAAAAAAATACTTGTTGTGGACATTATGCTGAAGAAAACTGTAAATTTAGGCTCTTAAAAAGTCGTAAGGGACTACCATATTATTAGTAATTTAATACTATGTTTGATATCTAACATAGCTGCCGCCAAGGTTAAAACTTTGTGCAGAATTTCCACTCAAACAGCATACCGATTGGTAACTGCCTTCATTTTGCAATATCAAACAAAGTGACGATTCGAACACACAATTAGTATAAATCAAAAGGCAGTCATAAACAAATAGAGATAGAACATGTTGGGCAGATAATCTTTCCTATTCAATTCGCATTTAAATTTAATCGAACAAGGAACTGGTATAAGTACTACACAGGCGTAGTCAAGCAAAAATAAAATGTCAAGTGTTTATACCAGTTTTTTGAGGTAACCACATACTTTTGTTTTTTTTATATAAACCAAAATTTGATTGGTATAATTTGGGAAAGTATTAAAACGAACTTTGAACTGATATAAATATGAACAGACATACAAAAAAATCGAAACCGAATAAGATGGGAAAAACATTCTGTTTCAATGAGTTCAACTAGAAATCTTTGTTGCTGTTTTCTCATTTAAATTGAATCGATTAGGGAACTGGTATAAATTAAATAGACTGGCATAATCCTGTAAAGTTTAAATTACACTTTTTTCAATTAAATAAACTAAACTTCGATTGGTCAAATCTTGATAAATACTGCAACAAACAAACAACTGGTATAAAAACTATGGACGGACATAAAAAGACATCGAATATGTTAGTAAGACACTCTGTTTCATTGAGTTTATCTAGAAGCTTTTGTGCTTTGCTGATTTTTCATTCAAATTGAATCGATTAGAGAACTGGTATAAATTAAATAGACTGGCATAAACAAGGAACGACTAAATTAAATGCTTTATACCATATTGCTAACTTTACTTTTTTGCATTTAAGCAAACCAGGCTTAAAATCGTCCAATTTCAAAAAATACCGAGTTTTCCAAAAGAGTGATATGATTTAAAAAACCCACTAATTGTTAAGGAAATTCAAATGTTTTTTATTAGTGTGAAGTACAGTCAATATAATTGAGTTATGGAATACTTGTATCTGACTTAGAAATTAGTATATCATCCTTATTGGAAAACCATATACTAAAACGAACAAACAACTGGTATAAATAACGGAGACAGTTAGACAAAAAACAATAGAATATGATAGAAGACACATTGAATTCGTTTAGACACCTTTATTGCTGTTTTCTAATTAAAATTGATTTGGATAAGCAACGGGCATAAATTCAATAGACTGGTATAATAAAGAACCGATGGAATTAGGAGCGCTTTTACCACTTTAAGAAGAAATTAACATTATCTTTTGTATTTAGATAAAATAGACAACTTTATTGTGAGTTTATTTTGTGAATTTTGTTGATATGGAAGTGGAGTTTTAACATAGCGAGCAGGAATATGGCGAATCGAAGACAGTTAAAGAACCGTTAAGGGGCACACCTAGAGTGAAATTTTCAAAAAATCGATTTTTATTTTTTTTTTATATTTTGATAGGTTATACCTTTAAAAATAACATACTAAAATTTCAAATCGATATCTGAAACAGTTTTTGAGTTGCAGCCATTTAAAAGAGTAGCCGCTCGGCAGTTAGATAACGATCATTTTATCTTTAAACGCGTTTTTCTCGAAACAGCATTTTCCGAATTTGCCGCAGTGATTACTCAAAAACAAATGATCCGATCGCTATCGAATTTTTTATATAGTTAAAATTTTGAAATAATTGATTAAGTATTTTTTTAATAAAAATTCCCAAAAAATCACCTTTTTTTAGGCCATTACACTAGGTGTGGCCCTAAATATACTCTTCTCAACAAATACTAGTCGGTAGCGATACTATTTACTTGCAACGCAGCGTTAAGATCGTTTCGTAATGAGTATAATATTCGATTTTTTTACTTTTCTGAGTCCTCTGCGCAATTTCTGGCTTAAAAGTTGATAATTGAAATACGGAAATGGTCTAAAATCACTAGACCGAGTCTGCTTTATAAACACACTGCTTTGGCAGCAACATTACTAAAGCTACTACTATCTCATTACGTTCATTAATTCCACAATAGTTGCTGCAGTCGCTAAAGAGTTTGGAGCGCACACAACATGTATGCTCTGAGCTAATTATATGTATTATATATTAAATGTTTATTTGTGTAATTTAAAATAGCTAGTCTTATAAATATTTATTAAACACATCATAAATATACATAAACAAAATAACTAAAATAATTGACTAGAAAAAAATAATAAACTTAAATAATTGCTTATACAAGTACAAAGTACATGGTAAAAAAATAAAAAATAAAAAAATATAATATTTAATATGTATGTACATACATTTTCTGTTAGTGCAAAGTGTGTTCAACTTAATTTAGCAGAAAATACTAATTTTCTTATACACTTGTGACTAATTACAGTTTAAAAATTTAGTTTAATTATTGCAGATAGTAGAAAAATGTACAAAAAATCATTAGTTAATAAACATAACTTAAAGTATATAGGCATGTACATATGTATATGCTTAAATTCGTCTAATTTTAATGCGTGTATATTAAAAGTGCTTTAACATTAGTTACATATTACTAAATTAACGCAGTCAAAATATCAATGGAATTGCTTTTCGTTTTTCTCAGTGTATCAATAATAGTAAGTAAAACTAGCGTTTTAACTTTACAAATGCACAACTTGTATATTTGTGTATGTGTGTAATATGGTTTAATACTATTATTAATATTAATATTATTTATTTATTTATTAATTTTAGTTGTGTAACGTTTAACAATAATTTTAGATAAATTCTATTTAATAGCGTATTTGATTGATATTACATATTTATCGTCAACTACAATTCACTACATATGTATGTATGTATGTATATACTTAGTAAAAAGTTCGCTGTTAAAAGTCTTCTCAAATCATATGTCTAGGTTTCGTACATTAAAACAATGTAAATTGCATGCATTGCTTACATGGAAGTTTATAAGTGATAATTGATGGGAGTTAAAGCACTCACTAAATGCATTAGGGTGCGCACACATTTTTTAGTACAAATGAATGCACATGCATATATGGTATAATATAATATGTGTATACAAAAGGGTAGGTCTAAAAAATTAATATTTTTTATTTTATTTTTAACCACCCTAATGCACATACATATTTATATTAGTATATATTGTCACCTAAAATGCAAAATAACGTAACATCTTTTCTCATAGGTTTACAAGTGAAGGAAAACCATTCTAAATTTGAACAAATTTTGAGTTTTGGTTATAAATTGGTTATAAATCGGTTATATCTGACAGCGGCAGTTGAAAATAAGTTTACAGGCGAAGGGAAAACGTTATAATAGAAACAGCTCATGTAAACAAAATTTAAGTTTTGGTTATAAAATGGTTATATATCGGTTATAAATATTATGTATTGGTTATATATCGGTTAAAGTGTATGCTACCCACTACAAACAAATATGTAATATGATGTAGTTAATCACAAGCAATAAAAAAAGCAATTTCGAATTTTTTGTTGATACATTATTTTGCATTTTAAGTGACATCATACATATATTACCGACATGCATGTGTTTTGCATCAAACTGGAAAGTATGTATTTTTGACTTATGCGAGTTTAAGTTTAAAATTTTAAATCACATTTAATTATTAATGCATAAATTTCATTTTGCTGCTTATTATTGTACGTTATCTCTTTTGAGTATTTTCTTCGAAAAAATTTCAATCCTCACGCCATTTAACTCCAACAAATTTGCCATTAAATTTTTTTTTTTTTCAAAATTTCTTCGCACTTTTTTTCCCACCCCTCATAAGTAGTTTCGTCTAATTTGTATCGAATAAATTAATTATTTTAATTATTAAAAGTTATTAATACTTAAGTTTAGTTTCATTTTTGCAATAAAATGCATGTCTAATGAATAATTCGTTTCAATGGTAATCACTGCTGGAAAGCGCGTTCGTCGCCATCATTACCGGCTCAGTCAAGGCGGCTGGCAACTGCTCCTCGCGCCGCGGACAGCGTCCAAACTTTTTGATGTAGTTGCCGTGCTCGCATGTGGGCGGCTTACAGCGGCCCTCGCTTATGCATCTGCGTACAAGAAATTATAAATTTTTCATTAATATTTTATACACTAAGAAATTGTATTTTGAATGCTATAAGCCAATGTACTCACTTGCGATCGATCATCGAGAAATGCTCCATGCCGCGTTTGAGCCAATCACAGCCGGTGTTGCCGGACGAGCAATCGCAGCGACAAAAGCCGTCTTCTTGCAATATTTTCTCATACAATTTGGGACAATTACAGTTGACTATCGTTGCGTGTCGCATTGTCTGTCCGCCATAGGTCATGTCGTACATTGCCATATTGTGGTATTCGTCGACCTGTTGTCGCGTCTTCTCCACACAGTGACATTCCGTGTGATTAACGAATGTTAAACGTTCGACGGTGCCACCCTTTTCGTTGATGCTGTGAACCTATGCATGAAAATATTATATATGTAAATTGTAAAAATTATTTCTGAATAAACAATCTAGATTTAATGAATACAATCCATGTTTCAATATATTCTCACTAATCACTCTGAAAAAAGTCAAAGAAGCATCAAGGGGAAGAAATATATCCAACCGATATATGATTGTTTTTGATTCTAAATCAACAGTTTTATATTAAGACCATACAAATATGAATAAAATATTTTTGAGTGCACAACTTATAAGTTTATTCAAGAGAAGAGAGTCGAGTTTGCTTTACATAAGACGCGTTCAGTTCCTATGATCATATGAAAACACCTAACCTAACATTCAACGCGGAAAAATATTCTCTAAATCGTTCTTTGTAGACCACGAAAAGACTACTAAGTAAACCGTTGAACTTCTATGAGAAGTCAAGCGGATCAGGATATTTCTATAGGAGCGATCATACCTGAACTAAAAGTAAATAGAAGCCAATTTGCGTCCATATTGGCTCCAAATTATATTATGATAAACTTTACAAAGTAATCCGATTAATATATTTGATACAAAGGTAACAGAATGGACAAAAACTAAAAAAAAATTGGTGTAGGAAAAGGTGTGGGCTGACATCAGTAATTTTTTGAACGTGAAAATGTCATCCAATAGTTGAAATTGTTTAGACGAATGCAAGGAAAAATCTTCTCGACACTTTTACCTCGATAAAATTCCACATATTTGTTATATGAGAGTTAGGAGTAAGGATGGACACTTGTCAATAACAATTGTGTATACACAATGCCGTCAAGGCAAGTCCAAAATCCTCCATGATTCGACGCTCACACTCCATCGCTATTTACTCAGATAACAGAGCGGCGAAACTAGCCTCGCACTCATTTACAGTGTGTTCAGGGTTGGTCGAGGAGTGCCTCACCTACCTATTAATAGCATCGAATGTATTTGTGATTAGACTGGTATGGGTGCCGAACCATAGCGGAATCGCAGGAAATAGCAAAACAGATGAACTAGAACCGGTATCGGTAGATTGCGGCCAGGTCAGTTCTCCCGTATCCTCTAATGTTCTACTACTACATAGCTGGGCTTCTCGGAAGCTAGGCCACTATCGATTATGCGCTGTCGCAAAAGCCTTTTGGTCCAAGATCGAACACAGGATATCCAGTGATCTCTTTGCCCTCAGTAAGGCTAGCCTCTCCCTAGTTGTGGGGCTTACCAATGTCGTCTGGTAAGCCCCACAACTAGGCAGAAGCTGTATGGAAGAAAATGTTGTCGCACGTTTTAGAGTTCGAAGCGCTTATCTTCAGACATCGCACCGAACTGGCGGGAGTCGAAATTAACCGCCTGTGCAAATTTGGACACAGGAGTTCTTCTTTTCTATGACTTCACAAGGGACTTATCTAATCTCTACCGCTAGACTGAAGTTGAAACCTTTTGAATGAACCGAGAGAATTACTTTTAATCGGTGCTAGCATTCTGAACATATTAACTTTATTTCTCAATTGCCTACTCAGAACCAAGTAGCACCTGTTGGCAAGAGTGATTATACATACGTTGGATTTAACGGCTGACGTTGTTGTTGGTGTCAACGCTGGTTCCAAGGTAGACGAAATTATCTACGACTTCGAAGTTAAGGGGGTATTCTGTCTAGGATTTGAAAAAATCGATTTTTTTGTATATTTCGATAGTTTAGACTTTCAAAAATATGACCTTGGAAGGATTTTTCAATATTCGACTTATTTTTGGAGATACAGCCGATTTTGTGACGTGACGTCCATGTTCACTAGAATTGTCTCCTAAACTTTAAACGCGTTTTTCTCGAAACTGACTTTTTCGGAACGATACCCACGATTTCTCAGGTTCTACTGGACCGATTTACTTAAAATTTTTACAGAGTCTTCTTTATAGGCTTGTCTATGGTTGGAACTAGCCTCATCCCCAAATTTTTATTTTTATTAATTTAAAAAAAATCGAAATAGTCAGAAAAAGTGATGCAAACAAACTTTTTTTTCAGGCAATCGCCATTTTGTGAAAAAAATTTTTCCCCCTTTTCCGTAGTTCCGGCCATTGTGACATTATTCTAGATTAATAATCTTTTTTTTTTTTGGTTTCAGATAACTAGGAGGGTTGAAATCATGGGTATGGTCACGTAAAAATTTTTAGAGACCCCCACTTCGTCAGCTCATATTTTTTGAAATTTTTTACTGCTTCATTGATGTCAGGAGATATTTCGTCCTGCCATCATTTACTACCAGACCCATTTGCTTCGCTTCTTTGTTCCACGAAGGCAGAACTAACAGCGTGGTTTTCGAGGCCAATGACAGTCTTCTAGAAGAGTATGATCAGCGTACGCGAGAAGTTGTACACTCTTCTAGAAGACTGTAGCTTCAGCTCTGCAGTTCGAATTATTTTCTCCAGAAGTGGATTGAAGGAGTCGCATAATACGGAATCGCCTTGTCTGAAATCCCGTTTGGTATCGAACGGATCGGAAAGGTCCTTCCCGGTCTTGACGGAGCTCTTGGTATTGCTAAACATCAGTTGACACAGCCGTATAATTTTGCAGGGATACGAAATTCAAACTTAGCGGCATAAAAACAGTTCTTTTAAGTGCTGTCAAGAGCAGCTTTAAAATCAACGAAGAGATGGTGTGTGTTGATCCTTCTTTCACGCCGGCCCCCGCCGCTTGTTTTTTCTTCAGACGGGTAATTGCCATTCGAACTTCTTCATGGTCGAGCAGTGGAACGTTCGCTCGATCGTCATTGATTGCTGCCATACCAATTAATCGATCAAAATCAAATTCTTGGCTGGAAAACTTTTTTATATGTTAAGCTATCTTCACGAAATATTACGTGGATTACTGTTCAAAGCAATGATACAATCCCCGAAGAAATTGATCAGATCACACCACTATAACATATAGCTGCCATAAAAGATGATCAACATTAAGTTCTTGTAAGAAATCTTTTGTAATTGTGAAGGGTGCAGCGGTTATAGCTTCGGAGCAACCTAAATTAAGGATTATTTTTGTTTTTCTTATTTATAATTAATATTCATCTCATCCATTATGCAAGGCATACTTCTTATTATCTCTGGAAGACAACTTCACGTAGATCTTTCCCAGTAAAATTCTTACACTTCATAGCTTTATACCGATTCTACTACATCAAATTCCATCAAAATCGCTTATCAACCGATAAAGTACATTCCCATATGCATGCCGAAGTCTACCGAGTGGCATGCCACAACTGAGTAAATCCACAAAACAACACTTGATGCCAGTTAGCGGAGGCTTTTACAACCACCTGTTGCACTTTCACCGTTAGTGACCGCCGCCATGACGCGTAGGTGCTTCAAGTTAATCCGCTCATAAATCGAATGCAATTAAATTGCAAATCCTACAAATTGCTTTCAGACGAAAACCATCAAACAACGCTGGAGAAAAAGCAAATAAATAAATATACATACATACATACACACATACATATGTATAAATGAATTTGTAAACGCACACTATTACATAGGCACGTAAGCCTCTAAACTGCAAATGAAATTGCATAATAAATTGATATGCACATTATCCGTTGACGTGGAGCAAATAAAACAAACAACCGTCACAGCAACGGACCAGCAGGCGATCATAGCGCCGACAAATACACAAACTTTCGAGCATTTGCGCTGCTGGGCGACACGCCGCTCAAGCTGTGGCAACGCGAAAAATCCTTGAGGCGCCATCAAATGCCATAAAAACAAGCGGCAGTCAAACAACTTATTTACTTTCCACGCCGCATGCGCTGCTGTGCCACCCACGTGCGCGCAACCTTGCCACTCTGCAATCACTCACTCACGTTTCGTGCAGTGGCGGCGGCGGCGGCGGCATTCACTAAACGAAATCTATCACCGGCCCACCGACGACCACGCCGGGCCACCCAATTATGCCACGAACAACTCCTGATTTTCCCTAAGCACTGCACGCCACAGCGGTTGGCCACAGAAGTCAACGACGAGTCAACGTCGCTGCCACCTTCACCGCCAAACGCCCGTAGGCCTTAATATGCAGATTTCCGTCATTCAAAGCTATTTAATTAATTTACTCACATTTTATATCAGCTGGAAAAAGAAATATTCACTCTCTGCCTGTCTGCGCCGCTATTACTACACATGTATCTGTGGCACTTATCTACAGTGCTATCGGTTTGCGCAAAGCCCGCACTGACCACGAACTGTCTGTCTGCTCCGGACTGCTTACACACTTGGCCCGGTTTGACTGGCAATGAGGCGATTATGAGTTTGCATAACAACCGGTGATGTGGGCAGTGGAGCTGATGCGATCATTTTTTACTCCCATTTGGTGAGATTTGACTGATAGCCACAACGAAACTGACACCAACCAACGGCAACAACAACAACTGTCTGTCTGGTGATAACTACATTAGCTAAGCAAGTGGTCACGCGATATGTAATATTTGTAACTGTACTCGTATATCGTCTAAACTGTATGACATTTGTCTATGAGTTAACTGTATACATTTAAAATGGAAAGTGAAGTCGCAATATTAAAGGTCAAATTGATAAATGGCTTAATTTAAACTCATTTTACACGAACTCATGTTACATGTTATAGATTTGTTCAGTTAATGGTTATATACAACACCTTAAACTACTGGATATATTATATAAATATGGATTTATCCTTCTCTTCATTGGTGTAGACACCGCTTACACGGTTATAGCCGAGTTCACAACATCGTTCATCGTTCTTCCTTACCGTTGTTTGGTGCCAATTAGAAATACCAAGTGTAACCAGATCCTTCTCCAGCTGGTCTTCCCACCGGAGTGGAGGTCTACCTCCACCTCTGCTTCTGCCGGCGGGTACTGCGTCAAATACTCTCAGAGCTGGAGTGTTTTCATCCGTTCGGACGATGTGACCTAGCGAGAATAGCCGCTGTCTCTTAATCCGTTGAACTACGAGTATGTCAATGGCGTCGTATAATTCGTACAGCTCATCGCTCCATCGACTGGATTCATCTACCATCAAAACTACCCAAAAGTTCATGTGTGCTATGCACTGTGTTGCTAGTTTTCCAAGATCTTCAAGCGACCCTCAAAGGGGCTAAGGTCTGGGGCAGCTTTGGGGAATTGCGTTCTCAGATCAACCTAACGCAGTGAAGCTTTATATTGGGCTTAATTTCCGGTTTGCTGTTCACTTGAAGCTTTATAGAGTTGCTGGTTTCTTCGCGAACCACCACATCTACACGGACGGATCAAAAACTACTGGAATTTATTGCGCAGTGCTCCTTTATCTGTCGGATAGTTCAGGATGAGATGGAATGGCTTAGGGACATGCAGGCTCGCCAAGATCACAAAAAAGGAGTGAAAATAAAACACCCACGCTTTATACTCACACAGTTTCGAAAAGACTGCAGGACGTTTGTTGGCTTAGCCACAGGCATCACATGCGAGACGTATGGGAATTAGTAACGATGATACATGTAGAAAGTACAGAGAAATAGGAGAGAGAGAAGGTTGAGTATCGCCTCTGCTTTTGTTCGGTCATATCTAGAACTCAACTTAGATAAACTGAGCCGATTCGTATTTATAAAGTAAGCAATGCCTCTATTCCCCACTACTAAAAGCTGGAAAGCTAGATTTCATACTGTCTAAAAGGATAAAGAAATACTCTTGGGATCCAGGAAACACCATTTCATTTCAAAGAACTAATTATTGGCTCCTTTATCAGAAGGTCATTTGATTGACTGAACACCCATACTTGACGAAAACTCTAGCTCATAATTATAACTGTGAAAAATCGTACAGAAGTTATTGGTAAACTGTCCATAAAGCTCGAAGAGGTAATGGCAAATGCTAAAAGGATAGCGCGGTTGCTCCGACCTTAACAAAATAGGGTAGGTTTTTGACATCTAATATTTACCCAAAGAACTGAAACAACTATGAAATGTTGATGTTGTAGGCGATTTCTGAGTTTGTAAAATTAAAGAGCAGCCTCTGTTTGATATCTTAACATCAGCATTGGACTCTTCAAGGCGAAAATAATCGATTTATTTAGGTTGAAACGATCGATTCGGTTATAGAACATAACCACACTTGTAAGACTTAACACCTTTCCTATGTGTTATACGTATTGACTACGGATTCAATATGAGGTTTTTGAATTTCCGCGGGCTAGAGGTATTCGATTGTTTCGTTGCGTTATGTTGGTATTTATATCCTTAACTTAGTCATGCTGATATTTTGAGCGTTTAGTTAATTTCTGCTTTGATTTTTGTATATTCCATAAACTGGATCAACATATCTGTACAAAATTGTGTTTGAAAAATAAAATTAAGTGCGCGAACGCACTCTGAATATTGACTGCAGCATATAATGAAGCTACCTTGAACCAAAGCAGCGTTTATCGGTGGTACAAAATGTTCTCAGAGAGCCGAGAAGGTATCAACGACGAAGAGCGTGCCGGATTTCCCAGCCCGTCAAGAGAAAGGTAATAACGTCGTCGTGCTTCATGAGTTCTTGTCAAGGATCGTTGAGTCAATAAGGAATATTACCTGGAAGTTACCAAACTCCCCAGATCTGGCCCTCTTTTAACTTTGTTTGTTCCCAAAATTAAATAGGCCCACGAAAGGAAGACGCTACACTACGATTGAGAGCATGAAAACTGCATCGAAGGAGGAGTTTAACAAAATCAGAAAAAACGTTAACTTCGGTTGCACCGAAGCTAAATACCCTTCACAGGTGCATTTCTGTTAGTAACTATGTGTCCAGTTTGTATGGCAGCTATATGCTATAGTTAACCGATCTGAACAATTTCTTCGAAGATTACATTGTTGCCCTAGAAAATAATCTATACCAAATTTCGTGAATATATCTTGTCAAATGTGAAAGTTTTCCATACAAGCCCTTGATTCCGATCGCTCAGTTTGTATGGTAGCTATATGTTATAGTGGTCCGATATCAGCCGTTCCGACAAATGAGCAGCTTCTTGAAGAGAAAATGACGTTTGCAAAATTTCAAAAGGATATCTTAAAAACTGAGGGACTAGTTCGTATACATACAGACAGACGGACGGACAGACAGACGGACATGGCTAAATCGACTCAGTTCAACATACTGATCATTTATATATATACTTTATAGGGTCTCCGACGCTTCCTTCTGGGTGTTACAAACATCGTGACAAACTTAATATACCCTGTTCAGGGTATAAAAATTAATTTTTCAAGTCCTTTGAGGATTGAAAAAATCGCTAGCGGAAGTGCAATATATCTGGACCTGATGACTTGGAATATCGTATCGTATATTCGAAAAAAATAATAAACATGTTAATCAAGCATCACTGCTGATGCCAAAAAGATCTCGACAAGTGTTATTCTGCCTATATGGACAAAAAATAAATCTAAAAAATTCACAAAATTATTTTGGTTGAAAATTATAAAGATACATATCAAAGGAACGTGTTGGACATTTTGTTAATGAAAATTTGTGTAAATGAAAGCTTTGAGCATACTGGATTCCGTGCGAGATCTCAATAGACCAGCTAACCGTGTCAGAAAGCAATAAAGACGATAACAAGATTTCGTAAACTACGAAAAGAATTTCTGTTTTTTTTTTTTTTTTGTTTTTTTCATCAATCGTATTATACTCTGAATCCTATCAGTCCTTAACAGAATTTTCATTGCAAAGAAATCGATGATGCTGAGGTTTGAAGCAAAGGCCCAAATTGAATTTTGAAATTAATAGCGAAAGTTGGAGGATCGATACTATCGGTGGAGAGGTTGAACAGATAAAACTTTTGCATTGATGAACTTCATCAGAAGCACAGGGTGGCTCAGAGAGGTCATAATTGAATTAAAGGATTTAGTCCCGGTATTACCACAATGGGCCTCCCACAGACGCCCACACTAACTACCTAAAAACCATTCCAACTTTGCAGGCTTACTGTTATATATATACACACATACACATCAATAATAAATCCACTTGAGTTTTCAATATTTTTGATGACATAATTCTTGGAACTTTTTATTGCACAAGTCATAGTCACATGTTATTTCAGCGAATGGCGGTGCATTTAATATCCGAGGGGCGCTAAAGTGCGGAATGTGACTGCATAACTTCAGAACTAATAAGCACTACCAAATCACTTATGCATGCATATACATATATATATACAGATGCATTTGTGTGACTATATAGCACACGTTTTCGGTGGCAGAACAAAATTCCGTTGACTTAACAAAAACAACACGGAGCTAGAACAGCTTAACTCGCGCCAACCGAACGCATTGGCAATTAATCAATAGCCTGGCAAGTGACCTCATTATCTTGGCTGCGCGATTGCTTGACTACCAGTCTGCCTGGCTGCATATAATTCACCAGCCAGCACCAGTCACACACACACACATCCAAACACACATAAGCATAAATTTATGCTTTAGAACGCCGCAGCGTTGAATCACTATCGCGGTGCAAACGCAAACCGATCTGGTGACGTATTGACACCCGCGAACCGACACAAAAAATTGTGAAATATTTTTTTTTTCTGCTCACACTCATACTCACATAGAAATACAAATCGACGTTTTTTGTGCGTTTCGGTGCACACGTTTGACGTTCGCTGCGGCAACAACCAGTCTCGTCGGTGCATCGGTGGAGCACCGTGCAGTGCGGCGTGTAGGTCTTTGAGGGGTCGCGCTGTATACGTTCGACGCGTCGTTGTGGTATACGACAAGCGGCTTCGCTACGAATTTGCTTAACGTGTTCGCTGGCCAAAGCTGCAAAGAGATGTCAAAAGCGATTAGTGGGCGTGGTAGTATGGACAAAATTCTCTGATATGTGCTTAATAGAAGCACTTAATAAATGACTAATTTTAAAGGCTTGGAAATTTAATTAATTTTTAAGGCATACGAGCAAATAAACGTCAGCTTCGCGGTGACTTAAATTTGCGCTACTTTGGAGAGGCAATCGTTTCCACTAAATCAGGCTTAAATTATCGTGAATATTTTATTAATCATAAATTTAAATTAATCAAAAATACACCGGTTAGGAATAGCTCTTTTCAGGTTACGCCCTGCAGATCGATTGATATTTTTAAAATCCTTAGTGGTCCGTATTATTTTTTCCGTGTTTATTTAGTTCTAGCCAAAACCGTTAAAGTTTTCAAAACACACTTAGGGTTAGAAAATCCAGGAAGGCATTCGCTACATAATCTAAAAAAATTAAGTTTTCATAACGCACTTTTGGTAAAAGCATCTTAGGTTAGGTTAGGTAGTCGATTCTAACTGGAAACTCACTTGGACCGAAGTACGCTGGTCCTATTTAATACATAAGACTACTGTATAATAGATCAAAGGACCCTTACAATTCAATACAGTGCCTTAATTCTATCTTAAACTTTTTAAGGCGGCTAATGTCAATATAGCTTAAGAATGTAATGATACTAAAATAAACAGCTCAAAGTTGTCTGAGCATAAAAGTAATGAAATAGTTGAGAATAATATGGCTGCTGCCGTAATCCTTCCAGATGAGATATAATAATATATTTACGACTTCAAAGTTATGACTGTCAACATTTTTTACAGATAAGTCAACTTTTATATTATCCTACCTCCTGAGACATGTTCGACTAAGAAACAGACAAAGATTTATTCAAGGGAGTGTTAGCAGCGCCAAAAAGGTGTAGTTTTGTTGATGGTTCTCTGCTAATGGATTTGGGGTTTTGAGGTGCTCACAGAACGCTGTTATAATTGGAAAATCGCTTAAAAAGTGTAACTGTAGTTAGCGGTCAATGTATGAGATACAATTGAAATCCTTAGAGAATCCTTTCGTGACAATAGTAACTCTGTGCATCAAAAATTGTTAGAATCAGGTCAATACTTCCTCGAGCGCCATATACTTAATATAAAGATTTTCGAACATCCGCCTGACTTTACTCCTTAGGATTGGTGACTGTATGTGAGTTACTTTTATGAAATCCAGAGAAAAGTTTTTTTTTTTTTAGCATGTGGCATGATAATAGTTGATAGATAAAATCGGATCAATACTACCGCAACTCCAAAATCAAATTTTCTAACAAATTTTATGTCGAATTTGTCGGCCAGTGTATGAGTTATATATATTGTTGGGTCAACTAACGTTTCACCCTATTAGTTATTAAGTTATTTTAAGTTTAGTTACTCATATACTCGTATAAGAGCACAGACTCAATTGTAATAACAAACTAAGGTATTAAAAATTGTACGTGCATAATGCTCTTACATAACTCATTTGTATATACACAACAACATAACAGCGAGAGTTTTTGTCACTCCCTTTGTGTGACTCTTTCGCTTGTGCAAGCAAATGGACATCCATCGAAAATATTAGCATAAGCCTACTCATTGTACCTAATTACATTTTACTTACATTAAATAATATAGTCTATTGCTGACCACCAAGGCGACAAGTTTTCTATTTTCTACTTCTTCTTTCAATTTAATTACATAGCCCAAATTCTCATTTAAATCATTGTTGTTTCGTTGAACTAACGCGGTTGGGAAAAACTCTTCCTGATCCTACATATATTATAAGTATATATAAAAAATTGCTAAGATCACGTTTTACACCTTAAGGCTTACAACTCAGCCCTAAAAACATCTATTTCTAAATTCGTACCTTTTTCATGCTTATGTTTCACATGTGAACGTCGTGTTTCCTGTACGGCGTCTGGTGTTCCCAATTCTTCCTGCTTTTGACGCGTCAGTGTGCCGGGGATATAGTATTGCGAATTGATATTATTAGCGTCCTCCTAAAAAATATAAAAAGAAAAATTTTAAGGTAAATTTTTTTGACACAAACCAATTATAAATTAAATTTCAGAATACGGGGTATGACAATTAAGTAATGAGACTGATTCCATAAAAACCGTATATTTGAAAATTATTCTACAACTCTGCCATCCCCTTCAAAGTAGTCCCCTTGTGCAGCTATACAGCGATTCCAACGCGTTTTCCAAGCTTCGTAACATTTCTGGAGCGCTTCGACTGGGATGTCCGCGAGTACCCTCGCCACGGCCGCCTGTATGTCCGTAATCGACTCAAAATGGGTTCTTTTGACCACCGATTTTGTCTTAGGAAACAAAAAAAAACACAGGGTGACATGTCGGGCGAACAAGGCGGATGTTGCAACACGGCGATCCCTTTAGAGGCCAAATACTGGGACACGCTGTGCCATCGAAACACCTGGGCACGACTAAGAGCACTATCACCATATACTCTTACAATTTACGTTTCCGAAGCTGTTTCGCCCAATCTGACGCAAAATTTTATCGCGACGCTTTGCTCTTAATTTCGTTTTTCCATTTTCGTGACGAGCACTACAAACACACGTCTATTCAACTTGACGCATCAGGCGAACTAAACAATCTAGAGCGATGGTACATAAATCAATGGAGAGGGGAGGAATGCCGGGAAAAGAAAAAGGGAATTTCAAGGTCACAGGTTTACTACAAGCGCAGCGATAAAATCAGTCTCATTACTTAATTGTCAAACCTCGTATACATTTTTTACAAAATAATTAAAAAGTGTGATTAAATTTAAATGGTATATAACTATTTTTTACTTTTTTACACTGTTACATATATATTTATACTAATAGGTGTGTTCGATTCGCCTCTACTCTTCTGACTATGTTGGAACTCTGCCCTTTCCTATGAGCTATAACCATTTCATTCGATATTCCCATATATAAATACTTTATTAAAGGTTGCTATTCGGAAAATTTGTTTTGCTTCTAACAGCATAAGAGTTTTATACCAGTTTCTTGTTCGATTCATATCGCTTAAGAATTGATTGAATCAAAGAACGACCATATTAAAAAATTTGCATAATCAAAAAAAAGAAAAAAAAAAGATAAGAGATAATAGAGTGAGGGAATTTTAGTCCCTTTGGTTTCACAAAGGTCCTCCTAAAGGTCTAGCTGTCGCGTCAGGCATCCACTGTCTTTACATACCTACTATCAAGTTAACATATGAATAATATTTCAATCTCTCAATCTGTTTGGTGGTATTATAGCAGATTTCCTTATTTTCGATACCCAAAGTGTCTTATATCGTTATTGCAACATAAGAGCAGGACTGTAATTACAAGGTGTTTCACTGACGCCCACTACCATATAGTAGTTTCAGCAAATACATATTTATATACAAATGCACTTACATATTGAAGTACATATACACATAAGACCTCAGGTGCAGTTAATAACACAGTATTCTTACAAGTATCTTATATCATACACACAGTCATAAATACATTTAAGCTTCTTTGTATATGTACGACAGCATATTTCATATGGTATCTCAACAGCCTCTTTACATTTTATTTATCTGCTGGTTACATTGGTTTGTGGCAACAGGTGATATTTCTCTGCGGCAAGAATGTAATTTGTCAAAACACGAGACACTTGTGTAATCTGCAATTATTAACTATTCCCTTGTCGACGTGGTACAAAATAAAATATGACCGCACATATTCAGAGGCGCCTGTGGACAGATACATGACACTTACATACATAAAGATTCAATATAAATATGTTTTCATACCAATGTGAAGCCGGCAAATGTTTTCAGCATTTTTTTTTAATTTGTTGCGAGCATTTTGTACTTTTGAAGGTATGTATGTACTACTTGATGTGTAATTTTTAAATTTAAATGTCGAACAAATTTTTTCAAAATAAATATCTTAAAAATGCATTAAGTAAATGTACGAAATTAGTTTGAAACAAACATTCGACGATTACTCATTGTCTGGTTATTAATCACTTTGAAAGCAGAAAACAATTTTTTCACGAGGTCTTGTAATGCCAGCGAACTGTGGAAGTAACTTCATTCTTTGTAGCGCCGTCCTGTTGGAACCACATCTTGTCCAAGTCCGTTTCATCCAATTTGGGTCAAAAATATTCGGTTCTTATTGAGCGGTACCGATTCCCATTCACAGTAACGTGCCGGTCTTGCTCTTCACGGAAGAAGTAAGGCTCAATTACGCCGCCGGCACATAAACAGCATTAAACCCCAATTTTTTCGGGATGCAATGGTGATTCATGGAGTACGTCTGGATTGCTGCTCAGCCCAACTCACGAACTAACGACGATTCTGGTGGCCAAGCGGCTTCCGTTCTTAAGTCAATTTGGTCTTGTAAGTATGTAGGCCAGGATCTTTTCGTGAAATTCGCCACAACGTCATCACAGAGATGCCTATTACTTGAGAACGACGTGTGAGAGAATGACTTGGGTTTTCCTCACGAACAAGTTTCGATTGGTAAAAATTATTCTAAAAGAGCCAAAAATGTATTGACGCCGAATCACATCCAGGGCAGCGATCAACATCAACTGTTGATCAACACATCAACAAAATAAAGGAATTGGTGATTTTGAATGAACGATTAATAGACAGAGATGTTACCGGCGTCGTTGGAATATCGGAAGCATCAGTGAAAACGATTTGAAAGATCATTTGAGCCTAAGAAAACTCAAAGCACATCAGGTACCCAAATCAATAAATTTTTTCGAAAAAGAACGTAGCGTTAACTCTATGAAATAATGCTTTGCGGCTACCAGGATATCATGAACTTATTATTAGAGGCGATGAGTCTTGGATCTATAATTGCGAACCGGAAACAGACAATCAATCGGACGAATATCGCGGCAAAGCGAAGCCGAAAAACCACGTCAATCAAAGGGGGTCAAAAAACAAGGTTTTATTGACAGTTTTCTTCGATTATTGAAGTGTGATGCACACCAAATTCCTTTCGATCGGTCAAAGTGTCAACAACGAATACTATTGGGTAGTCGTAGTTTGTGAATAGATGTCGTTGCAGTCGTATATCTCTGGTGCTACCAATCACATTGTGTTATACCATATAGTGTGGAAAGGTGAGATTTTAAGCTTCATTTTATCACAAAAAAACTCGGAGAAGTCGAAAAAACTTACAGCTGTTCAAAAATGAGTGAAAAAATTAAGAACTTCGATAATGAAATATTAGTTTGTGTAGCACAACAATAGTTCGCTCGGTTCCGTTCTGGAAATTTCAATGTGAAAGATGAACCTCGCTCTGTTAGAACTACTGTGGAAAAAGTCGATGAAATTATGGAAATGATTGACCATCGCTAAGGAACTTAACATTCATCCCCAAACTATGAAAATTTTAATGGACCGAATTAACATCTGCGATTCTTTGCTGAAACGAAATGACATCGAACCATTTCTGAAGCGAATGGTAACAGGAGACGAAAAGTGAATCAAATACGACAATAATATGTAAAAAAGATCATGGTCCAACCGTGGTGAAGCTTAACAAATGGTCGCAAAGAGAGGATTGACGCCTCGAAAAGTTATGCTGAGTGTTCGTTGGGATTGAAAAGGTAAGCTGCTTCAGCTTCGTCGAACGATAGATTTTACATTTTACTGTCAACAACTGATGAGATTGAAGCAAGTAATCGAAAAATTCCTGAAATTAGTTGCAAATGATTGGACCGGGTAAAGTCCCGGTCTATTTTCACATCAGTCGAAACCTTCTGCCACTACTAATATAATTATACTTAGAGTGTAAGTCTACACCATAACGCACACTGAGATGACAAATAATGAGCTTCCAAGTAGTTCCTTCTTAAAATAAAAAGGCTTTTAGTAATGGCCCACACAAAAGCTCAAAAGTTAGAGCACTTCTTAAATTCACCTTCCAACATTTCATTCTTAAAACAATGAAGCTGAAGCACGCCCTAAAGTTATTTTTCTTTCGTACAAATCGTAGCTTTTCTCACGTAAATATCTCTTTTCTCCCTGGGAGCACTCTTTATATGCCACTCGAGTATTACGGTGAAAGCACAGCAGTTAAGTTCCAAACCGCACGCTTTCATGTCGGTTTGGAATATGAGCTACTTCGTACAAACTTCGTTACAACAAAAAGCGCACAACACAACGCTCATAATAGTACTCATTTCACGCGAAATTATTTCAAAAGGCATTACAACTTGTCCTGTGCCTACACTATGTCATACCAATTTAATTCCCCGTCGAAAAGAAGTTCGTGATGTGTGAAATTTTATACCACATACACCTCTATGGGAAATTGTGTCCCAAGCAACCACGTGCACATTCACGTTCGGCTGCCGTACGGTGAGCACGTATTCACTCATTCAAGCTACCATCAAAATGAATAATTAAAACACTCGACGGTTCGCAGTTTCATTACAATACCGAAACAATAACTACTACTTGATATATAGTGTACAGACTCTGTGTATGCTTTCCGCCTTAGGTGTGAATTCGCGTTGGCGAGTACGCGGCGTAAGTCTACATCATTGGTTGGGTGGTCGTTAAGAGCGAGCTGTTGATTTCCCAGAGGTGACATTTTCCGTTGCAGGACACTATTTGCTGTGCTGGCGTACAAAGGAGCGAGCCATTTCAAGTGGGACTCGTTCGTCTGTGCTTTAAAATTGCATGCGTTGCAGCCACAGTGACGCCAGCCAGTGATGACGCAAGATTTTTGGGTGGAACAGTGTTACGTTAACGTTAAGTGGCATATGACCTTTTTTCCGTGAGAGTTCGAGCTGCGAAAAGCGAAATAATAAATTTTTACGTCGAGCGCACAAAATTATTTTACCGTTATTTTATTACTGATGAAATTATCAATGAAATGTTTTCACTTTTCGTTGAAAATTTGCATGCAGCAATCAAGGGCTTGCTTCTGTTTCGTAATTCAAAGAGTATGAGGATATTTCATTGTAATAATTGGTAGTAATTTATTTTTTTTACTAAAGTCTTGTCATCTCTATACCGCCAGAATTAACCGCAATTATTTTCATATCTGGTTTTTCTGACCGTTAGCTTTCCGAGAATGTCCTGTCCTGATGTCCATAAGATCTCATATAGTGGAGACTTTTTGCAATAACTATTTAACTATGCAATAGTAGCGGAAGTATGGGGCTGAAAATAAAATTTTATGCAACAAAATTTGACCCAGTTAAACCTCTTCTTGTGTATGAGATATGCAACTGCTGAGCCCAGAATATACTAAGAAAGAGTAAGAAGTCCTTACAAGCAACAGAGATTTTCAATTCGCCATCCACCAGGCCTTTTATAAGATACCAGATTGCAATATGTTATCTGATCAAACACAAGACTTACTATAAAATTGTCTACCAATAAGGGTGGTATGATGTTAAAGTAAAACAAGTAAGGAAGGGCTAAGTTTGGGTGTAACCGAACATTTTATACTCTCGCATGATAAAGTGATAATCGAGATTTCATTATCCGTCATTTACATATTTTTTTTATTTTGCTGTAAAGTTAATTAGATTAGATCAATTAGTGTTGTTTGAGTATTAAATTGTATTTTCATTTATATGGATGTAATGTATTATACAGAGAAGGCATCAGATGGAATTCAAAATAGCGTTATATTGGAAGAAGGCGTGGTTGTGAACCGATTTCACCCATATTTCGCACATGTCATCAGGGTGTTAAGAAAATATTATATACCGAATTTCCTTGAAATCGGTCGAGTAGTTCCTGAGATATGGTTTTTGGCCCATAGTGGGCGACGCCGTTTCTTATGGAGCCAAGAAATACGTGTACCAAGCTTCATCTTGATATCTCAATTTTTACTCAAGTTACAGCTTGCACGGACAGACAGACAGACATCCGGATTTCAACTCTACTCGTCACCCTGATCACTTTGGTCTATATAACCCTATATCTGACTCTTTTAGTTTTAGGACTTACAAACAACAGTTATGTGAACAAAACTATAATACTCTCCTTAGCAACTTTGTTGCGAGAGTATAATAAGACACTCAAATTTGGCTCAAAAGATTCTTTATTTTTGGTGTGCAGAGAGTTTTTCGTACATGATTTCAACAAAATGTCGGCCAAATGGCGACTAATCCGTTTGCATATCTCCACCCGTTTACGCCAATTTTCGATAGCCCGGTGCAGCATTTCAGATAGAACAGTGCGCTGAATGTTATCTTCGAGCTGCTCGAGCGTTGCGTACACCTCTCATTTAACAAAACCCTAGAAAATATAATCTACGCTCGTTAAGTCCCATGATGTAGGTGGCCATTTCGCGAAATTAACTACTCGCCAAACTTTACATCCGTCTTTAGACGCGGAACATGAGGCAGCACACCGTCTTGTTGAAAATAGCGATCGTGCGCATTGATTTCATTGAGTTCAGTGAAAAACCGTCGATCTACATCGTGTTTTAAAGACCGCTATTGATGGTAACGGCATTTCCTGCCTTACATCGAAATAAATAAATCCCGTTGATGCCGCCCTACCGCACCAAACGGTACAATTTTGGGGTTGTGATTGGGTTTCTTGAAACACAGATGGATTGGATCCACCCCAATACCGACAATTTTTTTTCTTGACAAAACCATTAAGCCCGAAATGGAACTTACCTGAGAAGATGATTCTTCGATGAACATGAATTTGTGATCCTGACGAAATTAACATAAACATGGCCACGAGCCGTCAAAATCACGTAATTGACATTGGTAGACTATATACATATTTATATCTAAATGCTTCCTACATTTCACGTCTATAGGTAAAGAATTAAGCAAGTAAGGTGTGCGGCAGTATCGAAAATAAGTAGGTTTTAGTTAAAACCTACCACGGGCACTTTCAGAATTATGACCACCTACGAGTATATACTGTTCATAAGCGACAAGCCGTTAATGTATGAAATATAGGCATTCTGAAAAAAACAACCGTGTTTGCGCCATTTTTTCCATGGTCCATGAGATTTGGCGTACAGTTTAACACCCTTACACGAACTCACTGAATGTCGATCGTAGTGATCTCTCTAAGTCATTTTGGACTGTAGAGATAGACTGTGAATCACACTGAGTATTACAATTTAGTTTCTTGATGCTCATCTATCCTTTCGCCTACCTGTTTTTGTATGATTATGTCTAACCTAAAAAATATTTGTAATTAAAATTCTACATTCTTTAAGCAATTGAACTTAAAAGTCTAATTTTGGTTTTTGTATATAGATTCCCATGCGAGTTCCTTACATATTTCAAAAGTGTCGGTCAACCCTATATACATAGGTATTTCACATTTGTGAACCACTAAAAAACTTGATCTATTTCGCACTTAACACAACTACTAGAGTAGTTTTTATTTGTAATGATAATAATTTGGATCAGTAAAGTGCCATGTGAATAATTAGCCAGCAGGAGTGGCAACTCCCACTCTTAAATCAATCTTAATATCTGCCATTCTCTAATTAATTTTTGACTTAAAATAAATAACTCAAGCACTGAGGAAGGAATGGAATCTGGACTTAACACTTCTAACGGGGTTTTTAATAGGGAACTACAAAAGTAGATCGATAAGGACAGCAAACGACGCCATTTCCGCTCTTTTGACATTTCTCTTCAGTATAATTTGCCATTTCATCATTGAAAGATATGCGATCCAATAATGAGTCGAAATTATTAAATTTTACTACCGAAATTCGAAATCAGTGACTTCAACTTTAAGAGCGCTACGTCCAATTTATGGTCGTCATAATAATCCTATCAGATCAACAATTGAGCGTCTAGTGGAAAAAATCAGTCTCTCATACGTCGTTCTCAAGCGAATCTTGGCCTTCATCCTTATAAGAACAAATCGAGGAAAAAACTGAAGCTACTTGACCACCAGAACCGTCGTATGTTCGTGAATTGGGTTGGGTAATAACTTGGAAATAATCCGGATTTTCATCGAAAAATCATCTTCAGCGATTACGATCATTTCTGGCTGAATGGCTTCGTCAATAAGCAAAATATGCGTTATTGGTCAGGCAGCAAACCACACGTACATGAGTCACCTTTGTGTCCCGAAAAAATTACGGTTTGGTATGGTTTATGCGTCGGCGACGTCATTGGGCTACCGGATAGACTTAGATATGGTCAATAGGTGGTTCCAAAAGGAAGGCGCCACAAGTCAAACAGCGAATGTCACAATCGATTTATTGAAAACCAAGTTTAGTGAACGTGTTATCAAACGAAGTGGCCCAGTCGATTGGACCCTCGGTCGTGCGATTTGACGCCGTCGGACTATTTCTTGTAGGGCTACGTCAAGTCTATGGTCAATGCCAACAAGCCAGTGATGATTGATGAACTTCGTAGGAATATCGAACGTGAACGTGCAGTATGTGTTCTTGAAAAGCGTCGAAAGTTGGATTCAACCTCTGAACTTTTGCAAGCGTGTCCGTGGTGGCCATGTAAAAGAAGAGTTTCATACATAATGGCGTCAAATATGCTTTCACAGTAATAAATAATTTCATTGATATCTCAAACCGATTTTATTTTGTAGCGCTCATATTGAAAAACCCGTTATGTTCTGTGCTCACCAAAAGTATTAGAACCTAGTTCATGAAAGCATCTGTTTGGAAACTAAAGAGTTGAGCGTGTATGCAAAAAAAAACTATACATTTTAACACAACAAACAAACAATTGGGTAAATAAACTTTTTAATAGGTTTTGAAATTAATTATTTAAAATATTTTCGCACTTTCATTATTCATATTTTTTCATGACGTGGAACGCCTGTGTGAGTGCCACATAATACAAAGAAATATGTACGACTTTTGAATGTAGAAATTGCTCAAAATAAATATCAATTTATCAGCCTTTGTCCGCCGTATGACACTGTAAAGCCAGTCGTGGTGACGTTCACTTGATTTATGATTCCGCTGTGACCACTAGCGCCATCCATTCAACTTGACTGTTTACTCGCTCACACAAAATATTGCCCACACACGCTCTCTACACGCATACCTGAACATGTACGAGTGTTGTACATATATTCAGATGTATGTTTGTGTGTGTGTGCATTTAGAAATTTTTTGTTTACAAAGCCATTGGGCTACGTTGTCACGAGCTAAATCAGTTTCAAATATTTTATTGGGCAATGTTTCTTCAAAGAAAAACTGACAATGCAATTAAAACTTAATGTGTTTAGAAGATTTTGTTTTTGTTTCTGAAAACACTCACACTTACTTAGCATTAGCCAAAGAGGTTATCAAATGAAAAGCGAAGTGTAGAACTCATTAGCAGACTTTCGAATTTTCGGATTACAATCTTATGGAGTACAAGCTTTTATATTTTTATGCGTAGACGCAGATAAGCTTGTCTCATGGCAAATATAATGGCCTGTATCGCTGTCAACATTAAGCTTCTTCATCAGCTCTCGCAGACACATATTTTCCGCTTTGTATTAACCCGCTGGTTCTGTAAGTCGCGCTATAAAGTAATGAAATATCCGCGCGCCAATACAATGCTGGTGCTTCAGAACACTTGCGACCATCTTTTTATGGCGGCAGTAAAAGTTCAATTTGCAACATTGCCGCATAAACAGCAGTCTGTGAAAACATTTCCAAGGCAACTCCGATACAAAATTGTACAAGATAACCTTAAGAAATGCTAAATGATGACGGCTAAACAGACAATATCAGCATTTATGTAAAGATTTATATAGCTTCTCTAAAATATTGCCATCTCGATTTCAATTACACGAATTGCATTGCGCAATAAATATTTTCGTAGGCGGTTCTAACGAATATCAAACTAAAGTGGTTTCATATAGGTAACAGAAGTGTGAACCAGTCTTTATCTACACATAGTACTCGTTTACTTCTTTATAAAGTGCGTATTTTTAAGACAAAATTTTATCATAAATAAAATTACCTCAGGTTCGACATACATTGGCACAAAAAAGCATTCGGTAAATAAAATGCGAAATATTTAATTATTCATCAATATTTATTTTGTCGAAATCAAAGTGTTCTTTACCGATTTTCCAATCCTCGAAACATTTTTCATAACCATTTTTTGGAATGGCCATTAGCTGGGGCACAAGAAAAAATCCTACGGAGCCAAATATGGTTGATCGATTGTATTCATTGCGTTTTTATCTTTAAATTCGGTCACAATCATGGCTCGATACGATGGTGCATGGTAAAATCCATGAATTGCTCTTCCACAATTCTGGCCGTTTTCGACAGATATTCTCCCGCAAACGCCTCAATACGGCCAAATAGAACTCTTTATTGACCATCTGTCCTTAGGGAATAAATTCATGATGCACCAAACTATGAATATCGATAAAAACAATGAGCATAACCTTGACTTTTGAACATTGGCGTGGTTTTTTTTTGGTTTCGGCTCGTTTTTTCCTATATTCCGATGATTGTTGACTTATTTGCATGTCAAACTCACAAAACCATGCCTCATCGGCAGTTTTAATACTTTTTATAGATATGATATCGGAGTTCGCACGATTAAGCATGCCCAAAGAGACTTGCTTTATCGTGACGAGTCGAGAAATAACGCCTTTCATACTTAAATATTCACCAAAATCATTCGAACGGACTTAGGAGAAGTGTCGAACTCTCTCACCATCTCTCTGATACTTGTCTGACTATTCTTCACTACACTTTTTTAACATTTTCATCAGTGGAAGAGGCAGAAGGTCGTCCAATCAAATTAAGCCTTATCAAGCATTCGCAACGATTCCGCACACGAAATTTGGTTACAAAAACAAAATTTGAAACAGATACTTTGTTCGATATCAAAGGTGACACACTTATTATAGCGACCCTCCAACAATTTTTGTAGTATGATTTGGCCTTGGATTCAAGATAGACCTCAGATTCGCCGATCACTTGTTCATTGGATGTATATTTCTTCCCAGCGAGCATTCTTTTCAGATTTGAGAACAGGAAAAAGTCGCTGCGGCTCACATGTGGAGACAACGGTGGATGCGGAAGCAATTCGAAGCCCAATTAATGGATTTTTGCCATCGATTTCACGGACTTGTGACACGGTGAATTGTCTTAGTGAAACAGCACTTACTTTTTCTTCAACTGCAGTCGTTTTTAGGCGATTTCGTGCTTCAAATTATCCACTATTTTATAGTTGCTGTTGATGGTCCTTTTTTTTCAAGGAAGTCAATTCAAATTATTTCTTCGCATCCTAAAATACAGACGTCAGAACCTTGCCTGCTGACTGTTTATTCACGTTTTGAAGTTCACTCATTTGACTGTCGATTGGACTTCGGAGTGAAGTGATAGAGTCATGTTTTATCCATTGTCACATTTAGATGCAAAAACTCCGGTTTATTACGCTTGAGCATCTCTAAACACTGCTATATTTGATAGTCCCTGGAGCAGTGTTCGGAATCTCGTTATCAAGCCAAGTTTTTGCTTCAACTTTATTTTTTTCCTTCAAAAGGAAGAGTTTTATAAACATACGAAATTCTTTTTTATCCAGTTTTTCACAATAACAAATATTGTTTCATTCAAAATGACATAATTAACAAACTAATGATCCAACAGCTGTCAAATTTATGCGTGCGCCTTGTGAAGGTTATGGCCAACAAAAATCATATGGATTAAGTTCTAGTAAGGGAACAAAATCTTGTATACAGAATTGATGTAATGCTAACTGAGCTTGCTTGGCTCATTTGACTCCAATATACTATAAAATCTTCTATTGGACAAATGATACATTTTACTTCCGGTTGAAACATTTAAGATCGATTATTTGAATCTTTAAGGCTATAAAATTAGTTTGAAACTGTGACTTTTTGCTTTCGGCCTAAACGATTCTTATATAGGATACATTATTAACTGGCTCATGCCGAGATCGCTCGAACGAAACTTTAATAATTTTAATTTTTTTTACTTGTACTTATTGAACTTATTTGTTAAAACTTACAAGATAGGAAACCGCTTAGTAGAAATTTACACAGGAATTTAATTTCCACTTCCGTCCGTTCTGTGGGATGTCTGAAGATATGTGCTCCCAAATTTTAAACCTTGACCTCCCAAATGCGGGACAGTCTAGAAGAAAGTGCTGAGTTGTTTCCACCTCATCCTCTTACATACAACTTCCGCAGATGGCGTCTGGTAGGATTCCCAGCGTTACTATGTGGATTACAGCAGGTCATTGCCTGTTAAAAGATCCAAAACTAGGGTGATGTTAGCCTTACTGAGTGCAAAGAGATCCCTAGATCTCTTGCGATCGATCTTGAGCCGATGATGGCCCAAACTTTCGCGAATCCCAGCTATCTAGTAGTAGAACACAAGAGGGTACATAAGCCATTTTACCGATATCGGTTGTAGGGTGCTAGCAAGCTTTTCAGCTTTACAGTTTCTGGCGATTCCGCTGTAGCCTGGCGCCCATACCAGCCTTATCACAAAGACACTCGATGGTATTGATAGCGACGTTAGGCACTCTTTGACCATCACTGAACGCACTGTTAATTAGTTCAAGGCTACTAACATATAATTATCCCAAAATATAAGTCCAACCTATGAGATCAGTTTTCACATTTTTGTTAACTCTTTGTCGAACTTTTTCTCAATATGCCAGAGCATTTGCCATAATGTAATGCTAGAATCTGTAATCAGGTACATATTATAAACAGTTTTCCAATACACAGTAGAATATACATATAGTATGGGTGTATACCATTCCAATAACCAGTGGAGACGTGTTCACTGTAAAAGGCTCCTCGCCCCTGGTTCTATACTTTCGTATGAACTTTTCAATCGGCCCTCTCAATATCAACATACAGATGGCATGTGTGTGTGCACAGCATTGGAGCTTAAATGTCATCTCGCTTTTGAGAAGCCATTGAGTAGTCTCGAGTCTCGACACTTCCGTTGTTTCGTATGCACTAACACAACGGCGCATATGGCAAGGCAAAAGGATGCAAATTTCGATGTCAATATGAGCTGAGGCGTTTGAGCAAACATCTACTTGCTCAACCACAAACAAATGTCAACTCTGAAGTTGGAAAGTTTGATAATAAACCCAAAGCAACACTAACATGCCTAAAAGCAATGCGAAATGGAACTTTATGCTGCAGCAACAGGATGACACAATGGAGTACAAGCAAAGCTATACAAATAAACTGCACTCGTATGGTAGCTAAAGTGAATGTCACTGGAGCAGATTAAACAGAATTTCACCTTTGCATTTTCAAGTGAGCCACAGAGGATGTATCTCTCCACTCATATATGTATAGACAGCAGGAGGACAAAAAGCAAAGCTGCAGCTGGGAGCATTGCAAATAAATGAAATAAATGTAAAAGTGAACGTTGAAAGCAAAGCAAGAAAGGTCACTTTGCTGGAGATTTCATAATAGTTGTGCAAACAAGGATTTATATATTTTGTTTACTAAAAATTTAAATACAAAATTGCATTAATTAGCCATACAAATATTGTTTTTTTTTTTGGACATTTTCACTTAAAAACTATTTTTATGTTATACTCAATGAAGTTGCTCGGAGCTGAAGGCCTGTGTTTGATTTTGCATTTATTCGCTTTTATATGCAATTAAGACAAAAACAATTTAACAAGTCAGTAATGCATTGAATTTCCCAGCCAGAAAATTTATGCGCAACACCACAGCTGTCAACTGTCAACAGTTATGTGACAACTATTTTATGTTGAGAGCGCTTGTTTACTTTATTATTTTTTTTACAATTAAAACGTCACTAAATTATCAGCAATAAAATTACTTTATTTGCATTAAAGAAAGCGTAATAAATAATATTGTAAAAGGAAGGGAGATTGAAGGAAGGAGAGATAGTGCTGGGAAAGAAAATTAATGATTTTGGCTTAGACTGTAAATATAACTAACCACTGACTTTACCTGTTTTTTCCGGTTTTTTTTTTTCTAAAGGGACCGGACACCTTTAATATTATTTATTATATTGTATTATTTCATTTTTATTGTTTTGGCTCATATTTTGAGCTCACGAGTGTAGGGGAAGGTAGGTCCACTAGCGTACAGCATTCACTGCGCATGTAAGGCGGGGAGGGCGTCAGGTATCCGCTTCAAGACTGGCTTATTTAAAAGCACTTAGCCAGGCTGATCCTTGGCATGGGTCGCATGGCACCTGGATACAGGTCTTTTTATATCCAGAACTATAGTAAGACTACTTATTTGAATGTTGTGCTACTGAGGAGTAAAATACACAATTATAAAGTCAGACCATAGCTCAAATCCATCTGTTAACAGCCTGTCCCTGCCATCATCGTGGTACTGTACCAGTCGGTAGCCGCGGGGAGCGTTCAGCCGAGGACTTTTGCCAGAATGCACGAAAAATTCAAGCATCATGAAAAGATGTTTATGAATTCTTATTTTACTAGTTTACTTCTACCGAGTTAGCAAAAAAGTCTATATATGACCGTCTTATAATTTTGAGTTTGAGCCTAGTCTATGAAACATAGAGAGAGAGAGAGAGAGAGAGAGAGAGAGAGAGTTGGACGAAGGAGTTTAATTGGGCATTTTCGGAATCATAAATCACAGAATCTCAAGAAATTAATTTTATTTATGTTATGGCAATGAGTTCTTTAAGAAAAATACTTTTCTCAGGAAATATTTTATATTCAAAAAATTATCAAAGTAGTAATTAAAATCAGCTAAAACTTTGGCATATTTACTTCTGTGTGAAAAAGTGGTCAATGAATAAAATTAAAGGATCCTTTGTGGATTAGCTCAATATGCAATATAAGGCGGAAATGTAGCAATATTTAATTAAAAAACTTTTTAAATAAAATAGTTGCCGTCTATCGATAAAAGTACACAAAACTAAAAATATTATAATAAACTAAAAATATTATAATATATATGTATAATGTATTCCATAAAATACAAAGAGAGTTAGGGACAGAGTGGCCATACATACATGTATATCTTCTTGAAGTCATTATTTTGCCAGATTTTGAAATAAAATTGCTATTTAATTAAATATTTTGAAATAACTACCGAAAATAACCAAAATAACCATCGGAATAATATTGCCCATAAATAGTAAGACATTTAAAATTATATTTCGCACGAAAACCCATTAGCCGAAATATTTATTTCCTAGGTTGGTATTACCCTCAGTGACATCTGTGCCAAATCTTACAACAAAATAATAACTAGTGTTTAGTTTACGCTTGTCTTTCTGAAGTACATAAAGTGAAATTTTGTGTGCGGAATCAGATTTCTGATGCCCAAAATTCCAGAATATTGGAAAGGGTATTGTTTGTCGTGAGTAAGTGTTTTTGTTTGATATAAATTATTCAAAGAGGGTCGAGAACGCGTTGACGACGAACCACGTCAAGGATAGCCATCAATATCAACTGATGATCATCACCTCAATAAAAGAGGTTTTACTAGCATCGTTCTAATGTCAGAAGAATCAATGAAAACCACTTTGAAAGATCATTCGGGCCCTAGAAAAGTGAAAACACGATTGATCCCAAAATCACAAAATTTATTCGAAAAGCAGCGTCGCGATAATTTCTGTTAAACAATGCTTTCCGACTACCAGAATGACATGAAAGGCATTACTATTGTCGATGAATCTTGAATCTCTGCTTATGACCCGAAATAGGCGATCAATCGACCGAATATAGTGGCAAAGGTGAGTCGAGGCAGAAAAAAACCACGTCAAAGCAGATCAAAAATCAAGGTTATGTTGGCAGTTTTCTTCGACTATCGAGCTGAGAAATTCCCTCCGACCGACAAACTGTCAACAAGGAATACTATTTGAGTGCTATGCGTCGTTTGCGTGAAGCTATTCAAAAGAAGAGGCTGGAATTATGCGCCGAAAACTCTTGGGTTCTGCACCACGTTAATGCACCGTCGAATACTGCATTGATTCTTCATGAGTTTTTCGCCAAATTTTCAATCAATATCTTGCCGCTACAGCCATATTCGTCTGATTTTTCTTCGTGTTACTATTCAGGAAACTCAAACGACCTCTCCGGGAAACCGTTTTGAGTCAATTGAAGACGTTAAAAGTGAATCGCTATTCGTATTGAAGGCATTTCCGGAAACTGACTTTAACAACTGCTTCGATGATTGGAAAAAACGTTGACGGAAGTGTATTGTTGGGGATTACTTTGAGAGGGTCCACAAAGGGTTTCAAAAATGAGTTATGAATTAATATTAATATTATGAGCAAAGTCTTACTATTTTGACCACATTAATAATAATGAACTGTACAGCAGATACTTTTCGATTTTTTATTTATGTCTCGAGTAACAAAACCATAAACTATTGCCCTTAATACATTTATATTTTAATATTTTTATTTCAAGTTAAAAAATATCTTAATTAAATTTTGTTGTGCAAATCAGAATATAATTAAGCTTAAGAAGATAACGGATATCGGTTTTAAATGATAATTATACTTATATACAGACCCATTTGACACTATAGATGGCCTCCAGAAAAAAATAAGTTTAAAAGTATATAATGGTATATACATAAGTTCACATATTTGCATTTGTATGCAGATTAGGGTGAATCGATACTGTAAATCTTCCTGTAGGAGTTAAAGAAACGGAAAAATCTGCTATGCGGAAAATATTCTAGGGATCATTCTAAACAACTTTTCCTGAGAGACTATGGCTGTAAAACCAGTATCGAAGGCGAAGTGTTTAGGGATTATGGTTTAATAATTTATTAGTCAGTTTTTGAGATATCCGAATGAAATTTAATACAAAGGTATATTTTGATATTCTTTTGATTATTTGTCGGAATCGCACAACTAAGTCATATACCTCCCATACATTTTTAAATTTCCGATTTTAAAATTTCGCCTTAAGAATCGCTGGTTCGTAAATGAGTTCAGAACAATAGTTTCTTAGGCAAAGTTGTTCAGAATGATTCGTAGAACATTTACCGCATACATGATTTTATAGTTGAAAAAAAATCGACCCGCTCTAATGTATGTCTATATGATATACGTATACAATTATTTAGTGGCAAAAGACAATGCACGGATTATAATCAGTTGACAAAATTTCAAATTAATTAAGACGCACACACATACATACATACATATCAACTTAAATCGAAATCTGAGCTTATGAACTTCAATCGTTCGCTTAAGTGGAAACGCCACATATTTGGCAAAAACACTTTGCTTTCAACTTGTAAACCGCAACAACTTTAAATAAAGTTTATGCAACCAAATGCGGCAATGCTGTTGACACTAAAATAATTAAGTTTACAAATAATTTAAATGCATGGAAAATCGCTACTTCAAGACATGATTTCGAGTGCAACAAAACGCTTTTGGGCTAACAGAAGCTTATGCCATGTGGGCGGATATTAATATAACTACTCTACATGAGCGGCAGCGCTAAAGACTTCTTATAAAATAGTATTTATGTATGAGCGTATGAAAAGTTCAAACGACAGACAACTGGCCGAGCTTTTGAAAGATATTAGAAATAGAGAGGCGCTATTGGTTCAGAAATGTCATTGAGCGTGTTTGATTTGCTCGCATTCCAATAAAAATATATAGAGCAGTCAACCATTGCTTACTGAGAAACATAAGCGGCCTGAATTTTTTCATTTTGTTGCAACCAAGTTTCGCACCCACGACTTCCCAAGCAATAGTCACGCACAAAATGCACTTAGCTGCGACAACGACCTTCAAAAGCGCTGCACTCGAAATGTATTAATAATCTTCATGAACAAAATGCTGAACGTTGAGTTGACATAAAGCCGCTGAGTGTTGCAGTGCCATGTTGCATTAGCAGCCTGCCACAATTCGGGCTTTCTGCTAAAGTAGTGTGTAAGTGTGTGTGTGCGAGTAATATTGCGATTGCAACAACCAAGCGTTGACAGTTTTTGCATCAAAACATAACCGCAAATAAGTGACGACAAATGTCTAACCCCTAGCCAGTCAAAAATTACAACAACTGTGACGTCAACAACAAAAAAGTGGCAATTTTGCAATATTACAATCAATATACTACGGAAGTGTAGGAGATTATTACAACAACGTGGAAAAGTTTTAAGTCAGCTTTTTAAGCACTCATAAAAAGAGAAAGTGAATCTTATCCGCTTACCTCAACTTTTTTCTCCTCCATTTGCAATCTCATGGCTTGACAAACAGGAAGAAGCTTACATACATGTCTAAAAGCTTCTTATATTTTTGAGAAACAAATAATAATTCAATAAAAATGAAAAGTGTTTTAATTAGACTCTATGTAACGAATTTCCTAGAGGGTTAGCTGTGCCACTAGCTGTCAAACTAAACGTATGTGCTTGACATTTATGCTCAGTACAGTTTGAAAAATGAAAATGCAAAGACTATCAGTAGAGCAACGTTTAAAATTGTCGGAATTAGTTTCGAAAACTCGGCTTCGCGGCAATTTTTCCTCATCCAGGGCTAATGACCGATTCCCAAACAGCTTTTCACGCTTTGCTTAAGTATGAATTTGTCAATTAACAACGAAGACAGCAATCGTATGCTAGAATAAATGCTTTCCTTTCCATGTGTCTTTCTTATAAAAATGACGTCTGTTGCTCGGCAAAGCGTAAGAAGTGTTGTCCAGAATTTTGATTCGCTTTGCCTCGACTCGAACTCAGCATACATCGAACTTATCTGCCAAAGCAAATGTCTGAAGCAAAGCGAAGCAAACGTTTTATGCGAATCAGCCAGAAAATCTGCTTAATCATTAATCTTTATACAATTTACGAACTTATAAAACTACTTTAAAAAAAAATTCGACCAAAGCGATAATTTCAGAATTAGAAGCTATTATTCGAATATATTAGCGTGGGAGTTTTAAGGGGTTACATACGTCCAGAATTTTCAAAATGTACTCGATTTTTTTATAGGTTATTATTCGTTATAGTTTTAGGCGTATTTCTGTGAAAGTCGATTGTAAAAATTCCCCATAGATACAAAGTTATGGTAGAAAATCAGACCACCCGACGAGGGTTAATGCTCACAGGTGACGGTTTAAACGTGTTTTTCTCGAAACTACTTTTCCCGGAACAGTCTGCATGATAACTCATACAGTTTTTAACATTTTTTGATGCGATTTTTTTTTTGAATATTCGAAAATGTTTTCTCTATAGTCTTTCGAGCCGGATTTTCGATATTTTTATTAAAAAATTTTATAAACATAATTAAAGTGTGACATTTATGACGTAAAACGCATACTTTTTTTCTAATTCCGTAAATTGGAAAATTTTTCGAAATTAAAAAATTCGGCTCGACAGACTATAACTACAACCTCATTTTACAAGATTTTTTTTTTATTTTTACAAATCCCCATCAACATTTCAAGGATAAATGATGCAAAACGTGGAGCAACCTTTTTTTTCATTGTACTTTGGGTCATGTGATATTTTATGTACTAATTTTTGTAAAAAAAATTAAAATACATTTTTTTATAAACTTTAAGTACCAATAAACATTGTATAAAATTTCTTCATATTTATTTCCATTGTTATCCCTTCTGAAAAAAGGTTTTTCTTTCTAAGGATACCTGGAGACCATGTTCTATGAGGTGATTACAAGTTCGAAGCCTGATATTACCTTTACGGCTGTTATTGATATCACTAGTTTCAATAGTGTCCACATACAATTGCTTCATTCGGCGACAGGAAATACTACTGTGAACGTAAGGTAAGGTTAGTTTGTTTATAAAATATAAATTTTTTATTTTTTCTTCTTAATAAATTTCATTCGCTTTAATGTAATCCCAGTCCTATAAACTACCCCATAAAAAACACCCCGACCTATCAGATAGATACCTCTGATGCAAAAATGCATTCAAAGGCCCACACCCCTGAAGCAGAAAACCCAGACTTAGACAAAATCTGAAGTCTCTGAAAGGCTCCTGCTCCCTAGATATCCCTTCCAGTCCTCTAAACAGTCGGAATAGACTTTTTTCTGGTATAACCGTCAGAAGAAGACGACTTTTTCGGTTCTTATCTCCTTAAGAGTATCAAAACTCCGTCCGCACATTGATCTTTTGAGTTTGCTGAATAGCCATAAATCATACGTATTCAAATCCAGCGAACACGCTGGATGCGGAACTTTAACATAAGTAATAACTGTTGAAAATTTAGCCCCCAACTCACTTCACTTTTTGAACACAGATACTACTGTGAACTCGTCGTCGTTCAATGTATCATACAGGCTAGATTGTTCAAAATTAGATAACAAGAATGATAAGCCGCCTAGTCCGAAATTACATTTACCAGCTACAAAAGCTTCTTCTAAATTTTAAGCACAAAGAAAATGTTCCAGAAGTCCATAACTGGAATATCAGTGATGGACAAAGACATACGCCACTCAGTTCTTTGATTGTGCTCGATCGAAGGTTCATAAGCGCCAGTAGTCAATTATTCTATTCATTAGCTTAAAGAAAATATTTTCTGTACAAATGGAGAATACTCTGAATATCATATAAGACATGGGTATTTTTACAAAGAATTTCGTCTATCCATGCATTGGACCCAGCATTGTGTGAATTACCTATCATTTACTAATCGCCTCGATTGAATAATAAATAAAACACTTAAAAGCCGTATAACCTAACTGAAAGAGTATATTTATTCAGAGATTACTAATCGAGTTGCTTCACAAATTGTTTATCAATGTTATTTAATTAATAATTTCTAAACTGAACCGCAGAGGTCCCAGTGCAACTAGTACTGATTTGTAAAATAATTTCCCTTATTTTACTCCTTTGCTTTATTTCTCATCTTTTTGCGTAATATTGTCCCAAATTTTCCTCTCTACATTGCTAATGCTTACACTTAGTCACTTAGTATACGAAATAACCACACAACCTTCACCTAAATGTAGAAGCATGGAATCACGTTTACGACTCTCCAATTGAAATTGTGGAAATTTTTCTTCGGGCGACGGATGAGGAACGCCCGACGGAGAACAACTGAATTTTTGCTTTACTTTGCTTTCGGTTTCCGGCAGAAAAATGCTGAAAAACTGTCAACCCCTTGGCGCTTCAGGTGTATGGTGTGGAACAAAGTGTTCTTTTGGCCATGGTAAAAATTTTCAATTGTAAATATTCATGCAAATTTTATTTTATTTGCGTCTACGCGTTCGCGCGGCACCGTTACATATTTACACTGTATATATACTGCGAATATGCAAATACATAAACTGCAGTTAGGTAAGCATGTATGTGAGGACCTTCAGTTTCCCGGTGGGCCACGACCAGATTTTGTGAAATATTTTTTGGAATAGCTATAAAAATCTGTAAAAATTGGAGTCCTCTTGGATGAAAACTTCCAACGAGAGGAGGTCTTCCTCTTACCCTTCTTCTCCTGGCGGGTACTGCATCGAATATTCTCAGAGCTGGAGTGTTTTCATCCATTCCATCCCAATGCGAAAAGGATCATAAGTCCTCCGCAGAACCTTTATCTCGAACTCGTAGCGCCGACTCATCAGACGTTATCATCGTCCATTTTTCTGCACCATATAGCAGGACGGGGATAATGAGTGACTTATAGAGTTTGGTCTTTGTTCATCGATAGAGGGCCTTACTTCTCAATTGCCCACTCAGTCCGAAGTAGCACCTAGTGGCAGGAGCTATTCTGCGTTGGATTTCGAGTCTGAGGTTGTTGTTAGTGTTAATGCTGGTTCCAAGATAGACGAATTTCGAAGTTATGACTGTCAACAATGACGTGGAAGCTGATCTGATCTGATCTGATCTGATCTGATCTGATCTGATCTGCCAAAGATCTCATACATCATAAGTATAATAATTTAGTGCGGCTTCAACAACATCTTTCACGTTTCATTAAACCACCTTGAGCTCATTACGTTTATCAATAAATAGACTGCTAACAACCCTAAACTTTCCAGCATGCAACCCACGTACCTCCAAACGGGAGGAAGTTTTCTCTACAGGGTGCTTATCCGCGTCCTATATATTACAAAAAGAAAAGTAAAAACAATAACAAACGGAAGCCGTTTGCCATTTTTTAAACTCACCGCAGGGCCAACAGACGGTGCCGGAATGCCGGTGGAAAGTGAGCAATAGGAGATTGGCGCGCAGGCGGTCGTTACATAAATTCAGCACTGATACCGACCAAACAAACCAATACCAGCAGGACCAATTTGCACAAACCGAAAACCATATTGGCTTTGCACAAACAAAAAAAAAAGAAACGAAAAATAAATGGCTGTGTAGTGAAATGTAACACGGCAAATGCATTCCAGCAACAACATATTGCAATAACTTTGTTAAATATGAAAAACTTTTACCAACGGCATGTGATTCCACTATGCTTCCTTTCTAACTTTTACACGGGAAATTTGTGAATTCCTCCCTCGCAGTATTTTAATAAAAATCTGCATACACCCGTTTTTCCACACCATAAGATTGCAACGCCAACGTAACGGCATTAGAATATACATATGTAAGGATATATGTTTGGGGTTTATATTTGTTAAAACATTAGGGTGAACCATAGTTACGAAAAACAATATTCTTTTAATCGTTCTTGTATGAGAAAGCGCTGCCAACCTGCCTGGTCGAGACTTTATTTCATTGGATTCAGTCTCAACGTCCCTACGGACACATGATCCTACTCGAACTTGTTACAGAACTCGGGTTGGATTGGCAAGGTATCTGGAGCAAGAGATCTTTGGAGGAATAAACGCTTCGTCTTTTCTTAATGGAGAAGAAAAAAGCAGCACAAAATTGAGATTCTATGCCAGTCACCACTCAAGCATTAGCTTAAAACTAAGCGACTACGTCTACGTCTCAGTCTTTAGGACAAGTTTTTAGGACTAACAGAAGGCGAACAGCAATTCTATTGAAATTCTCGCTGATAGCCAAGCGGCAATAAATACTGCTGCGTTAAATTAAAGTGTAATTTCGCCTCACCTGGGAGCTTATATGTTACACCTGCTTCATCTAAACTGTAGCCAAAATTCGTTGCAGTCTAAAGAGTTATTCGAGATTTTTTATCGATAGTACAATTCGGTGAAGCTTACTTCAGTCCGAGTTGCTGATGTGTTTACTAAAATCTATGTTCTTCAGGAATCAACTGAACCAACTTAGCCAGACCAAGCAAAAATATGTAACGGGTTTTTCAATAGGGACGCTATGAGAGTAGACCGATAGGGGCAGCAAACGACGCCATATTTTTCTCCGCTTTTTTCACATTTATCTCCAGAAAAGTCTGCCATTTCATCATGGAAGGAGATACGACCCTACAATGAGTAGAAATTAATTAAAAAATTTACTGAAATTCGGAATCAGTGACCTCAATTTTAACAGTTGTAAGGTTGTGTAATACTTCTGACCATGACTTCATGAACGAATTCTATTCTTATAAACGATCTGTATAACGAGCTGAGCCGATTTAGCCATCGACCGACAAGTATCAAAATTACGCAGTTCAGCGCTAACCTATGTATCATCCAAGACAACGTGCAATCTGCGAAGAAATTGGATCCCTATAACATAAGTACAGCTTTCATACAAACTGCCCATTCGGGGCCAAGCGCTTATGTGGACAACTTTTGCATTTGAAGAGATATCTTCAAGAAATTTGGCATGAGTTATTATCCAAGACAACGGAAGATGCTTGAGGAAGTATTTTACGTTATTGTACTATTCTCAAATAAAGTTTAGTGCATTTCTCGTTCATTGAAAACTAAGTGAGCCCAAGTTCAGTTTCAGGAAATTTAAAGCAACCACAGCAAAATTCTCAAAACAATATTTTGGGAAATTTTCGCTGAGTTGAACAATATTTTGCCACTCACTTGCAAAATCACCGACCCATGGTTGCAAACCCAATGACCGAAATCCATCAATTTAAACTTTCTTTTAACTCGTCGAGTCTGAATCACCCTAAAGTACGCCCCTAGTTGGTTATTATTCATCCACATGAAACACCAAATCATTTGGATACAATGTTCATGCACTTAGCCATACATTCATATACATATTTACACATACATACTTGGGTGCTGGGGCTTACGCCATTTCTAAAGTATCGCTTAAAAATAAAATTTTGTATAAAAGCCTCTCAACGAGACTACAGTTGCATTCGTGGCCATTGCAAAGCGAAAAGCTTAAAGCCTGCATTTGATTAAAATTTGGTTTCCTCAAGCCGTTAGTAGAAGGTAAAACTTTAACTTTATCTATGCAAATAGCTTTCAATATTTTTAATTTATGAGAAAATACAATATTTTGTAATAAAATTGGTGCTACTTTCTTGAAACTAACTTAGCTGAAGTGGCTGTGGAAGCTCACGAAAGCAGACAGTTATAGATGTAAGTATACAGACGCCTCTTCTATAAATAAATATATCATGTATTTACATATATATTTATGAATGTTCCTTTATGAGCGCATTTGCCGCCAGATCCTTGCAACTAACGCGCCATACTGTAAATTTCGATTGAATAAAAATGGCCGCTATAAAAGCTGCGAAAGCGCCATGGCGCGTTGGGTCCTTTCAGTGCACGAAAATTCGGTTAGAGTGCAATACAAAAACAGAAAATGGCTGTATAGAATAAGGCTGACTAGGAATGGTCGTCGGTCGAAAACTTTGTTCTCTATATACATATATACATAAATCATAACTAATGAAAACTTTTGCCATTTCTCATAAATGTATGTACACCTAAGTGGTTGGTGCTAGTGAGTGAGGTACATATGCTTTTCCCCAAACGCTTATTACAGTGGTTTGTTAAAATTGTAACAATTTATGCAAGTTAATAGAAGTTTTGTATATATTGCATATGATGTAAGTACGTCAGAGATTGAAGTCCAATATATATATGTATTTTAAAGTATCAAGAAAGCAGAAACTAAGGCTCGAATTCTTAGAAAATATCTAACTAAGTTTCATCAAAAGTTATGATTACTTTGGGTGAATCACACTTGTTCAGTGTGCACCGATGCTTCATGACACCACATAACTTACAAATGTGGTTCAAAGCTCTCATATATCAACAAAACACTGTGAACACCAAGTCTGCTGAGACGACGGTTTACGATCGCATTCAAATTGCAGCGATAACCTAGGGTCGAATTAACAATGTTTCAATCTTAATTTTCTGAAAGTCTAGAAGAAAGTTTTGAGACAGTTCTAACTCGGCTTCTTCCAGGCAATCTTAACAATGGACAAATGTAAAAAAAAAAAATTAAGAAAAAAATTTTGACCATCGTTGGTCTGGCAAAATGTATAGCCTAACCGCATGGATACCTTTTAAGACAATTTCGGTTAGTGGCTTAGTGGAACTCTTGCGGTCATTTCTGAGTCAGAAGAATCTTGCAATCGCACATTGCAGCTGTGTGATCAGTTTTCACCGAGACCACGCGAAATCCAGCTACCCAATATCCAATAACTTGAGGACAATTGGTCTCTCTTCTCGAACCTCTTAATTGGTAGAAGAAGTACTACGACGGATGAAGGAAAACTCGCATCAACAATCCGTCGCGACAACATTGTTATCCCGCCATTCGACCAAGACGAGATGAAAATAGTTCTAAGGTAGCTTAAAAACAACAAAGCCGCAGATGCCGATTTACCGGATGCGCTGTTTGAAGCCGGTGGAGAGGAGGTAGAAAGGCGCAGATGGAATGCTAAACACAATTTGGCCGGATGAATACATACACAATGATTGGAGTAAGAGTATACACTGCTCTATACACAAGATGGGAGATCCCGCAGTCGGTGCTAATTATCGCGGAATCAGTATTCTTAATATCGCATATAAGATTCTTTCGTCAGTATTGCTTGAAAGACTTAAGTCCAAATATAAATAAACAGTTTGGTTCTCATAAGTGTAGCATTAAACCTGGTAAATCCGATAGACCATATTTTCATAATTTGTAAAATCCTGGTGAAAACCATTGACAAACAAATGGACATCCTTCACTTATCTGTGGATTTCAAAGCTGCTTTTAAAAGCACGAAAATGAAGTGCCTATTCGACGCCACATATAGTATAAATTTGGTATCGCTGCGAAACTCATACGGCTATGCAACATGACGTTGAGCATAAGGACCTCTTCAAGCCGCTCGATTTCGACAACAAAAGATGTTTTAGAGAGACTGATTCTCTTTC
This sequence comes from Bactrocera zonata, assembly GCA_037783105.1. Lineage (NCBI taxonomy): Eukaryota > Metazoa > Arthropoda > Insecta > Diptera > Tephritidae > Bactrocera > Bactrocera zonata. Next base: position 415,767 of record JBAWJQ010001082.1, on the reverse strand, counting down.
GGGCGTCTTTTTCAGTGAAAAACAGGGAAAGGTGCCTGAATCACAATGGCACTACCTACTCTAAAAGTACAGTGCTATTGGGGTAAGCTGAAAAAGAGGCGAAGAAGGTTGGCCTGGCGGTGAACAAGGGCAAGACAAAGTCACATTCCTTGCTTCATGAAAACTATGTCACTTTTGGTAACTATAAATTTGAAAAAGTTAAGAAATTTATGTATCTCTGAATCAGCTTAAACCTCACCAATAATATATGATTGGAGATCAAGCACAGATTAACTCTTGCCAACAGGTGCTACTTTGGGATCGATAAGCAATTGAGAGGCAGATATAGTTAAGCGTACTCAAATTCAACGAATGCGCTGGTTAGGCTATGTCGTTCGCGTGGAAGATGATGCTGCAGCGAAAAGGCCCCGTCGACTCGAGACCCTGGGTGGACAACGGGCAAGCAAACTGGCGTGAGCTCGATCTTGGTCCAAAAGGTTTTTGTGACAGCGCATGTCTCGATGGTGATCCAACACTGGCCGAGCTTCCGCGAAGCCCGGCTATCTATTAGGAGAATTCAAAAGATACGGGAGCACCGACCCGCTCCTATTCTACCGACAGCGGCTCTAGGGTGCCTTTCCTTGTTAGCTCATCAGATTCACAATTTTCTGCGATTCCGCTGTGGCCTAGCACCCATATCAGTCTTATCACAAAGATTCTGGATACTATTGATAGCGAGGTTAGGCAACTCTTTGACTAACCCAGAACGCACTTTATGTGAGTTCAAGGCTAGTATCGCCGCTCTGCTATCTGAGTGAATGGTCACTTATCTGAGAGAGGCTGCATTCCGGAGCTATAAATCTACCGCAACCTTGAAGGCTGCAACCTCATCTTGGAAGACACTGCAATAGTCGGGAAGTTTGAAGCTGGAGTTGATAGAAAGGTTCTGACAGTAATATAAAATATATATATTAGGGTAATTCAAAAAAAAAAAAATTTTTTCGTTTGGTACTCGAAAAAATAGGTTCCCAGACACCTCTAAGAAAGCCTCTCCTAGCATGAGTTCTTAATTGTAATGGGAAAGTCCTCCTACTTGCAGTTTTCTATTTTTTCTTATTATCAGATAGAAAAATTTATATCCCGCTTCTAACTACATGAAAAAATATCTTGTTCCTTAGATTTTGTAGGAAATTTAATGCTCTAAAAAAGGTCTCCTATGATTTTTTCGTAAACCCAACCCTTTAAAAGATATTAACAGTTAAAGTTTGATTATTTTTGGGAAATTTTTTTATTTATTATGAATTTTATAACTCAATGAAAAAAAATCATAACGTATTTAAATAATTACCCGATTATTGAAGATAACTCTTCTCATAGTAATTTAAAAATTATTTCATCGTTACTGCTAAAATTCATTATGAATGATGAAACATAGGTTTTCGGAGAGGCTTTCTTAGAGGTGTCTAAGAACCTATTTTTCCGAGTACCAAACGAAAAAAAAAATAAAATTTTTTGAATCACCCTAATGTATATATGCCAAACAAAGCCTAAAATATATAAAAATGTGAACCTTAAATTGCAAATAATATCACACGCAAGTTCACCGAACTTGATCTTCATTCTTCTTAATATAAAAGGACAATATACTACACTCTTCGCTAAATTTCTAAGCAATACCTTTATGACAACACAATGTAATGCATATCGTTGTTTGAAAATTGATCTCTGCCCCCTAATTAGTTTTCATTGCCGCGTGGAAATATGGGTGTGTATGAGCAAGCGCATTTCCACAGCGTAGAGACGTGTCTATAAGTGGATTAAAATTTCAAAGACGCTTTCTTTGCTGTAACAGCCCACAAAAGAAGAACACCATGCCTAGGAAAATCCAAATACGATTATGTATGATGTATATGTATGTACATATACATATGTATGTATATATAGATATATATAAGCATCTAGAGGCACACATGTGCGGTTCGCTGAGTCGATGCACGTGCGCTGTGCTCTTCAAAATGATAGATGCGATCAACGCAACACCGTTATCAGTGTCGGTTTTCTGTTGAGCAACGAGCGAAAAAACACCCACCGGCTTTGCCAGCACAATACATAGGTACATACGTATTTGGCTGTCTTTTCCTCGCCATCACCCATCAACACTACAAAAACCAGCGACTTCAAAGATTCCTTTTGCTGCCGACAAGAGTTAAGCGCACACTTGTGACTCGTAGAAAACAGCAGCGTAGCAACAACTCGGCAATCTCAGCCGCCACCAGCGCCGCATTAACTGCAACTTGAGAGTGTGTATGTTCATATATGTGTGTATGTATGTATATTTCTATATGGGTATGTGTGTATTTTTGTACATATATATGTATGCATGTCTATCGGTATGTAAGTGATAATATCGCACCGCCGCACATTCACCAAAAAATTAGTTTTTCGCCGTGTTTATCGGAGCATTTTAAAATTCATTATAAAATTTCCAAAAGGATAAACACACAAAAGCGCCGCTAGTTGATTATTGCCGGCAGCCGCGTTAGAGGGATTCATCAACAACAGCTACAACAACAACAACAATCACAACAATGCTGCTGCTATTTTCTTGTTGCCTTATTTTCTGGCCTGTTGCCAGCTGCACCTTTAATTAATTTCCAACTACTCTAATTACCACTCGTTCACAGCGCACTTACACAAACGCGCACACCCACACAGATACACACTAATACCACTGCCGCAGACCCCAACCATGGTTGGTACACTCATCTCAGTCCATCTGTATTTGTAGTGCTATCATCCTGTGCTATGTACCCCCTTCGCCAAAAGTATTTCTTTGGTGTATCTGTGAAGTCTTTTTCTGCGTGTCGGTGTAAGCGAACACACACACATTCATACATACATACTTACATACATACATACATATAGACATACATACATTTATACCTAAATACTTTATGATTTTCCATTTAGCATTTTATTATAAGGCCGCCACACAAACGCATACAAATACTTCCTACCGAGTTCGTTCGTTGTTTCGTTTCGTTTTTTTGTTTTTTACTCGGCACTAAATTTTGTGTGTTAATGATATTTCATGGAAAGGAAGAAGTAAAACGATAAAATAAGCGCGCTATTGTGTTCTGGTAAAAAGCAGCGCCTAGGGTTCTGATGCAGCAGGCGTTGGTGGCGAGCGAAGGCAATTGAAAGTCACTCAAAGGTGCCGTTGTCGGTGCCGTTGCCTTATTCACTCAGTTAAGGGTAATAAGTCTAATTACGTACGTTTTTACAAGAAACCCAAATTAACCGCTCCACAAAATTATAAGAGCATTTTCATTGCTTAAGAATAACCAGCAATCGCACGGGAAGCGTTAACTGAAAGATGCCGAAGTCTCAATGAAGAGTTGAGAAGGAAGATATTTGCTAAATTAGAAATTAAAGAAATAAATATACTAAAATTAAATACTTATGCAAACTTTAGCCGAATGGTGTCGCAAGGCTGCCCTCAGAAAATCTAGATAACTGCGTGGCTGAGTACTCTGAGATTCTCGCACACTTTGATTTCATTCTAAAATACTTGGATGACCAGGTCGACAAGCTTAACAATGGCTGTCGCTTCTCTGCTCATTTACGGGGACGGGCGGTGAGCTTTTTTACGTTACGATCAAAGCTTGCGGGGAGGGTTTGTGGATGAGTTTATTGTCAGGAACTTTCCATCAGTTTTAGACTTCCTGACTACTGCAGCTTCTTCCAAGTGAAGGCGGCTGCCGTAAAGGTAGCAGTAGATCTATTGCTCCGAACAGCAGAATAGATCTATCCACTCCTATAATACGAAACGGCATTTGATAGCTGCCTTATTGCAGAAATATTAGCCTTGAGTCCCCTGTCCGTGCGCTCAAGCCTAATAAAAGAATGTCTGGACTATTCACCGTTAGCATCGAGCTAAAGCGATATTCACTGCGGAATGGAAAAGCATAGGAGCTCAACTCAGCAAGCATTAGTCAACTACAAGCAGTTAAACAGCCGCAAGGTTTTTCTGACTCCGGGGTAAGCCGTAAGAGGTCCAGAAAACACTTCACTCTCAGCAAGGTTCACCTTTCATTGGTTATAGAAGTTCTACATGGGGTAAGATCCAGCTGCATCAGCTAATGGGAAGAGAATGAGATAGAATCATCACAGCACTTTCTTCTCGAATTTATTTTACCAGACCAAAGACAAAACACCTCGGATCTCATATTTTCAGTCATCCAGGTATGTAAAATAACGGAAACATAAATCAAACTCTTCAGCAGATTTGTGATAGCTCCAGGACGTTTTTGCCGATAACTGATATCCAACTACAAGACTTTTTTGTATGACTTCACAAAGCACTGTACATAATTGGCTAAGTGTGATCAATAGGCTAAGGGGATCGGTAGAGTGATTCAAAAACAATTTTTATTTTCGTTTAGTACTCGGAAAAATTGGTTCCTAGACACCACTAAGAAAGCCTCTCCAAGCATGAGTTCTTAATTGTAACGGGAAGGTCCTCCTACATACAGTTTTCTATTTTTTCTTATTATCAGGGGATATACTATATCAATATTTTTGAGATGCTCAAAATTCAAAGACGACTTTTCTTTTATTACCCCTTAAATATTTTAGTTTCAAAAATTATTCTTTTGAAAATATTTCATGTCTCTCAAAATAACATCTCATAAGAAGAAAGGAAAAAAAACCCTTACTCACCGAAGTTCAATTGTCCGCATATGCAAATTATAGAAATATATTTTTGGAACAATTTATTCCAAAATAATAAAAACGAAAAATTTCAGGGGCAGTTTCGGTAAAGTTTTCTGAAGTTTTAGAAAATTTTAAAGGCTGTTTTGCAAAGCAATTCATTATCACAGTATCTTCGAATATTTTATAAAGAAGTTCCTTAAGCTACCGATTATGAAAATATTCCGATATTTTTAGTAAGTATATATTACTATCCTAACCTAAAAATTGTAATTTTTTTCGATGTATGTATATATTTAGAATATAATACTTTTAAATTACTGTACTTAATTTATCTCAATTATACAAGTATTGTTATGATTAACAATTAAGTTTATAATATTGAAAAGGTCTTAAGTCTGTGGCCAAATGACAGTGCTAAGATGTTTTCATTTGCCTATCAGCAATTGTGAGCTGCTCTGTGGGCTATACAAATAACGTTTATTATACAGAAGGTCAAACACATCACTATTTCCTCAGCTAATTGCGCGACCCATATGTCAATTTGTGACTGATAAGATAACCGAAGAGCTTGGCTTTATTATTTCAATTGATAGTGAGGAAATTTATTGTTGACTTGACCTTGCAGCTCACTTCGGAGACCTTAAATACGCAATCTTAGCTTCATCTTTTCCACTAAATGAAGCTTTGAAGGCGTATTCTAAATTGCTTACCCATTTGTTAGAGTAAAAACAAGCATACTGGCATTTATTAAAGCCAGTCGGTTCAAGGTTTATAGCAATTTCCACAAAGTAAACACATAACTCACTCGATGCTTAACATTCGTGTAATAAACGAAAAGTAAGCCTTTAAATTTACAAATGACGAAACATTAAATTAAGCGATATACACTTTGGCCAATGTAGGCGAAACCACTTTGATAAACTACACCCAAAAGACCAAATCAATCGGCAGTAAAATGTTGCAAATCCATTTGGTGGACCACACGAGCTTCACACGAAAAATACAATTCGGCCGTCAATTGTGTAAAATCAATGTTGCCAGACTTAAGTATGTTTATATTGCACAAATGTAAGTGTTTTGTATTTGTACATATGCGTCTACATTTATGAAGACAAAGCTATCAAATACACCTTCGTCGAGGCAGCCAACAGCATTTTATTATGTAACGTTAGCCGCCAAATGCAACATTTTTATGAACCTCATAGAAGTTTCCGAGGAACATAAAAAATTTAATGAAATTCCTATTTACGCAGCCCCTAACGGCGCGATTCGGTGGAGTTAAACACATTTTTGTTCTTATGCAACCGATAAGCAGCGAGCGTTGTTGCTGGACAAAGTGGTATTCTTGCATGATTAGTGATTTAATGTCTTAGGTACTTTGTATTTATTTACTATATTCTGTATGTATATAATATGTAATGGTAGAAATTTATATTTATAGATATTTCTTCAGTATGAGCAATATATGTATTGGGCTCTTCAGAACTCTTCGCGTTTCATCTTCGGAGAAATAATTTAAGTTTAATATTTAAATTAAATGTTAAAAAATTTAATATCATATTATATATTATATTAACATTTTATAGTTCTGAGCAAATTTCTAGACTAAATACTCGCAATGATAGTGAAGAATACTCCTACATAGATTAACGTAGAGCCGCCAAACTTTTAGCTGAAAGTCTTAATTCCCGCCACACCGAAGCAGAAGTAGTTTACACACCATTTGCATAAAAAAATATTAAAGAGCCAGCTTGAAAAGACCTTAAGGTCAACAAAAGTATTGTGAGTATTGTCCTGCCTAAAATGAATACTGAAAACTGCAACCACGCCTTTTCGCTTTAAATTTATGTTTAATAGCGTTCAGTGAAAGCAAAGATGCGAAGTTAAAATTAAATTAGAAATATTCCTTTTTCTAACTGAGTCAGCAGCCAACTTCAAGCTGTAACTGGCTGTCAAAATAAAACAGCTCCAACAGTTTGGCAATGGCCGCGTAATGTGCGATGCTTCATAGAAGTTTTGACGCTAAAGAAATTTGACAATCGTAATTTAGGGGTGACGATAACGTTACAACTTAAAAGAATTTGAGCTATTTCAGGTGTTTCACCCAATGTTTTGTCCCTATTTTTATACTCTCGCAACAAAGTTGTTAAGGAGAGTATTATAGTTTTGTTCACATAACGGTTGTTTGTAAGTCCTAAAACTAAAAGAGTCAGATATAGGGTTATATATACCAAAGTGATCAGGGTGACGAGTAGAGTTGAAATCCGGATGTCTGTCTGTCCGTCCGTCCGTCCGTGCAAGCTGTAACTTGAGTAAAAATTGAGATATCATGACGAAACTTGGTACACGTATTTCTTGGCTCCATAAGAAGGTTAAGTTCGAGATGGGCAAAATCGGCCCACTGCCACGCCCACAAAATGGCGAAAACCGAAAACCTATAAAGTGTCATAACTAAACCATAAATAAAGATATTAAAGTGAAATTTGGCACAAAGGATCGCATTAGGGAGGGGCCTATTTGGACGTAATTTTTTTGGAAAAGGGGGCGTGGCCCCGCCCTCTACGAAGTTTTTTGTACATATCTCGGAAACTACTATAGCTATGTCAACCAAACTCTATAGAGTCGTTTCCTTCAGGCTTTTCCTTATAGAGTTCAAAAATGGAAGAAATCGGATAATAACCACGCCCACCTCCCATACAAAGGTTATGTTGAAAATCACTAAAAGTGCGTTAACCGACTAACAAAAAATGTCAGAAACTCTAAATTTTACGGAAGAAATGGCAGAAGGAAGCGGCACCCAGGCTTTTTTTTAATTGAAAATGGGCGTGGCGTCGCCCACTTATGGACCAAAAACCATATCTCAGGAACTTCTAATCTAATTAATTTTACAGCAAAATAAAAAAATATGTAAGTGACGGATAATGAAATCTCGATTATCACCTTATCATGCGAGAGTGTGAAATGTTCGGTGACACCCGAACTTAGCTCTTCCTTACTTGTTTTCTTATAACTTAAAAATCGATATTTTTATTTTTTCATCTTCTTTATTGCCTTAGACACCGCTTGTGCGGTTATAGCCGAGTTTAAAACAGCACGCCAGTCGTTCTTCCTTTTCACTGTGCGCCAATTCCTTCATTCAGATTCAGAGTGTAACCAGGTACTTCTCCACTTGGTCTTTCCAACGAAGTGTAGGTCTTCCTCTTCCTCCGCTTCCCTCGGTGGATACTGTGTCGAATACTCACAAAACTGGAGCTTTACATCCATTTGCACCAGCATAGCTGCTGTCTCTTAATTCGCTGAACTCTGCCAATGTCGACGTATATCTCGTACAACTCTTTGTTTCATCGACTGCGGTATACGCCGCAGAACCTCTCTCTCGAAAACTCGTAACGTCGACTCATCAGATGTTGCCATTGTTCCTAACTCTGCGCCATAAAGCGTGACCATTATTCCCGTCCTGACTGATTCAAAGAGTATGGTTTTTGTTCGTCGAGAGAGGACTTTACTTCTCAATTGCCTACTCAGTCCGTAGTAGCACCTGTTGACAATAGTTTTACTTTGCATCTTTTTCTTCTCTTTCTGGTGTCCGCCTTGATTTTATCCGATAATTAGAATGACGTGTAAGTCTGATACCCCTTCGGATTGGCTGCAGAATCTTTAAGAGCAATTTTTTCATAATAAAAATACGATTGTGGGTTGGCTGTCGCTTGACGAGGTGTGGTCGCTATTAGAAAAGCTTTGATTCTTTTTTGAAGTTTTGACGTATGCTGGGAACTGCATGTGTTCTACATCACAGCGATCGTCATTTAGTTTATGAGTTCTAAAATTTCAAAAGTGGCCACCTCCATGCTTTGCTGATAAGCATCTCAATTAAAGTGTTCATGCAATTAGCGCAGTTATAATTAACTGTTATTCCATATACAAATATAAGTTAACAACAACTGCATTTAAGCGGATTAAAATAAATAACGGTTTTTATTTCATATTTCATAAATGTATTAGGTGTGGCTAAGTCGACTTTGCTTTGCTTTGTTTTGTTTTTGTTGCAAGTCATTCGTTAGCCGAGTTTCGCACATTCCCGCTGAGTTATGTGTGAACACAAAAACAACAAAACAACTATGTGGAAGTTGTTGAGGGATTATTTAAGCACTGACGGGCAATTCAACTTCCAGCTGCAATAGCAAAGCCATGACCAACTGTGCCACACACCAACGCTGCCACCAAATGTTGCACTTCATTACGGATTCTTTCAACGATGGCAATTGCAATGTCAACGTTTACAGTGTTGATTTTTACGGAAAAATGCACATTTCACAGATACTTTTTGTTATTTTCTGTGTTTTTTTCGTGTGTTTTTTTGCTGCTCCGTTTCTAATGAATAATTTATTTATGCAGCAATTTGTTGAATTATTTCGCGTGAAAGTTTCCACAGCGTCAACCGCAACTTTGTTGCACTCACTTAGATTGACTAGTCGACGAGTCGTCGTAGTTCGGTCGTTTGTGAGTTTACTTTTTGATTTTTTATATTGATTAAATTTGTGTTGAAATTACTGACTGTGGCGTTGCACAGCGAAAGGGGGAAATTCCTGCTGGAATATGTATCCTATTGATTGTTTTAATTAAGTGGACTTGTTGTGTTGTTGGGAGTGCAACATTTTCTACATGCTTAGTGTCAAGCGCAGCAGCAGTATGTGCCGAGCTGAGCTCCGCTTACATACCGCACACACACACGTTTCCTCGCTACCTTGCCGCCTCACCTGCCACAAGTGGCTCCTTAGCGTTGCTGAACACCATCGGGAAACCATCAATGTTGGAAAACTCTTTGTATGCGCATTTTAATTTCACCGCATTTCGTAATTACGCGTCTTTGTTTGCGCTCTGGGGGATTCGCATTTCGTAATTGTATTGATTGACAATTAAAATATACAACCAAAAACAACAGCAACAAACATGTTGTACGTAAGTTTTTTATGTGTGTGTTTCGCCAGAAAAGTAGTGCATTTCTCTGTTTTGTATGCGTTTTTATGAAAAGCGTTTTAACGCTGAAATTTATAGTGGGAAAAGCAAATGTCATATGAGTTAATCCCACGATACTTAAAAAGTCAAATTCCGAAAATGTAGTGAAAGTGTTTACTAGTCGAAAATTGCATCATCTTGACATTTCAAATTTGAAAGCGTTTCACGAAAAACTTGGAACTGATTTGTACATATAAGGTACAATAAAAATAAATCAATTACATTAACAATATATTGCAGGTTTTATGTAGCATAGTTAGGATAATTTTATCCCTCACCAGTTTGGATTTGGGATCCGCCACGTAAAAGCAGCCTCAATGATAAGAAGAAAAGAACCAGCGGTTGCAAACTGGACTATAACCGGATAAACGGTGTAGAAGAAGATGTCTACTAATCGGCATCTTAGATTACTCTTCATTGATTTGTACTAGATTCATTCAGTATGTGTTTTCTTTAATAAAAAGAAACGTGTATCCCAAAATTTATCAACAGCTGTAGTCGTAAAGTGTCTCAAAACAACCAACTCATATGGAAGGCAAAGCGTGGTCAGACAAACTAGATAGATTTTGAGAGCGCTTACCTATAGAACTATTGATCGGATTTTCAATAAAGGAAAGAGGAAGGAAGGAAATTACATAATTTACAAAACCTAACGTTTTCTTTAAAACGAGACCATATTGTATTTCGCGCACTTAAGTGGGTATTCTACTCTAGAATTTTGAAAAATTCGATTTTTTTTCATACATTTAAAGTTTAGACCCTTAAGAACATATCCTCCAAAGGATTTTTAAAAATTAAAATTATTTTAAGAGCTACTGTTACTTTAGTGACGCAGTGCCTAGCCTCTCTCTCTTAGACTCACTTTTTTAAACGCGTTTTTCTCGAAACTACTTTTTCCCATGGATGGAGTCATGTGTAGAAGTTCACGCAAGTGAGGAAAGTTCTCTGATCGCCATTCACTTGGGAGTGGCCAGAAACGATTCTTTTACATATGACTCAAGCAGCTCACGACTTCCGGTCTCTGACCAAGTATCCTCTGGGTAGCCTAAGAACATCCGTTTGAAGGCGAGCTAAAGTGAGAAGGCGAAATATCCCCTACTGCACCAGCTCGACCTCCCCGAGCAACGTCGCTTCCTTAATTGGCTCTTGAAAAGTTCCAAGAAGATCCGACGTTTTCTACCTAACTTTAGTTCAGAGATGAGGCTTATTTCTGGCTCAATAGGTATGTGGCGTACCAACATAACGAGATTCTTAAATTATATTTTCATAATTTCGATCTTTTACATTCTAATTACAATAACTTATAATTTTATTATTATGATCGCTTTACAACACTAATCACTCTATTACACTTGTTTTTGACATTACGCTATTTTTGTATTCGCGCATTGTCATTCATTCGTCCTTACGTTTGCCTCTATATTCGCTCTTTTTGGATAGCAGCTGCCAATCGCTTCGCACGTGAGGATCGCAACATAAATTTAATTTTATAATTCATTGCTCTTAATAAAGATTAGGTTTAAACAACGTGTTTTCAATCCTAAAGGTATGTAAACATGCAAAATTGCTGCATTTGGGATAAAGAGCAAACTGAAGAGATTCAAGAGCTGTCATTTTATATAGAAAAAAACATGGCTTAATGTGGTTTGTAGCCCAGTGGAGTCATCGGTCCATATTTCTTCAAAAATTATGCAGTTGAGAACGTAACTATCAATGGCGACCGTTATCGCACTATGATAACCGACTATTTGATGCCAAAAATTAAAGTTCGTGATCTCGTGATCTCGGCGACATTTGGTTTCAAGAAGATGCCGCCACTTCCCATACACCGCATCAATCAATGTATTTATTGAGAAAACACTTTTACAGTGTGGTATCACACAATTAAACTTCTTTCCTGTGGGGATATGTAAAGTCTAAAGTCTATGCAGGCAATTTCAATTCGATTTCGGGGGCAAAATATCATGCGTGTCCTTCGCCAGTTACCAGTCGAAATGCTAAAACGAGTCATCGAAAATTGAACTAATGGATGGACCAACTGAGACGTTTCCGCGGCTAAGAGTTGAAAGAGATAATTTACAAACAAAAACCAAAAAATGTTCTTCTAACTATTATCATTCCCCATTAAATTTGAAGTTTCTGTGTTTTTTTTTAAGAAGGGAATCTCGAAATGGATCGCACTTTATTTCTACCCATTCTTCCACTAGAGACAGAAATTAATAAAAACACCTACTGTTTGTTATGATTTCTTTCTACGAATATTAGAACGTAAGATCTTTAAGTCACTTTAAGAAACCTGAAAGCTTCTTCGTAGCAAAAATATTAAGTATCGGATATACATTTGAAATAAAGATCTCTTTAATGTTGTTCGCAAGCAAATAGCTAGCTTTTGTGACGCCGTAGTTTAAGCCTCTACAAACGAAACCCGTAAAAATGTTCAACTATGGAGTTGTAAACGTCATATATTTCTAACACCAGCGGCTTCGTCTAACTGGCATAAAGCTTGATTGGAAAAAAATTTAATATTTAATTTAACACATGGCTGAATAATGGAAAAGTTCTGGTGAAAACAACTTTGTGACAACTTTATTAGTAATTACTGTTTGAAAAAATATATAAATATTCAGAAAAATATTTTCATATTTGCTAATAAAGAGCCTGCATAAAATAACACTGTTTCATGCTGAATTGTTATGGATTTTAGTGAGCGGAAAATGTTGTATTTATTTATCTTGTCTCTTATCTCTTTTAATATATTTTCCCGCATGTATTTATCTATGCAAAAATATAAACACATACGCATTTACAAAAACACAAACAACGCTTTTTCACCAGCGCTTTCAAAGGACACACAAGCACTGAGTTATTAAACCACATTCCACTGCTAAATCGAAATCCAAATAAGAATAAAAAAATAATGCAGGAAAATTCAATTGAATACAAAATCGCAAAATATTTCAAACACTATTCCCACAAATTGATTGCTTTAGTCTAATTGAATGAAATGACCAATCAGGCCACAGAGCCAATTAAAATAGGTCATCCCACAGAATTAATCTGGGTGCATGCATGCTTTTATCCTCATACTCATACTCATGCACATACGGAAGTCAGGCAAATTCATATCGAATGCGGAAATTCATGAACACTTTCGGATTTGCATTTCAACCTAAATATGCACAGGCAAAAATACACCGATGTCAGAGTCACACAGAGCCACAGAGTCACAGAGTCACAGCACTTAGAGAAGTCATTATTTTGCGAAAATGTTTACATATGGTTTTGTAGCTGCCTTTGATTCCTCAATATTTTCAGAGTGATAAAACGAATAAGGAACTGGCATAAGTCAAATAGACTGGCATAATCTAATAGAGATGCAATAGAAAGAATTTGAACTGTGTAAATGAAGTATTCACACACTCACTTTTATTCAACTAGATAACTTTGTTGTTGCTTTTACATGTAGATTATGTGACAAGAGAACTTAAATTTAGTGCGTAGAGAAGTGGTGAATCAGAGCGATTAAGAAAGCATCGTTTGTCTTATACTTTTGCAGAAGAGCTATTGGCAAAATAATGGGTATCTCGCCGAAAATGGTCCTCTGGCTCTAGGACACCATGTTCTATGAAGTCGATATGTAGTGGAGGGCTCTAGAAAACACCACACTTGCAAAGAAATTCGAGAGCGAGCAAAAAAAGTTGCTATCAGACTCAGAAAATATGAGTTCCTAAAAGAACACATGTCTGAGCACTCGAAAATCCTAACACATTTTAACTTCATACCGGATCACATGGATCATGGAGTAAGAAGTGGAACTATAGTGGCTCCTTCTCTGCTCATATAGCAGCGAGAGAGTTGTGGGTGGGAGGAAGCCATTGGAAGAGAAGGGCGGTGAGCTTCTTTACACATGGATCAAAGCTTGGGGGGAAGGTTAATAGAGGGGTTCACTGTCAGGAGATTTCTATCAACTACAACTTCAGACTTCTTGACGATTGCATTCTCTTCCAATCCGAGGTTACAATCATTAAGGCAGCATTAGAGTTACTGCCCCACTGTGCAGTCTCCTTCAGAGAAGTGACCATCTACTCAGATAGTAGAGCGGCGATACTAGCCTTGAACTCATTAACAGTGCGTTCAGTGTTGGTCAGCCACAGCCGAATCGCAGGAAACTGTAAAGCTTATGAGATGTCAAGAAATAGCAACCTAGAACCGCTATCAGCAGAATGGCATCGGGTTGGTGCTCCCGTATACTCTGGTATTCTACTACTAGATAGCTGAGCCTCGCGGGAGCTTAGCCAGCGCTGGGCTACTATCGGTATATGCGTTGTGGCAAAAACCTTTTAGCCCAAGATCGATCGCAAGAAATCTTTTGATCTCTTTGCCCTCGGTAAGGCTAGCCTCTCCCTAGTTATGGGGCTTTATACAGGCCATTGTTCTATTGGCGTCCAGCATGGCTGGAAAGCTTACCAGAAGCCATCTGCAAAAGCTGTTTGGAATAAGATGAGTTGAAAACAACTTAGCACTTCCTTCTTGACTGTCCCGCGTTTGGGTGGTCAAGACTTAAATACTTGGGAGTGCAATTGTGGATTATCACTACTCTAAATGCGGCAATCGCACCAAAAGTATGAAAAAGATGCCCTTTTGGAAATCGGGGTCCATGTTCATCACGTTAACGTGCTTTATGTACGTCTTCGCCTCACGTGTACGTCTTCAGTTCTTGAACGAGTTGCATTTGCAAACAACCAAGATCCTTCGGAGAAATCTTCCACAAAGACACATCTCCAATTATTCCGCGCGATGGCGGATACACTCTTTTTGATCTTCCTCCACTATATATTCCACAGCAGGAATTGTGCTTTCAGTAGGCATTGTACGGAGACTCTGAATATCCTTGGTTACTCGGATTACAAAATCTGCTGAGCGATTATACATAAGCGCAGGGCAGGATTAAAATCCATTATTTTGGTAATAAATTGGCTCAATTTGCAAACTTTCTACAAATCTAGCAACAATTGCCAAAGGACAATGTATTTGCCTAAGTGAAAATCACACGTCTAAAAAATACCTGTTACTTATGATTCGTTCTTGAATTAAGTACATTCTATTGTTAGCAAACATTCGTGTTTAATAGTTATGCTCACCAATTGACGAAAATAGCACGCGTTTCTCAATCGCCAAGCTTTGGGCATAAAAAAGATTTATGAAGCAAAGTTCTTTATTGTGACCATTCGTGTAAGATGGCCTGCTGTTTACTTAGGAATTCGTGCGCGGGCAAAACACCTGCTGCGTGCACGAGATATCATTTAAATGCCATATGATTGCACGCTTCGAAAGAATACTTGCGAAAGGGCACAGATGTGTCGAAATAGAATGACTAGCGCCTGCAGAAACGAGAGAGGTTTCATTAGTACATTTGAACTGGTGAAAAACGAATGAGAAGTACTCCGCTTCAGTATCCGGATTAATACATGAATTAGGCTTTCATCAGCAGCGATCTGAGATATCTTTTCGTTGAACTTAAATTAGCCAAATTGATACCTGTGACAATAATCAAAGGTCGGATCATTCTTTTCTGAATTTAATGTGGACTAAACCCATCATCAACTACTAATTCACTCTCTATCAGACAATCTAATTCACCATGTGGTAGAAATGTACACATTTTTATGTCGAAAATTTCCGAAAATATTGAAGATGTCAAAGATAGTGCAATTGATTGATCTTGGGCTTGTAATAAATGAAATTGAAAGTGGTGTTGATTTGCTGTGGCATCAACAAAAATTTTTTCTTTACCGAAGAAAACGTCAAATGCGCATGATTGATTGTATGGCCCATTGATTGAACCCGCATTTTGCTGTCAATATTGCCGGCATGTAGCCGGTCACAAGCCAGTGCATTGGTGGTCCGTAATTGAAGGATGGGGCAATCCAAACAGTTGCGTGAACAAAGAAAATCAAAAACAATTATTTACTGCAATGAAGCGACAACAAGCGTATTGAAATACATACTATATGTACAAATGTATGCAGGGTATGTAGACGTCAAGCGAAAGAAAACATTATCAATCTTGTGTAGGCGGCGCACCGACAGATTGGAGGCTCAACACAATTTATGCGCGGCAATGTTCATTGGAAAGTATTGAATGTTGTTCGATCACTTTTACCCGAATCATATAACATAACATATAATTTTTCAGTTAGGCAATATTGATTTATGTAAGATAAATGCTTCAATTTTTCTTCATATACATGCACATATACATATGTACCTATGTATTTATTATTTTTATACGTTGAATGAGTTTTTAACTGGATGATCGTAAACCCGGAAAATTAGTGGAAAGTGTGGAATTCAGAAAACGTTTAATTTCTTGTTATAAGTGAGTGAGTTAGCTAACTATTTATTATAAAGTCGGCCACTCTAAAAAGTTGCATATTTGTTGCGGGATTATGGTTACACAAACACTGCCGAAGTGTGATATCCAGCTCGTGGATCAAAGTTCAAAGCTAACTTAAGATATTAAATACTTTATTTACATATCATTCATTTCTACTTTAATGAAGAAATATATATATAATATAATGAAGAAATGTATATATAAGTATATGACAAACATATCGATATATAACAATTTTTCTCACGGAAAATCGTCTAAAGAGACCAAATTAAAAAGGAATCAATTTCATTTTTCAACAGTTAATTTTCTTGCTTTATCGTTTTATTTCTCATTCTTATAAATTGCTTTCAAAAGAGAATTCAAAAAGGTGGCAAATTCTAAATAAACTCGATTGACTAGAAATTGTATAACAGATGGCAACACTACTCAAAATATTTTCAAAAACAATCATTTTTTAAATTATTTAGATTGATAGCTACATATATGCCAATAATTAATCAATATTGTAAATTTTTCTTAATTTTAATTTTAAAACAGGTGGCAACACTTATAAAAAAATTTTCCCGGAATGTCAGTTTTTATTTTAATTTATTTTTTCAGCGTTTTCCCATATATTTCTAACTACTAGAAGACTGAAAACTTTCAAACAGGTGGCAACACCTTTCAAAGTATTTTCAAAAGTAATTATTTTTCTAATTGTTTATCTAGAAAGTAGTTATTTGACAAAAATAGGCATTTTATTCAATTCAATTCTTCAAACGGTGGCAACACTAATAAGAAAATATTTTCCCGAAATGTTATTTTATTTAACTTAATTTTTAGCGCTTCTTTACGTATTTCTAAATAAACTAGATTGACTAAAGTTTTTCAAACAGATGGCAACACTTTCCAAATTTTTTCAACAGGAATGCGTTTTAAAATTATTTATTTAGTGATCTTTTAAAACAGTATTGATTTAGTATTTAGACATTTTATTTAATTTAAATCATTAAACTGGTGACAACACTAAGCAAAAAATATTTTCGCGAAATGTCAGTATTTTAAATTTCATTGTTGCGCGTTTTTCACATAATTATTTCTAAATAAATAAGATGACTAAAATTTTTCAAACAAGTGACAACACTTCCCACATTTTTTCGACAAGAATCCGTTTTAAAATTATTTTTTGAAGACCTTTAAAGCAGTAATTATTTGATAGATATAGATATTTTATTCAATTCAAATCCTTAAGCAGGTGGCAACACTAAACAGAGAGTATTTTCCCGAAACATCTATTTTTCAATTTTAATTATTCCACGTTTTTTTCATATATTTTTAAATAAACCAGATTGACTAAATCTTTTAAAACAGGTGGCAACATTTCTCAAAATATTTTCGACAGGAGTCCTTTTAAAAATTATTTATCTAGAGAACTTTGAAGTAGTAATTATTTGATAGACATCGACATTTTTTTCAATTTAACTCATTAAACTGGTGGCCACACTAATCAGAAAATATTTTCGCGAAATTTCAGTTCTGTTTTCATTTAATTTTTTAACGTTTTTCTCATATTACTAAGTAAATCAAATGACTAAAAACTTTCGAAAAGGTGGCAACCTTGCTCAAAATTTTTTCTACAGTAATCCTTTTTAAAATATAACCTATATTGGAATATAGCTATATCCCAATAACTAATTGATATTACAAATGGATTTTGAAATTTTAATACCAATACAGGTGGTATCACTATTAAAAAAAAAAATATTTTCAAAAATTGTCAGTATTTTTTGGATAATCGCTTGGCATCTTTTTATATAATACTTCCAATTAATGTAAGTGGTCTAAAAATTTTTAAAACAGGTGGCAGCATAACCTAGAAATTAAATTCAAATTTCTTAAAATTATATTTTTTATTTATTTTTTTTTTTTCATTTTCATTATTGTGTACATTTTTTATATTTAAAATTTTCAATTAGCGGGCAATTTTTTTTTTTTTACTTTGATTTTGTTTGAAATCTTTAATCATCTAATTTATTAAGAAAATTAAAAAAAAATTGCTTCACATAATTCCATTTTATAACTTTAGAAAAGTAGCAAGTAAGTATGTATATATCTATTGTGTACAAACTTCAAATACTATGCACAGGGTGACACGTATGTATATATCAAGATATTGTGTAGAGTCCACTCAACTATACAGAGACAACTTTATTTTTGCTGTCACCATTTACTTTAGAGTGATTTAAAAGTGATCAACTTATCAACTAACTTTAGGCAAATAATTGATTTCTTTTCTCTCAGTACATGACCAATGAGTAAGTACTGTGATTACGTGTTGACAGCTTTGGTTAGCATTACTCAAAAACACAGTGTAATTAGTTGTAAGTATGTGGGCAGATCAACGCCAATTGTGGTTAGGGCTATTGACCACAAATTAAATAATTATTTCTAACTAACCAAATAGTTGTGATGGCAATTGGTGTCAAATTTCAGGGCAATTGCTATGCCTAAATTAATTGCTGCATACGTTTGCATGCGGGTAACAATAGGGAAACCACAAACCAGCAACGCGAGTGGCAAGCAATTTAAGCGTCATTCGATGATTCATGAGTTGCAGTTGGATACGCCACCCTATGTTTGGTGAAGGGTCACCGGAATTTTCCACAATGCATTAGTTTGCTTGATGATCATGGGAAGCTGGCGAATGCGAACAAATATTTGGTGTTAAAAATATTTATGAGTATTCGCGGCTGAATTGATTTCAATGGCAGTGAACTGAACTGACGTAAGCAATTATTTTTAGAGCTCATGTGTTTAGTCATCCTTGCCTAAGCCAGTTTGCAATTGATTGGAAACGTTTTCTTGATCTTATGAGATATTGTTACCATCATATAATTGTTAAAATGTAATATATAGTACTTCTTCAAAATCACTACTACTTTTCTATATGTAAGACCCCGCAAAGATTAAAAAATATTTTTTGAAATATCACTCTTAAAACAAGAAAAAATTGTCCTTTGAATACCTTGAACCCTGCACATACTCTAAATTTGTTCTGTTGGTCAAGAAAAAGTACACAAGATTCCTTTTGGCACTCGATAAAAGAGACTGCAGGAGCATAATAGGTCACTGTATGGTGGCGACACAAGTCCGCAGGATGGGGCTGACAGGTCGAGAAGGCTGCAGGAAATGTCTAGAGCGAGGCATCAGGGAGACAATGGAGCATCTTGTCCCGTATTGGCAAGACTACGCTGTAAGCATCTGATGTCCCCACGATATCGATAGTGAGGCCACAAAATCTGTTAAAATAAGCGTCAAGCGCAGACATCCTAGAAGATGACTACTCCTCACGGACCTAGTAACTGATTTCTATCTAGTATCGCAAAGTACCGAAACTAGTCTATGCTTGGCTCATTGACTAGATCCAGAACTTAACTAACCTATCCTATAGTATTTTCTGAACACTTAAATGTACTTTAAGCTAAAAGTTTTTCAATTTTTTGGTCTAGACTAGCATGTTCTTCATCAGCTTCCCCTGCATAATACTATATTATATAGCGACTCTCTTATCACAACAACATTTTTGCTGTCATTCAGCCTCCATATTGCTCTTCGTGCTCCATCATAATTGCTAATGGGCTCCATAAATTGCTCATACTTTGGGCGGCTGTCACCATTTCACACTTCGCATTCTGCCAGACATTCTTTGATAGGTACTTATACAGCTTAAGTTATGCGTGGGTATAAAATTACGCTGTCATCCAAACTCCAATTTGACTTATTTGCTTCTTTTAATATTTCATTGCTGCAGTGGTGATGCATAAATAATTGAAATATCTTTACCAATTACAACATTTAATATTTTTATTGGAGCGTGAAGTGTTCATGTTGTGAGACACACATTAAAATTTGTGCACGCTGCAACATGCGACATGCAACACGCAGCCAGATAGCAGGCAACTCCAGCTGCAGCGATCGATGGTGTCTGATGCTGCATACACAGTGACATGAAATGCCAATATAAGTGTGTAAGTGTGCATGTGTGTGTGTGTTTATGTAGAGCAAACGTGCGGTGTCCCCACTGTTGCGGCAATTGCGGTTTAACGGTGGCGGTAAAAGCCTGGTGCTCGGTGCCTGGTGTCAACATGCAAATTAGTGCGCTCAATTTCACTAATGATTGAATATGTTTCGCGCCTCATATGGCACTTTATCGCCACCATTCACCACAGCATGAATATCAGCGCTGTCATAATGTTCCACACGAAAGCATGTCTTCATATGCATGCGTGTGTATGTGTGTGTGTGTGATCTTTTATTCTGCTTTTTAAGTGCATAATTATATGCTTGGCGGCAAGTAATTGTCTTCTCATAAAGCATAAGCAACAAAACTGCTGCTTGTAATTGGAACACAATAGTTTGAACAACCAGCCAAGTCAAAGGTTTAATCTTGAGTATGCAATCGATGTTAAAGAAAAGCCCTGACTTGCTGCAATTGCTTATTGTTGGCATATTATTTTTTATTATTTGTGAATGAACAATTAAATCCAAAGTCCGCATGACTGACATGCAGCAGTCGAAGACAACAAAGCAATGCGGTAAGCGGCGCAAATATACTTGTATTTGTAAGTTTCAGTGTACCGTTGTGCGCACAACAAAATCAAAGGGCATAAATATGAAAAAAATATAAAAAAATATATTTCGTATTGTATAACACATTTAACAAAAGATAAGACAAATTACAAATAAAAACCATCCAATTAAGCGGTTGCGCCCACCTCTTTGGTATAATCAACAAACCTTAACCGGTTTGGAAAAGGCGAATCTCAAGGACAGGCAAAAGCAAAATAATCGCACAGCGATGCGGACACAGCGGGTCAGCTGCTAACTGTGCACTATGGCACGACAGATTTGGAAATGAGACTAAAATTTATGTTTTAGACCTTTATTACGACTTTATACATAGACTAAGATATTGGTTGACTGATCGCGTTTAATGCTCAAAAATACACTTTTTTTTCTAAATTTTCTAGAAGCACAGCTGTCAAACTAACTGTGAAACAAATGTATTTGACATTTGACATTTATATTCAGCATAAAGAGGCTGACAGACCAAGAAGACTGCAAGAAATGTCTAGTTTAAGGCACCAGGGAAACGAAGAGGCGTACCAGACTAACCTAAACTATCCTAACTAGATTTAAAATGCGAATAATTCTTTTCGGGCTACATTACTTCCAGAAAAGGTAACTCTTTGATGTGGTTTGTATGTCAAATTCGTCACTGACTTATGGAACAAAAGTAACCGTCAGTAAAGAGCAAAACTTAGACTTTTTTTCGTGGAAATACGTTATATCAATGATCTGTAATGATGATCCGGCAAGAAAAGGTCTTCCGTGGGGATATAAGTGGTGATGGAAAGTTTCTGGAAGACACGATCGAAGAAGTGGAATTATCGCGTTCAAATAATTAAAATATATAAAAGTCAGGTAAATTTGTTGGACGATCTCGGAAAAATCAACATGAAAGAATGCCTTGATATCTTGGTGGCTGCAAAATCCAATTGTACGATAAATCTTATATTAGAATCCGGAAAGATGGAAATTATATGCCACTGGCTACTTGTACTTAGATAGTTATTTAAACTACAAATTTTTGTGCTGATAAACTTTATCAGAAATACGGGGTGATTCAGAGAGAGCATAAGAAGTGAGTGGAATTTAGTCCCTGTGGTTTCACAATAGGGCATCTAAAGTTCTTAGAGCGTCTTCAGATGTCCACCCTTAATTATAGCTAGAATGTCGCCCATTGACAACCAGGGAGACGAATTCATGCAATTGGACGACCTATCAGAGCCGTCTGTAGGAGTAAAAAAAGAGGAGAGAACCAACAGCATCACAATGTGGCAAAAATTGTGGCAAACCTCAACCGAAGGACGGTGAACCCACAGACAAACCACGGACATCCATTCGTGGATAGATACACAACTTAAGGGCCTAGGCTTCCAACTAACTCGCTCAGTATTTGGGAGAGGTAGAAGTCTAGATATGAATGCTTTAGATGCTTTAGAATCCATTTTTCCGATTCCATCACGACCTTAGTCCACACTGTCCGACGTGTACAGAGTGCATAGAAGACTCTGAGCACATATTTTTTTAATGCCATCGTTTTTCAAATATAAGGAAATGGTTAAAAACTTCACTTGGCGGTAGTTTTCTGGTGGAAAATTTGACGGCTCTCATATGTCAGTTCTCTGGTAAATGGAAAGCTGTCAGGGAAGTGTCAGCTCAAATTATGACAAAACTAAAACATATACTCTATACTGATGCCTAAGTCAGTCCGTATGATCGATGTGATTTATAGTCTTTCTCTCTCACATGAAGTAATACTTAATCCGATGTTTCCGTAGGAAGGATATGATTTGAGAAAAAGTTAGGTTTAGCGGATTAAAGTTGCGCATTCCAAGCTTTCGACGCCTTCTCTTACTATAAAAAAGACGTCTACTCTTCCAACCTATGTAGATAAATAAAAATACTTAGAGAATACTAGAAAGTAAAGTCAAACTGTACTCGGGATTTTCGAATTAAAAAAAAAAAAGAAATTTTCGGGCCATTCAAAAACTGTTTGAAAGCGTTTTCATTCTAAGATTATCCACTGACTACAAGTAATGAAAATATTTACAAGCCATGAAGTCTTAAAAAATGTTTACAAGTAATGGATTCTGTTTTTAATAAATATGCAAGTGTTTTTATAAATGTTTGGACGACTACCATCCCAAAATCGACTAAACTTAGGTTAATGTTAATTTGATCGAACGACAATTAAATATTGTGGCTTTTACGCATTAATCTATCGGCATTTCTTTGCTCGACCTAAGACGAGATATGTCACTATCTATCATAATCATTTTCGAAAAACAAAAAAGTTTTTAGGTAGGCAGCTCAACCGTGTAACTTGTTGTAAAGTACTAATACAACCAAAATGCATTTATAATAAGCACCCATGATCTCCCTGAACCAATTAGTCACTTCCTTGATGTATAAAATATCATTTGTATACAAATGCTTGGTAGATGAAACCACCCCACTGTGCATGCGGAGTGGTCATGGGCCCGTACTGCGATTAACCCAGTTTAATGGTCTTTTAATAGGTAACGGCAACAGCATCCAACATAAACAAATGAACTTAACGATTATCCAAAAGGTGTTTAAGCCATTAATGTCATTCACAAAAATAATAAAAGCACATCCGTTTAAACAGTTATACACACAGTCCTGCATATGTATATACATACCTATCCATATGCTATACATATGTATATATAATATGTACGCAGGTGAATAATTTCTGCTTGAGTAGCGTTTAGTAGCCACTCGAATGAGTATTGTTATGAGAAGATGCTAGTAATTGGAGATGCTGCTGCGCTAATGTGAAGGTGTGCGGTTATTAATTTGCTGGTATAAACACTTATGTGTATATATATTTACTGACAGAGTATTTAAATTATATATTATAAGATATAATTATGTACATAATATGGTCAATAAAGTTTTTTTTTTCAAAAGGTTAGGCCAGTCTAGAACACTCAAACGCGTTTGATTTATTATGTCACTAAATAAGGAATCAAATTGACATTTTTATACAAAGCAGTTACTCAACGATTACCTTTTCAGAAAGGCTTCTTCGGGCGACAGTTGTTCTAGGAGCTCATGCCTTAGATAGATAGGTAGAAATAAATTGAGATTTGCTAGAGTGACCTCCTCTCTGTCACAACGATTCAGATAGGCGTAACACACTGATAAAATCCAGTGTTCTTCTCGGGCCTATTGAGGCGCTGCGATCGCTATTCGAATACATGGATCCAAGGGCCTCGATCCGGCGTCTATATACTGCCGTCTATGTAGCATCGGGTGCTTGGCAGTTTCTGTTTTTATGTCGCAAAAGCGGCCATTTGCACAGGAGGCTATATACGATGAACAGTGTAAAATGCAACCAGTAACCGAAATTTGTCTCTCGGAAGGTTAACTACACTTTTAAATCAAGTGAATTTTTAACCACCAATTACAACTTTGCCCGGCGAATCCTTGTGCAGCAGATCCTTTATGGTATGAAGACCAACCGCAATGCGGGGCTCTGGTCCTACCGTCCTGGTAGAAGCTGCAGGGCTCGAAAAACGTCCCGTAGATATGGAAAATTTGTTACGCGGTCCTACGACACCTGCACCAATGTCTAAATCTAGATCTTAATCCAGAGTAGACTTATTTAGTTTACATAAATGTTTTACAAAATGGCATAGTTATTAAAAAAAGTAAAGTGTTCAAAAAAAAAGTTGAAATAATAGCAAACAAATTACAGATGGATATTTTACCAAATTACTAAGAAATTGCTGTTAAAATTTCTAGTGGATACGTGAAATATTCCTTAAACACTATTATCACACGGTTTCAAAGATGAAGTTCCGAGAAAATTGTTTTTTTAGTTTTACGTCCAGCAGCTGGAAGATTCGAACTCTTTGACACTAAAGCGGACTGAATCAGAAATCATCTGTTGTTCTGTTCTATCAATTACATCATGTTTTTGAGACTCTATACTATACTTTACGGGGTCACATGGGCTTACGGGTTTCAAAAATCGAGTTTATATATTGTCTTATTAAATTCTATAACACTATAGAATATTGTTCCAAATTTTCAAGTTAATCGGAGTAATTGTTTCGGAACTTGTGCGCTCGAGGCTAGCTGGCTAAATGCGCCGTCTTCAAACGCGTTTTTCTCGGAACTGTGTGTTTTGAAGTCAGATGGCAAGATTTCTCGAGAACTACTCAACCGATATTCATGAAATTTTAAACAGGCTTTTGAGATACAATTCTTAAAGACTTGACGGGAGAACTTTTTTTCGATTACTACTATTTGAAAAAAAATTTCGGGAAATTTTTACTGAAATATTGATTTTTTTGTAAAAATGGTCGCCAAAAATTCAATCTTCAATTTTTTTTCCTTCATCCAAAATCTAAGTTAAGGTATTAACTAAAGCACGTATTATTTCACTTAACGTAATCCTGCAAGGGGAAATCCTGCCAATGGAGGCGTATATTTTTTCCGAGGCATCACCGGAAATGGCATCGCAATGCCCAAGTTTAAAACATTTTTTTCCAAAAATTTCAGAATTTCTTTGTTAATAGTGTATGTTTGTAAAAAAAAAAAATCTAGTAAAATATTTCATTTCTCATGTGAAAAAAAATTGTTGAAAAAATGCTGTTTTTTACCCGAGGAAACCCATGTAACACCGTACATCAGAAAAAAATTAGAAATTTTTTTACTACTCTGCTAGTCCCTTTAAAAACTTCTAACCTTAAAATATTTTAAAAATGTTCGCAGTTTTCATTGTTCAATTCTTTCGTTCGTTCTCTTTAATATTAAAGTTTACACTAAGATTTTTTGAAAATCCCAAACCGGACCTAAGCTCTTAAAAGTTGCTAACCTCAAAAATATTTAAAAAATTTGCATTATATTTTCTTTTAAATTCTTTTCTACAACGTAAAAAAGTCCATTTGTGCTCATTTTCTAAGAGCAAGAATAATGTCCATTTCTTTCTTCTTCGACAATTATTTCACATTTACAAGATGAAGTGCCATCACACTGCTATAATTTCTACCACAATTGTACACACTTGTACTTAAGCTGAACAAGAGCAAGTGCTTGTAAGCGTGTTAGCTACTGTTTAGTCCCCCCAAAACCACAGCACACGCGCCCCTACACACGAGTGCTCCAAAAATGTTTACAGAAGGGCGTTGGGCAGCGTGGCGCTTTCGAGCCCAGCTGGCAGCACAGAATTGGCATTGTTTCAATTCGGACCATTTGCGCTGCCCAAAACGGCACTAAATCAGCGTCGGTGTATGCGGTGTTTGCGTGCAGTATTTACATAAACGCACACACAAATACATATATATACACACACATACGTATATATACAATGTACTTTTATGCACATGGCGGTCAATATGTAAATAGACACAACACAAAGGGCGCTGCTGCCGCTGTTGTTGGGCGTTAGCGGCGTCAATTGACGATAAATGCTGTTTCGGTATTGTTCGAAGACGCTACGCTTTATTGCCATACTAATTTAATTGCTTTACTAATTTATGTGCACTCGAACGCCCCGTTGACCAAACGTGTTTAGCTTTATGCTAGCTTACTAAATAAATATCTACACATATATGTATGTGTGTGTTTACTTTTGAAAGTGAATGTGTGCTCATGTTTACATTGGGCGGCATGCTCGTATTTGGCCTGCCATGCGACAGTTGCGACAATAATAATAAATCTTGATTTTAAAATATTGTTGTAGTTTTGCTTAAAATTGCATTCCATTAACAATTCCGAATTCGTTCCACACACACACACACACACACATACATTTTTCAAAAGAAAATGAAAACCGAAAAACTTGTCTTCATTTTCACTCGTACTTTTACCATATATGTACTTATTGTTGTTGCTGTTTATTGCATTTATTATTGGCAGGAAATATGCGCTTCTCAAAGCGCTCGTTAAGCATGAATAATAAATCTTTTATATTGGTTGCGCTTTTAGTCGGCTGCAGCAAAGCGGAAGAACTTGGTCATTTGAAAATAGAAGCGTAATCTAAGTATTTTAGTATTTTTCGGTTTCGGCTTGACAAAAGCTGCTCTTAATTTTATTTTCCGCCCATATATTTTAGTTTTAATAGAAGTTGAATATGTAATTAGATTTTGTGGGGAGATAAGCCTAAATGGTATTTGACATTGGAAGACACAATGGGATTTTAAATTTATTGAAAATATTACCAAATTTATTTACATACTCACATATGTATATGTACATATGTATGTACATAAATCTACTTTCAATTGTTTATTTATTTTAGTATTCTTCGATAACAATTAAACTTAATCACTTAAAAATAGTAAATTGAAACTTTGTTCTAACTGAAAATGCTTTTTCCGGAGGTCTATTGGTATACAGCAGCGCGCAAGTCGTTTCTTCTTCTAGCAATCTGGCGCTAATTCGAAATACCAAGTCTTTCTCCATCTAATCTCTCCAACGGAGTGGAGGTTTTCCTCTTCCTCTGCTTTTCCCGGCGGTTACTACATCGAATACTTTACAGCTAGAGTGTTTCATCCATTCCGTCCGCATGATCGTATATCTCGTACAGCTCACGGTTCCATTGACTGCGGTATTCGTCATTGCCAATACGCAAAGAACCGTAAATCTTACGTAGAACCTTTGTCTCGAAAACTCGTAACGCCGACTTATCAGATGTTGTCATTGTTCATACCTCCGGAGGATGGAGCCATGTGCAGAAGTTCATTCAAGTAAGGAAAGTTTACTGAGCGCCATTCACTTGAGAGTTCCCAGAAACGTTTTTTTTTACCACACGGGGGTAAAGCAGCTCACGATTTCCGATCTTAAACCAAGTATCTTCTGGGTAGACAAAAAACATGCGTTTGAATGGCAAGCTAAAGTGAGTAAGCGAACCAACCCCCCAATAGTTGTGCGCTAAGTTTGGAACCCGCTACGTAAAAAATCCTTCCTTCTGTTGTTTATTTTCAGACGAGTGACTTTCTATGAGGCCACTTGGACAGTGTCGGTAATTTGAGCAACCCTCGATCCTTTTTGCACCACATTTTACTCTAGTAGATAATACGCATCCTAAGATTCACTGTACAATGCGTACTGAAGAAGCTATTGCTGTTACGAAGAATTGTATCAAAGAAAATGAGTTCATCCGTCATCGCCCAACTACTTTATCGAAGATTATGCGGAAGGATCTTGCTTTGCGGACTTACAAAATCCAACTCGTGCAGGAAGTGAATCCGAACGATTATCAGCCACGAGACACGTTCGATGAATAGGTCCAGAACAAGATGATCACCGATCCCAACCTTCACAAAAAATTTTTTACCAATAAAGCTCACTTTTGGTTGAATAGGTACCTTAGACAAGCAATTGTGGAGACGCCGTTACACCCCCAAAAAATCACTGTTTGTTGTGCTCTGTGGGCAGTGGGAGTCATTAGTCCATATTTCTTCAAAAATGAAGCCGGCCATAACGTTATAGTCAATGGATTTCGACTTTTTTTATTTTAACAATACGGCGTTACAAGCCTCTAAGATCGTGTGATTTAACACTGCTGAACTAGTTTTTGTGGGTTTATGTGAAGTTGGTGGTCTACACATATAAGGCCGATACGACTAAAGCCTTAGAAAAGAGTATTCAGCGCGCTTTTGTTTATATA
This sequence comes from Bactrocera zonata, assembly GCA_037783105.1. Lineage (NCBI taxonomy): Eukaryota > Metazoa > Arthropoda > Insecta > Diptera > Tephritidae > Bactrocera > Bactrocera zonata. The sequence goes on along the minus strand of JBAWJQ010001082.1, from coordinate 387,409 downwards.
CGGCCCCAATTGTTGTAAAAAGTGGTCAAAAAGTGGTCCTTTGGGCTGTAATTTATTCAAGCCAGCGGAAGTCACTTGTAGAAATCGTTTTTAGGACACGATGACAAACCTTTATCTCTATAATAAAATGAAATTCTTGGTCATAACATTAAATTTTATGGATTTAATTCCTTTTTAAAAACCTAATGTTTAAAAAAATTTAGTTTAGATCACACCTTGTTTTGCATAGAAAACAATGAATATTATATTTCCGACCGAGAGAGGAGGTAAAGTAAAAACATTGTTTCGTCTCTTGATTTGACTCTGTTGTGTACTAAGAAATTCATGTTTCTCAAACGATCACGCAGTGACGTAAAAACTCCTCCGTATTGTGCTTAAGTACACTTGTGAACTTACAAAAATTTATACTTTTTTGCCTCTGCCTCGAATTTTCATATGTATATTGTAGAACAATCAATAACAACGTCAGCCTCCAACGCGGAATAACTCTTGCTAATAGGTGCTACTTCTACAAGTCCCTCATCATCCCCGTCCTGCTATATGGTGCAGACGTACGGAGGATGACAAATCTGATGAGTCGACGTTACGAGTTTTCGAGACAAAGGTTCTGCGAGAAGTTTATGGTTCTTGCGTATTGGCAAGGGCAATTCCGCAGTCGATGGAACGATGAGTTGTACGAGACATACGACGACATTGACATAGCAAGTGAATTAAGAGATAGCGACTACGATTGTTAGGCTGGCTGTAGATCGCCTAACTCAATTTTTCTTTAAGGGGTTAGTGGTAGCTAGAATTTTCAAAAAATTATTTTAGTTAAGTGTAGTATCTTAAAAATATTCCCTGAAAATTTCACGTTGATCCGATAACTAGGTTTTGAGTTATTCGACAAATAACAAAGAGAGCTCGAGCACTTCAAAGCGCTAGTGTGAAACTTTAAGGGGTTACATACGTCCAGCAGCACCAAAAATGCGCTAAAAGAAAAATCTTTTTTCAGAAGGGATAACAATAGAAATAAATATAAAGAAATTTTAGGCATTGTTTATTGGTACTTAAAGTTTATAAAAAAAATGTATTTTAATTTTTCTTTACAAAAATTAGTACATAAAATATCACGTGACCCAAAGTACAATGGAAAAAAAGTTGCTCCACGGTCTGCATCATTTATCCTAGAAATGTTGATGGATTTGTAAACATAAAAAAAATTCTTGTAAAATGAAGTTGTAGTTATAGTCTGACGAGCCGAATTTTTTAATTTCGTCGGGCGGTCTGATTTTCTACCATAACTTTGTATCTATGGGGAATTTTTACAATCAACTTTCACAGAAATACGCCTAAAACTATAAAGAATAATAACCTATAAAAAAAATCGATTTTTTGAAAATTCTGGACGTATGTAACCCCTTAAACGCGTTGTTCTCAAAACTATGTTTTTTAAATCGGTGACAACTGTAACTCGAAAACCGTTCAGTAGATTTTAATAAAATTTATACAGCTTTTAGAATACATAATAAATTTTTTCGAAAATTTCGATTTTTAAAGACCAATTAACTGTTGACTTTTTCGCAAAAATTTAGAAAAAAATTTTCTGAGGCCGCCATTTTGTTAATTTTGAAAACAAAATAAAATCCTTCGATCACGCCCGGGATTATCTATTTATAAAACTATTTGGTTTTGTCCGATTGCTTTTAGATGAATCTCCAAGGACTTATGCTTGTCACCGCAAGTACCTTTTTTTGGAACAGGGTCAACACAAACAGCTATAACTTCGGAAATTATTATTATTATTTTTTTTTTTTTGAAATTTGCATGACTTCAAGTCAACATATCCTATAATAATGCCATATTACTACTTTTGTAAAATAACATGATTTAGTAACAAAAAAATACTGAAAACTCTAATTTTTTCGTGCCTCTGACTACCCCTAACCCCTTAACTAAAACGCCCTTAAACAGCATCAAACACTCCGTTGATATTTTATATATACGAGATGGTGAACTTTTTTCACCTATCCTTCAGGGTTTTCAATGCAACTGGCCATCATGGCTCATCAAAAACCGACGTGCGACCTTGCTGAAATTCCTTAAACCAATTTTTAACAAAACAGTATTTTATATCACACAGTTGTATACCTAGGAGAATTTACTATAATAAATTTACTATTTTCTTATGGTGCTATAAAATATTTAATGGTCCGCCCTCATATTATTCGTTTAGATTTATCACTTAGGATGTCCCTAATATCTTAACAAAATAGCTTAATTTTGAAAATATATCTTAAAAAGAGCTGCGAACAAATTACTTTCGTCCGAAAGAAAGACTGGCTGCAAAAGCCTTCTCGCTAGCGAACTCTTCTCTCTTCCATAACAATCGCAAACAAAAGTTTTATTACAACCCAGTTGATTTGTGGCAAACAAACCGATGTAGAATTATGTGAACATAACTATATATTCTTCGAAGATACACGTATAAGATTCAGCTCTATTTAACATTGACGGCTACATGATTACAGCGGAAAGCTGTCAAAGACCTTATCTTAACTATGTAAATAAGATCTCGTTATCTTATCACAGCACTAAACCGAAGGAAAGAGTTGTTAGTGTCTATAAAAAAAATAGATAGGAATTCCTCACTGCTATGCTCACCCGTTTAACCAGATAGCTAAATAACAAGCATAAGACAACCGTTGGTATTTAAAGAGTTATCTTAGGCAAATTTTTATAAGCCAAATAAAAAGCAAAAACTGTGGAGTGCCACACTTTAAGCGACCAACTGCTGGAGCATACTTTCCGTGCATTGGCTTCGTGCTTGAAAATTAGCAAGCCACGGCAGCGTGTGCAGCAGCAAAAAGCGTTGGTTAGTCACCAATGCAACGCGCTGGCAAATGCACTTTCTACATACACACACACACATACACTCATATGCATGGCATATAAAAACGTATAATCACGCGACAGGCATGCCGAATTGTTAACTGTCAATAGCTTTTGAGCCGCGCACTGTTTAGCTTGCGCAAAGCGTGGCTTAAACCAAAGTGCCAAATTCTCAAAGTGACACTTGAAGTGCAACTATTTATTGAACAACACGTTGAAAGCGTGATACATACGCACATACAATGACAAGCACAGCGGCTTGGGTGGTGGTCAGAGTGGATAAAAATTAAAAAAAAAAATACAAAAAAAAATTAAAAAAATGCTAAAAAAAAAAAATAATTAAAAAAAGCATACAAAAAGTGCGGTTTTAAAGCACGCTTTGTGAGGGAAGCGATAGCTCTGTAAGAAATATATGTATAAAGCTTTGAGATTTTTAGTAAATAAATCATATTTATTATTAAGGAAATCCTGGTCCAACCTATAATAGTATTAGGAAAACCTATCACTATCTGTGTCTTATACAACTTTGTTTAGGTTTAGTAGATTTGCAAAAATTTTAAAAACATAGCTTTCTTTTTTAAAGTAAAATTTAAATTTTTTAATTTCCTACAGACCTCTCATATAAACAAATATTTATTACACACTTGGCACTGAAGAAACAATTGCAAATATCCGAAACTACTTCACCATTCCTTTCACTAGGCACTGCTGCTGCCGCAAATTCCTGCAAAAACGTGATTTCCTAAAAACGTGCATATGGTATATATTGATATATCTAGTTCGATATAGACATACATATATACAAATAGACACGTATGTAGGCGCATGGATATATTTTTCCATTTTCGAGAACTCAATGCGCTTATCTAAAATAACTGAGATAATTGCTACAAACTTGCTTCACCTGTTTAAATACCTTCTCGTTAGTATTTCTTTGGATACGTGGATATGATTCCAATATTTATTTATAAGATATATAGTGTCCGTATTTTACTCACAATCGGATTCGCGTGCAGTCTGATCGGAACAGATACACAGGTTTGAACGCGCTTTTCTCAAAACTAACTTTTTCAAAAATTGAATTCGCTAAATTTTGTACAGTGTTTTTAAACAAGATGATCTGTAATTGATCAATTGATTTTTGTTTTTCAAAATCTCCATAATTTTTGTGAAAAGTAGCTTAACAAAAATAATTTACATTTGACTTGCTTTTTTATTTAAATAAAATAAATAAAATTCAAGCCAATAATGCTGGAAAATCTTTATTTTGAAAGAGTTCTATGATTTTACAATGGTCGTATTATTCCGCCACCATTTTATTAAAATTGTTAAGAAAATAATTCTGTAAAGATTTAATAAAACGGTCGAAAATATTCTAAACAATTTTAAACTTCCAATCGGTTGCGATGTTGATTTTGAGTCTCTTGAGGACTTCCGCGCAAAACTTGGCGTTGACGGTTTGTCCAGGAGGACCAAATTCATGGTGGACGATGCCTTTTATGTCAGCAAAGATAATGAGCATAGTTTTCACTATGGATTTGCTCATTATTTGAGTCTTCATCAGGCCCTCCAAAAAGGCCTGGTGCAACCGAAACGCACCACTTCTTGCTAAAGCAACATCTGGGTAAGCCTGCTTGGTCATATCAAACGTCTCTGTCACAGATTTTCCGAGTTTCACACAGAAATTAATCGCGTCCTATGATTTTACAATGGTCGCATTATTCCGCCACCATTTTATTAAATTTGTTGAGAAAATAATTCTGTAAAGATTTCATAAAACGGTCGAAAATTTTCTAAACAATTTTAAACTTCCAATCGGTTGCGATGTTGATTTTGAGTCTCTTGAGGACTTCCGCGCAAAACTTGGCGTTTACGGTTTGTCCAGGAGGACCAAATTCATGGTGGACGATGCCTTTTATGTCAACAAAGATAATGAGCATAGTTTTCACTATGGATTTGTCCATTCTTTGAGTCTTCATCAGGCCCTCCAAAAAGGCCTGGTGCCGCCGAAACGCACCACTTCTTGCTAAAGCAACATCTGGGTAAGCCTGCTTGAACATATCAAACGTCTCTGTCGCAGATTTTCCGACTTTCTGCTCTAACAAACGCTGCATTTTCGGCTTACACCACTCACAGAAACAAGTCGCACGAAAATGTTTGTCTTGACTCTCCAGGTGCTCGGATACAACTGACCAGCGCACATTGGGGTAAAATGTGTCGATTTTGGAGATTAATTCAAAAATCAAAATTCAAGGTACAAGTAAATTTTTGGTATCAAAAAACAGTAGATAAAATTCTACATCACTAACTGAACAAATATTTGGCAAAAAATTTACAGTTATCTTGTAATATTCTCTGAAAATTGCAAGTTTTTTTCTTTTTGTATGCGCACAGTGATATACGTGATTTTTTTCATTTTTCGAAGTTTTTTATTTTCTTTAACTGGACAAATCTTGAGAAAATTGTAATGGAGCCTTCTTGTTCAGGTAATTTAGTAAATACAAAAAGATTTCATTTGTGTTTTTACGTGTCTCTAAGTATTTTAATTTTTTTTTTGGGCGAAAGCCTTAAAATATTGGGATTTCGACCTTATATGCAGACATATACAGTTATGTGAAAAATAATAAGGACAGTGGCCTGCGGTGAATGAAATTTATGTGGATCCAAAAATGGGAGGGAATTAAAAGCAGTGAACCAAGCTAAATTATTGTAAACAAATTGGAAAAAGTTTTTTAGTATAGTTTTACCCAGATATGGCAAATTATTTTATTTTATTTTCATTTTTCTTATAATCTGAAATATTATCATGTGAAAAAAAATAAGGACACTTCTAGTTTAACTAAAAAAACAACAATATTAAATAAGAAAAAGGAAATAGTTTTCATTCAATTGTGTTTAAATACATTTCTAAATTGTTTAATATTTTGTTGAAAATCCTTTGTTGTTTAAAACTGATCGAAACCGCTTCGGCATGGAATCAACTAGATTGCGGCAGACGGAAACCGGGATTGCGTTCCAGGAATCCTGAATAAGTTGCCAAAGCTCGTCGCTGTTACTTGGGCACTTTCCTCTTATTGACGCTTTCATTGTATTCCACAAATTTTCTATCGGATTTAGATCCGGGGACTGCGGAGGCCACTCCATTACATCAATGTTATTGACCCTAAACCACTCTTTTGTACACTTAGCTGTGTGTTTGGGGTCATTATCTTGCTGAAATATCCACCTAAGGGGCATATTATCTTCAGCGTACTGTAGCATACATTCTTGAAGAATTTCTACATAATCGGTTGCCTTCATAATACCCTGTATGCGATGGAGTGGCCCCACACCGTTGTATGAAAACGATCCCCAGACCATAATGTTTCCGCCACCATGTTTAACGGTTTTTATGGTATATTTAGGATTGTAAGCTGCGTTTGGTGGTCTTCTAACATAATGAATACCTCGATCAGAATTAAACAAATTTATTTTTGTTTCGTCAGACCAAAGAATATTACGCCATTTCTCCTTAGACCAAAGCACATATTCTTCAGCAAACTTTAGTCTTTGTTGCACGTTCTTTTTCGATAACATAGGCACTTTTCTAGGACTTCGGGACTTGAGATTTTCCTTAATGAGAACTTTGCGGATAGTTGACGGGTCAACATCAATATTCAAATCACATTTAATTTGTTTGGATGAGATAAATGGATTCTTTTAAACACAGAGAATTATCCTTTTTTTGGTGGACAGAGTTATTTTAGGCTTCCTGCCGCGTGTTTCAATCTTGGGAATCCACTTAACTGCTTTTTCAACCATTGTTTTTGAAATATTAAGTAAATTCGCAACTTTTCTGTACGAATTCCCCTGTTTCACCAAGTTTTTAATATGTTCTCGAGATTTCGGATCGCAGTGCTTACCCTTCCCCATATCTATTCAATAAGGAAAAAAATCTGGTTCTAAATGATCGATATTAAAACTGAAAACATTATTCTTACCTTATCTCTGCAAATAAACACGTTTTAATAAAAGAAAATTCGATATTGTCTTAAAACGACACGCTGTCCTCATTAAATCGCACAACCGAATACTGAATATGTTAAACACAGAATGACTAGATCCAAAATGTGTGCAAATATTTTGCGTTTGTCTAACGGAATTTGTTTATATAAATAATGAGTGAAAAAAATATACCGTTAACTGGCGGAATTTTTCATGGCATACTAGGAATATTTTGAAGTTTTGGGTTTTTGCATCCCTGTCCTTATTATTTTTCACATAACTGTACATACTAGTTGTGAGTTAAGCGGGGTAAAGCAAATCTTGTTTCATTCCTGTAATCTATGGCTGTTGTAATTTCTTTTTGTAAAAAAGAAAGTTGCGCCAGTACTGCGCACTTTCTCAGTATATGCATTTCTTTATGCGAACTGCCTGTCAAATATACACGAATTTCTCAAGGCAGAAGAAGAACAAATACACCAATTGCAAAAAAAAAGTTTGTTATTGTTTTTGTTGTTCAGTGGATGCCTGTTTGCTTTGTTCACACCCTACGTTACGATAAGCGGCAGTTTAAATGCATAAGAACATATTCCGGAATAGTCTAAAATTCGCGTTTTACTTACATATGTATAATAATAAACATCATCACATACATTTTTGAAATAAAATTTTGTTTTTTTACATTTTGTAATAATTAATTAATATGGCATAAGGTTCTTATCTAAGGTTTAGGGTATATGTAAAATCATGATAACCGACATTGTTTTTTCCCGCGCAATTTTTATTACTAATGTTTGTATGTCATGTGCAGTCGAGAGAAATAACAATAGTGATGTATATTTAACTAACATGGTAAAAGCGATGCCGACATTGACTACATTTAAAGAGGATAAAAAAATATTATCTTCCTTATAGGAACCAGTTCTAATGTAATTTGGGTTCCTCGTCAAAGTCTTTATGACATAATGAAAAACTCTGGCTGTGATAAATTTAATAAAAAATTTGAATTTTTAAAAGAGCAATTGAAATAGCGTATTGAGCCATCTGATGAATTTATAAAAGAGTTTGATAACAGGATAAAAACCTTTATTAGTCAATTTAAAATTCTTTGGAGCAAAGCCAATAGGCATTAAGAGCGTTTCCTTAGAATAAACCAAAGTTGGCTGGATTCTTCGATAGGTTTCACCCATTTACAAGGAATGAAACGTGGCCGCAAAGAACTTTCTTTTGAAGAATCAAATGAGAAAACGAAGCAAAAAAAGTAAATCTTTAAGAGATAGTGTGCCTTTGCCTTTATTAGCTTATGCTGCACAAATGAGTTTTAGAGCTTCAGGGCAAGTGGAAGCGTCAAAGATAGTGAAAGAGGTTGCAAGTTCACCATCGAGAGCGAAAAAATTTAATAAAAGTATTGCCAAATCATCACTATCACAGCAAATGTCCAAAGAAGACGCTTTATTTGTTTTGGTGGAAGCAAAGTTATCTCGACAACAGTACAATGTTATAAGGCAATCTGCCCGAGATAGGTTTCCTTGCTATTCATATGTCCAATCAGCAAAAAAGGATTGTTATCCTAAACGTGAGAGCATGCGTTTTTGCGAGATTTCAGCACAAGTAAGCTTGCAAGCCCTTTTAGACCATACCACTGAGCGTATAACTTTAGCCCAAAATAACGTAATTAAAACATTGAACGAAGAGGAAATGACGAATTTATGCTTGTAAACTAAGTGGGGATTCGATGGAAGCTCTGGACACAGCTCATATAAGCAAGCGTACCATAATCCGGGTGCAAATGATTCATCAGTTTTCATCACCTGTATTGTTCCAATCAGGTTGATTTGTGGAAGCAAAATTATGTGGCAAAATCCGCGCCCAGCTTCTACCAGGTTCTGCAGGCCTTTAAAAATTGAATTTGTAAAAGAGTCCACAGCTGTTTCTAGAACTGACAACGAAAGAGTTGGTATAGAAATACGAAATCATGTTAATTGTTTGGAAGTTAAACACAATTTAATTTGTGCAGGATTTGCCCAAAGAAGCATTAGAGTTGATCGTGATAGAGAGTGGCAATAATAATGAAGTTGATGATGACGATGATGATGAAGGCGATGATAAAAATTCAAGCGAAGACGACAATGATCATGAATATGATTATAGTGATGAAGAAACAGTTTATATATTTTAAATAAAATTTGAAGCTTAAAAAAATTAAAAATTTAGAAAACCGATGTTCAGCATATTTTTGTTTTTTAAGACATAAAAAAAAAAACAATCAAAAAACTCGAATTGCATTATTTTCTTACTTCTGTATTTTTATACCCTGAACAGGGTATATTAAGTTTGTCACGATGTTTGTAACACCCAGAAAGAAGCGTCGGAGACCCTATAAAGTATATATATAAATGATCAGTATGTTGAGCTGAGTCGATTTAGCTATGTCCGTCTGTCTGTCCGTCTGTCTGTATATATACGAACTAGTCCTTCAGTTTTTAAGATATCCTTTTGAAATTTTGCAAACGTCATTTTCCCTTCAAGAAGCTGCTCATTTGTCGGAACGGCCGATATCGGACCACTATAACATATAGCTGTCATATAAACTGAACGATCGTAATCAAGTTCTCATATGGAAAACTTTCGCATTTGACAATGTATCTTCACCAAATTTGGTATATGGCCTTAGAAAATGGCAACAATGTAATCTCCGAAGAAATTGTTCAGATCGGTTAACTATAGCATATAGCTACCATACAAACTGAGTGATCGGAATCAAGTTTTTGTATGGACAACTTTCACATTTGACAAGATATATTCACGAAATTTGGTATATATTATTTTCTAAGGCAACAATGTAATCTCCGAAGAAATTGTTCAGATCGGTTAACTATAGCAAATAGCTGCCATACAAACTGAACAATCGAAATCAAGTTCTTGTATGCACAACTTTCACATTTGACAAGATATATTCACGAAATTTGGTATATATTATTTTCTAAAGCAACAATGTAATCTCCGAAGAAATTGTTCAGATCGGTTAACTATAACATATAGCTGCCATACAAACTGAACGATCGGAATCAAGTTCTTGTATGGACAACTTTCACATTTGACAAGATATATTCACGAAATTTGGTATATATTATTTTTTAAGGTAATAATGTAATCTCTAAAAAACTTGTTCAGAGCGGGTTACTATAGCATATAGCTTCCATACAAACTGGACACATAGTTACTAACAGAAATGCACCTGTGAAGGGTATTTAGCTTCGGTGCAACCGGAGTTAACGTTTTTTCTTGTTTTTTTTTTCACAAAGTAGGAAACTCGAACTGGATCACTCTTTAGTTCAAACATAGCACTCGCCTTGTGTCTTGAACAAAGTATAATATATTAAATTTGCTACGAAGTTTGTAGCACCCATAAGGAAACGTTGGAGATCCTATAAAGTATATATATACATCTATATATATGATCAGCACGATCAACTGAGTGGACTCTTCCATGTCCGTCGATCTGTACATCTGTATGTATAGTAAGTGAGCTAATTCCTTACTTTTTGAGATATCAATCCAAAATTTTCACATTTTTTTTTGTAAAAGGCTGCTCCTGTGTCGGCACCAGCGATATCGGATCATTATAATACATAGTTGAACGGTCAAACTCAAGCTCCTGAATGGAAAACTTTTTTATTCGACAAATTAATTTTACCAATTTTTGAAAATATTATTGCTCAAGGCATCGTTTCAATGTTCGAATATATTGTTTAGAGCGAATGAATATAGCATATATCTGCCATACAAATTGAACGACCAAACTCAAGTCTTTGTATGGAAAGCTTTTTCATTCAACGAGATATCTTGACGAAAATTAGCATGCATGATAGTCCAAGACGATGGTACAATCTTCGAGAAAATTGAGCGTTCAAAGTCAAAGTTTTTCTTACATGAAAACTTGAACATATAAAAGGTATAGCTTCAGTGCAGCCGAAATAAAGGTTTTTTCTTGTTTTCTTATTTTTCAGTTCAATATTTTTTCATATTTGTACATATAATATATAGTTATATATATATTCCAAATAAATTTCACTCCTTCGCTCTGATTGAGATTTTTGAGCGGGCTGTGGAAGTGATGACCCAAAAATCTGGTAAACGGAAAATAAAATATTTTATTTCCTGCATTCGCTCTTTATTTGTGCACACATATTTACATACATATGTAGTACATACACACTTCCATTCCAGTTGAAGGATACTTCATTAAATGAGCTTTATTTCAGATTACAGCGTATCCTTCACAACTACTTTTGAAAGAACAAAAACAAATATGATGAGTTACACAAATTGATGAAACCAGCAAGCAAGTGGTTATTATAGCCGATACATACCACATGTACATATGTATATAACTGATGAAGTAGTGTATGTTGAGGTTATAGTAGGAAACTTTGTGCAAAAACTGGACAGAAGATAAATGAGCATCGCGATGACAAAGTCAGCTTCGAGCACGCCAAAGGAATGGTGGTCCCAGTGATAACTTTGACTTTTAACACCAACATTTATGCATATATATATGTATATATGTACATATGAAGTGTTACACGTGTATGTACATATGTACTTAAGAGCAGTAGCGCTGCCGTGAAAAATGACTTTACTTAGGGCCATGCAAAATCTTTTTTGCAAATAACAATGTCCTGGTGGACCCTGGAACTTTTTGATTGATTGCAAAAACAAGGTAGTTACTAGTTGCACATGCAGAACTATCTGAACTAATAAAAGTATATAAAGAGTAAAAATAATATGCATATGGTTTTGTTTAATTCCGAAGGAGGAAATTATTAAAAACTTAGCACTCGTAAGTGTGGGTACAAGCGGAAGCTGAAAACTCTGAAGCAAAAAATTCATTAATCCTTTCATATATATAATTTAGGTGTTTGAAATTTGGCAAGTTTTGAAACATAACTTCGCAATTTGCTACATTTATTATGGTACAATGCGGCAAGCATTGGCCGAGTTGCTGAAGAAATGGTAGCCAAGTTTCATCAGAATGCTTCCTCTAATAAATGGTATAGTTAACAATTGGGTCATAAGTAAAATTTTTGGAAGTTAGTCTCAAGAATCGAAAAATTTGCTTTCATTGTTCAAAATCGGGCTTAATGAAAAATATTTGTATAAATTATAAATCATAATTTCCTAAAAAATTAAAAACATGGATAATATTCATGTTTCCCTTTATTTATGATGGTTTCAGTCAAACGAATGTATATAACCGTTGCTAAATGGAATGAAAGTCGAACGTTCGAAAAATTAATTACCGCCAGAGTTTGACCACTCATAGCATTTTTTTTTTTTTTTTTTTGTAATTTATACTTTACATTTATTTTTAATTAGGTTCATTTCGAACATCGAAGGCAAATATTTTGCTTTTGGATTTGAATTTTGCTTTGAAAGTTACTTTTTTACTTAAGATTCATTCTATCGAAAAAAATGCTTTGGTCCAAACAACGTCTTTGTAAAGCCAGCGCTAATGCTAAGTTTTCGTCTTGCGCTAACTGTATACATATATTCGTATAATACATATGTATGTCATTTTGAAAATTATTTATTTATATATGATTGTTTAAAATATTCTATTCTTCAAGCTCTTTTTTATTAGTTCCTACTCTCTCATTAATAAATTTCAACTTTTCTAATAATCTCTGAACGAGTCATCGATTTGTTAGTCGAGCGTTGTATTTATAGAAACCTCAAATAAGTGAAGCCTACTTTTAAAATATGGCTTTAGTCGACTAGATATAATCTAATCTAGCATAATTTGACATTTTTCCTTGTTTGATGAGTAACGTAATACCCGATAATCCAATACATTGCTCTTCGTAAATATTTCATACTTTCTTTTTAGTTCATCAAAGTATAATATAATGTAATACAGTGATACACCTTTAACAAAAACACAAGTCTACAAGTACTACAAAGCCTTTAAAGACGTTCGAGAGATCGTTGCAGACATGCCTCATTCTGGACAACCTTCGACCTCTTCAACTCATGAAAATAAAAAAAAGTTTTGTAAATCGTACGACAAGTATTAAAGAACCGGCAGGAGAATTCGATATCTCTCGTGAGTCCGTTCGAATGATTTTGGTGAATTGTGTATGAAACGGGTCTTTCCTCGACTTGTCCCGATAAAGCTGATTTTTTTTTTTTTTCAAAAAAAAGTAAAGAATAACAGGTCTCTTTAGACATGGTTGATCATGCGAATTCCGATCCCACATTCATGGAGAGCATTAAAACTGACGATGATACATTGGTTTATGAGTTTGACATGCGAACAAATCAACAATCATCGAAATGAAGGAAAAAAACGAAGCGAAACGAATAAACAATCACGGCAAAGCCGCTCAAAAGTCAATTTCGGAGGAACAGGCGGTCAATAAGGAGCTCTACTTGGCCGTATTGAGGCGTTTGCGTGAGAACATCCGTCAAAAACGGACGGAATTGGAAAAGAACAAATCATGGATAATTGATCAAGCGCCATATTCTCCAGACTTGACTCCGTGAGATTTTTTCTTGTTCCAAACTGAAATTGCCGTTTCGTGGAACCCATTTTCAGTCGATCGAAGAGATAAAACAAAATTTTGCTGAAAGAGAAGAAGGCCAACCCAAAATGAAAAGTGTTTCGAAGACTGGAAAAATTGTAAACATAAGTGTATTATGTAGTTATATCAGGAAGAGAATACTTTGAAGGCGACAAAGTAAATAGTGATGAATAATTAAATATTTTGCCTTTTATTTACAATTTCCGGAACCTTTTTTGCCACAATTATATAGATTTATGTACGTATAATTAAAACGTTCGAAGAAAGCGTCGATGCTAATAGTATACCTGGAGTCAGGAGAAATTCAGTTTTACGATTATTCATTCTAGCTATATCAAATACAAAATAAAACATATATACATATAGTATGTTTGTCATGACTGACTGACATATTAATGTGCTGGAAATTAAATGTTTAAAACTCTTAAGCCTTAACTACAAATAAGTAATACGAGGGTTATAAAACAACAATTCGCTAAGACCAATTAGCTAAAACTTGGATATTTGGTGAATCGAACAAGTTACTAGCATAAGTCTCAAAGAGTAGCACAAAAAGAAAAAATCGTATAAATAGGTATTTGCATACATTTGCTATTGTATTTAACTGTAAAATTTTATTTTTATTTTTTATAATTTCAACAAACAAACAAACAAAGAGGTGACGAATCGAAAACGGCTATTATAACATTTACATGACCATCACTGTAGATTTCCTAATGTGATAAGACAAAAGCTGTGAAATAACTCAATTTTATTCGTAAGCTGATTAGAGTTATTTTCGGCAACTAAGCCCCAAATATATCTATATACATACATATATAAATAACATACTGTATATGCATACATGTAACTACAACCAAAAAATGTACTTATGTAAGTATGTGCATCTACTTCACAGTTCAAACACTTGCTATTGAATATCATTGAAATGAACCTGTTAACGACTCTGCCATGCTGACATGAAACCAAACACACACACAGCCTAATCCGGCATTGTGGCTGAGCATCACGATTATTCCGGGAGGCTGTTAAGGTCAAATGGCTTTGTTGCGAAATGAAACAAGTTTTTTTTTATGCACTCAGTTTCGAATTAGTTGCCGGTTTGAAGTCGAAGTGGAAGTCGAATGTGTAATAGAAACCGACAATAGTTGGCCTTGAAATGCTGCATGCAGACACGTATGTTTTCAGACATCAAAGGGCGTACAACAAGTACATTTGGGCACACAAATATACATATGTACATATGTGTAAATACACACACATGTCAATGCCTTTGCTTCTATGGGTATCAAAATTAATTTAGTGTCGGCTTAAGGCCTACTTAAGTCCATAAATAAATATGCTGTGTATTTAGTATGCAACATTGCACAATCTTCTACACATTGTACTTACATATGTACACATATGTATATTCATGTTTGTGCATATGTATATGCGTGCGTGCATGTACTTTCCCGAGCGCTACATTTGGTATACGAAATGCTGAGCATTTTTCGGGCGCCAAAATTCTGACGAATGGTGTCATTACTGACACACTTTATAAAATTGACGCGCTGACACCAACACGAAACGCCGCGTAAATTGTGTGTATGTAGGCTTGCAACTCCACATGTATGTAAGTAAAAGGTAAAGGGCAACTGTCGTTGTATCAGCCACGCTTTTCAATTCTCGATATGGCTTTTCGAAACTCAGCAGGCCCCTAGTGGCTGCACTTGCGAGGGACAAGCACGTCTCCACATAAAAAACACACACAGCGACACACATTTATGTTTCATATGCATATAAATATGTATGTGTTACATGCATGTATGTGTGCTGGTATTTTGTGGCATGTTCACGCCTCGATTTTTATGCATTTTAGGCGTTGTTAACGCGCACTTGATTCTGTCAGGCGTGCGTTACGGTACGTTGGCGACACTGCCGCGTCGCTCGTTACTTGTCTGCGCTGTCAGTTGGCAAATCCGACAACGGCTATGCACCGCTATTCCAATGTAGCGTGTGTCAAGGCACAAATTGAAATTTTGTCAGCTTTATAATTACCAACTTTCGGTTGCGCCACGGCTGTTGGTGGCCGCCGTGGCAATATGCGCTATTGGAAGGGCATTTATGAGTTTTCACATTTTTTTTGCTGGGCTTCACTGTTATTGCAGCCTTTTCGTACAATTTGAAATGTACTCGTATGTAATGTAGGGGTGGTGAGGGTGTGCTCAAGCAGACATATTTATTTTTATTGACAATTAAAATTTTTATTTATACATATGTACATAAATCTCATTATAAAAGCTATCATAGTCTCTTGATTAGTTCAGTATTACTCGCTTAAGTGGTTAAGCCAGTCAAGTTTGCTACATAAGGCCGAAGCGTTCTGGTCTGTCCGCTGAAGCACGAAAAGCTTTAAACACATTTTTCTTGAAGCTGCATTATTCGAATCGGTCGATCGATGGCACTTGGGGACTAGCGAACGAATCTGCTTGAAATTTCACAGTAACATAATTTAGTAAACCACGTGCCAAATGTAGGATTTCTGCTTATTCCTGCAATTTTAATGCTCTAATGAACTCGTAGTCAGTTTGTGACACTCAAACGGAGACGTCGAAGACCATATACATTAATTATTTATAAGAACAGCGTGACGAGCTGAGCTGTTTAAGCCATTCCCATCTGTCTACCTGTACATACACGGTCCAGCCCTCTAATTTCTGAGATATTGTTCTGCAATTCTTTTCCTCCCAATAAGCAGCCCAATTGTTGGAATAGGCGATATCGAACCAATTAGCATATAGTTCCCAAACAATCTAACCAATCCAACCCCCATTCTTGGAGGGAAAACTGTCTTATTTGACAACATATCAGAAGGAACTTGAATTATTATCCAAAGCAATGCTAAAATATAGTATTATTCAGATGAGACAATTATAGCATATAACTGTCATATATATTTTCCACGTTTAAATGTGAAACCTGAGGGGGTACACCGTCTTGTTGAAAATAGGGTTCGTCCGCAACGATCAAATTTCGGAGATAAAGTCGGTCAATATCGTGTTATAACTGTCAACATCACGGTAACGGCATTACCTGCCTCATTTCGAAAGAGCCATACCACAATTAGCACCAAGGGATCAATTTTTGTGGATGCAATTGTGTTTCCTGAACCAGGCGGGGACTACACTCACCCCCATACTGACAACTTTGTTGTATGACGAAGCTATTAAGCAAGAAATGAGCCTCATTTGAAAAGATTATTTTTCGATCAAAGCGAATTTTTAAATTTTTTAGAGGTTATGAATTCGTTTAACAATCTTGGACAATTTCTAAACATTATACCAACGTGAAACGTTACTTGATTAAATGGCAAACCTTACTGAACACACTGACAAATTTTCAGTAAACACACATTGGCTCATTAAGGACGTACCTACCTCCACAAATTCGGCAACGATGACGACATAAACTGTTCATTCTGCAGCAGTGCCGATGAAAACGTGGATCAAATATATTTCTGCTGTTCGAGATGTGAAGTAAAGGGAACTACCATGGAAGGAATAATAAACATAATATAAGTCTACAGCGGCAGCAGCAAGCAAAAAGCAAAAAAAAAAAATTGCCGGCACGAGCTGTCAATAACAAGACACCCCTATTGGTAGACAAAAATAGTTTCTTTTTTACTTTCCTCGAGGGTAAGTGTCATAAAAAAGTTCTTTCAGGGCTCTTAACTAGTCTAACACCCTAACAGTTTTTAAAATCTACGACTTCGCTGATCGATTGTTACTACGTCAGTTTGTTTGTGTTGAGAATATTATACAATTCCATTTAACTGTGGCCTACTGTTATTATCAGAAAAAATGTGTGTGAAAATATTTATGTACATAAGCAATTAAGCTTTCACTTTAATTTCCGCTCACACAGTTATTTAAGTTTTTTGTTCGATAAATATGCAAATGCATTAAATCAATTTTTACGATAGTATATGAGCAAGCAATAGTCTACAAACCACAAGCCTTGAGCAAATTGAACGCACTACTTAATAATGTTAAAATATACATATAATAATGTTAATATAGTATGTAAGTTGGTAATTATATTTGTTAATATATTATATTCAAATGACAAATGTATGTATATGACTGAAAGATCAGTTATAAGAAATCGGAGATAAAAATTGCTTGAAAAATTTCTAAACAAATGGAATCAACTCATCAAAAATGCCAATCAGATTTTTGTAAGATATTCTAAAAACGCAGTTGACTTCTTTGACTATTCTAAGATTTGTTTCATTTATGTAAAGGGATTTTTCAAAACGACGCTACAAAAGTAAACCGATGAGGACAACAAACGACGCCATATTTTTTCCACTCTTTGACATTTTTTCAGTAAGGTTTGTGAATTAATAATGGAAGTATGTACGATCCAAAAACGAATTGAAAGTATTAAAATTTACTACCGAAATTCGGTGTCAGTGGCCTCAACTCTAGGGGCGCTATATACAACTGAGGCTATGTCTAAAAAAAATGTTTACAAGTGGTATAGTGAGTTCCAAGCCGACCGTGAACGTGTCGAAGACGAAGAGCGTCCAGGGCGACCATCAACCTCAACCGACGAAGCTCACGTTCAACAAATCAAAGATTTGGTGTTAAAAACCGTCGATTAACAATTAGAGACCTTGCTGATGAAGTTGGCATATCGAAAGGCTCAGCCAATACCATTTTGAAGGATGTTTTGGGCCTCAAGCGCGTCAATTCTCGACTGGTACCGAAAACATTGAATTTTTTGGAAAAAAGGCGTCGCTTTGAAGTGTGTGAAACGAAGCTTTCCGACTACCAGGGTGTCATGAAATGCATTATAACTGGCGATGAGACTTGAATCTATGCTTACGACCCCGAAAAAACCGATCAGTCGAGCGAATATCGTGCCAAAAGAGAGGCGAGACCAAAAAAATCGCGTCAAAGTCGCTTAAAAATCAAGGTCATGTTGACTGTTTTCTTCGATTTTCGTGGTGTTGTGCATTATGAATTCCTTCCAATCGGTCAAACAGTCAACAAGGAATATTATTTGAACATTATGCGTCATTTGCATAACGCTATCCGCCTAAAAAGGCCGAAATTGTGGAAAGACAATTCTTGGTTTTTACACCACGATAATGCACCGTCCTATACTGCCCTCGTAATTCGTGATCATTTCGCCAAAAACACAACCCATATCGTTCCGCAACCACCGTATTCACCTGATCTGATGCCGTGCGACTTCTGGCTGTTCACCAAGCTCAAAAGACCGCTCCGGGGACACCGTTTTTATACGATAGAGGAGATTCAAGCCGCAGCGAAGACGGAACTGAAGGCCATCCCGGAAAGTGACTACAACCAGTGTTTCGAAGATTGGAAAATCCGTTTGCATAAGTGCATTGCATCGGGAGGGGATTACTTTGAAGGGGATGAAATTGATTTGAATTGAAGAATGAATAAAGAATTTTCAAAGTAAATACAATGTCACCTTATTTTTTGGTCACAGTAGTACATATGTATGTAGAAATATGGATTTCATTATGTAAATTACAATATATTACCCTAAATCATGGCAGCCATGCATTTGGGTGAAGGTGGGGTAGCTTAAAATTACCATACTCTCTTGATAAATCAAAATAATTCTTAAATTACACTTATACATTTGGTTATAACTAGAATTGAAAAAATATCCGATGAAATGACTTCTAGGTTTAACAAACGGCTGATTGTGCAGAGAATGCAAAAAAAATCCCCTCTTAACGAGCACGAACGCCACACACGATGAAACAAACGCCCGAACTTGTTCATACATCGAGTAAAGATGCTTTGACCTCATTTGGAAATATGATAGGGCGCCAACTTGCGGAGGACAAAACGACTTGTGAGATTATAGACTTGTTGTGATTTTTAAAGAAATTTTAGATTTATTATGAAACATATTTGCAGAAAGCATACATTCTATTGATTAAAACGTGATCTTTACGCCAATTTCATTTAATGCATAAAAAATTCCCTTCCAGAAAAATGAGAACACGATCTATATTTAAAAATAATGCAGATTAGGTTTTAAATTTTCTCGAAAAGATGACTGTCAGATTTAACAAACGCATGATTGTGAAAAGAATGCAAGAAAGTACCCCTCTTAATGAACACGAACGCCGCACACGATGAAACAAACGTACGAACTTGTTCATAGATCGAGAAAAATGTTTCAATTTCATTTGGTAATATGATAGGGCGCTAATTTGAGAAAGACAAAACGACTGGTGGGATTATGCAATTATAGAGAACTATTATGACTTCTAAATGAATTTCAGCTTCATTATGAAAAATATTCGCAGAAAGCATAAATTCTACCGAGACGCATTAAAACGTGATTTTCGCGCAAATTTCATTTTATGGATAAAAAAATCACTACTACAAAAATTATTACGATTTCTTTAGAAATAATGCAGATTATACAAAAAATTTTCTCGAAAATATTTTGCTTAATAATTCCATCATAATCTGTAATAATATACTCTTTAAATGTTTACTTTACGAAAGCGAAAAAGTCACACTTCCCGGTTGCTCTCGATTCACATTCCAGTCGTACAATTCACGATTTTTAAGAGTTTGCATATAAAATACGCAACTAATATTGAGCAATCATATTTTCTCCATTCGTATAGTACAACGCTTATCAAGAAAAGCACTTACCGCAGCTGCCAATTCAGGGTAGTGAATCGTTCGCCAAGTTATGACACTTCTGGCATTACCGCAGCATTCCTAAATCATGTGCGCTTAGCCTATTAACTGCTCCATTTACAAGCGCCAGACGCATGCATTCAAATGAAAATATGCGTATGTATGGCTGTGTATATGTATATAGGAGTATATGTTTCTAATATGTGTATTATTTCAGTGGTAATGCAATCTAGCCGGTAATTGAAGCCAAATGTTCCACGAACGTCGTAGAATGACGTTTGATTATATGCTTCGACGGTCTGGCTTTCAATCTCTTCTCAAGATATACACCAACATATACTTATATGACGTGTATATATTTTTATCTTGCTGAGATGTGTTTATCACTTGCATAAAGGTGGTCCTTCATATGCATTTGGACGATTTGATTTTGAAGGGGTGAATCAAGTGGACGCATCATGGAGAAAAATAACTCATGTAAATTTATACACCTTCAAGAAAGTTAGGGTGTGTTGTCAAATGGGAGTCGAAGTTTTGATTGGACTATGGTGACTCAAGCATAGGTGCTTTTTTCTTCATTCAATATCTAAATTCGAGACTAAATCATATTTAAATATTTAAAATTTGTGTTTTACTTTTTTTCTGGTTTAAATGGTGTTCGCTGATTTTTGAAAGTTAACCCTTTTATAGAGCAGCTTGTAAAAAAGTGGTTAAATTCCCAGAAGGATAACAACGAACAGGTATTCCTCTCTCTTCGCGCAATCCGGCGCTGAATCTGGCCCCTCAGAACCAGCATTGTGTGGTTGCGAAAACCTTCCAGATCAGAGTTGAACGCAGAAGATCCATTGAACAGCTAGCTCTGAACAAGGTTCACATTGCCGCAATGATAGGGGTCTTAACTGGTCACTGTCCTATGTACACAGTTAAGATTTGAAGATGCTATGACCTAACGACTTTGAAGGACGCAACTTGACAACGTTACAACAAAAAAGATGAGGAAGCTCTAAGCACTTCCTCCTTCATTGTGCTGCTTTCGCCAAGCTAAGGTTAAAGCATCTTGGTTGCCTTACTTCTACGAAACCGGAGGATTCCCTGACTGGAATAGATATAGATATTAGCCGTGTCAATGAGTTTGTTACAGGAACTAGGTGTTTTGTCGATATTTCACGGACTTTTTACTCGAATTGCTAGGCGGTTCTGGACATCACAAAAAAACAGGCGTCTCTAGCTCTTCAAAGAGGTCCAGGCCTATCGAAAAATCGATCAATTTACCTAACGTAACCAAGGAAGTGTTGCTGAAGACCACAATTTGTCGATTCCAAAACAGAATTGGGACTATCTCAAACTACAACTTAGCGGATTTCGAGAAAGGATTTGGGATTGTATCTAATAAAATTTTTTTCACTCAAGGAAGGAAAAAAGAAAAACTCGATTTGGCGATTCCGAAACGTTCTCAAGAATCGAAACAGTGTCAAACCACAACTTTGTGGATTTTGAGAGAGTATTTTGGGTTGCATCCTTGTAAAATTTTTTTCACTCACGAACTGAAGCCATTGGACCAACGTAATCGTCGTAAATTTGCTGTTTTCGCTTTGGAACAAGTTGAAAACGATAGCGATGTTTTTTATGGAAATCATCTTCTCGGATTCAGCTCTCTTTCATCTCAATGGTCCACAAAATAAACAAAACTGTCAATTCTGATGTGCAGAAAATCTGCAAATCCTTCATGAGCATCTATTACATTCACCTAAATTGACTGGTTGGTCTGGTGGAAATATCGGTCTTTCGCAATGGAATCTGATGACACCGTTACTGCCAGAGAGAGCGGTATGGATCAATGATAATCAACTTTTTATGTTCACATTTGAAAAACGTTGATCTTGACAACATCTGGTTCCAAAAAGACGGAGCTCCGTGCCACACAGCACGTGCAATATCAACATTTTAATTTGCTTTTCGACTTTCCTTTCGGAAATCCACTTCCGAAACATTTTTCAAAAATTTAAGCGCCACCCTAACGTATGATACTTCTGGTGCACACGCATGTAAGACAAACGTAATGAAGAGTGAAAATGTGAGATATGACAAAGAACTGCTTTAACGCATTACCCGGCCATGTCGAATGTGCGGAATGCGCGCATAAGGAAATAAATACAGCCATTAAAGTAAATACATAAACTTACATACACATATATACGTATGTATGTTATGTATAACAACTTTCAATCTAACCGCTGTTGATCCCACCGCCGCAGCACAGTTAGAATTAAAGCACCGAGCGCGGTGCGGCGGCGCATCTCTTTCGGATTTTATTGGCTGCACATGTGCAAACAGCCAAAGCACGGCAGCCAATGCTTCATGCAATCATTACATGAATGTATATGTGTATGTGCATCATTGCAATTACGGTTGAATGCACGAGCATCTACGTGGTGCTGACTAGTATATTGCAGTTACTCGGAAATGGATTATCTTTATTCAGGCAGAACATTATCGTACTCACAAACGAAGTGGAAGCAAATGGGCAAACAAACAACACACTTTTCCCTACACAAACACAAACACACACATATACAGACATGCAAACACACAGAAGTAGAAAAAACATCATACAGAAGTTGGTGCTCCCCTGGCATGCCTTAGTGAAACACACGAACGGAATGCGGCGCAATGTGTACTCGTGGTGCCCCGGAATGCGTGTGAGTATAAACTTGGCAGTCTTCAGAGATGCAAAAAGTGTATGTGTAACGTGGTAGGGCGTGAAGAACATTTCCAGTTAGTTGCGGATGGATGCGTTGCATTTCATTGCGAATTCGCTTATTTTTCCTTAGCGCCTCGGTGCCGCCACGTCGCGTCGCTCTGCTCCCCGGCACTCAACGCCACTCTTTTCTCCTCCACTCAACTCCAGTCTGCGCTCTGTGCCGTGCTGCTCTGTTTTACTCTGCTCTCAATTGCAATTAAGTTGCGAGTTGCAAGCAAAGTTCAGTTATGAAGGAAGTGTGCAGACTCCTATTAGCTTTTTGGACGCATGAAGTGCGAATGGTTGCACACAACTGCTGCCTCCAAATGGCTGCTGAATAAAGCAGAAAGAACACACACAACTTACCTTGGTGCTTTAGATCTTTTGATGAAGTATGATAAAAGATTACCCAGCTTTACCGTTATAGCAAGTACTAACGCTCATGTGTTTGTGTGTATGTTTGTGCAAATGTAAAGTTTTGTGCAAATAATAAAAGTGAATTAGTGTAACTGTTTATAGCCCTAGAATTGGGAGCTAAAACATATGGAGAGTTTGTATTTTGGCTCAAAGGCATTTAAAGCAAATATTTATGTTTATACAAATGTGTTCATGTATGTACGTATGTATGTAATGAAGCGGATTTTTATGTAGGCGAGCTTGCGGTCAGGTATGTAAAGCTTCTGAGTACCACTCAGTCAACTTACAGAAGTACTTATGGTATGTTATACTACTGTGCCCAAGAAATAAGGTGACATTTGAATTTAAACTGCGCGCGTCGAAAGATTTGGAGAATTTTTTTTTAGGTTGGGAGTACTGTCACTAAAAGTGAGTTTTTCGTTTTTTGCGATGTCGAAATTTGTAGAGCAAAGAATTTGCATTAAATTTTGTTTACGGAATCAATTTTCTACTGCGGATACGTTGAGGATGGTGCAGAAAGCCTTTGGTGATGAGGCTATGTCTAAAAAAAACTGTTTACAAGTGATATAGTGAGTTCCAAGCCGACCGTGAACGTGTCGAAGACGAAGAGCGTCCAGGGCGACCATCAACCTCAACCGACGAAGCTCACGTTCAACAAATCAAAGATTTGGTGTTGAAAAATCGTCGATTAACATTTAGAGGCCTTGCTGATGAAGTTGCCATATCGAAAGGCTCAGCCAATACCATTTTGAATGATGTTTTGGGCCTCAAGCGCGTCAAATCTCGACTGGTACCGAAAACATTGAATTTTTTGGAAAAAAGTCGTCGCTTTGAAGTGTGTGAAACGATGCTTTCCGACTACCAGGGTGTTATGAAATGCATTATAACTGGCGATGAGACTTGGATCTATGCTTACGACCCCGAAACAACCGATCAATCGACCGAATATCGTGCCAAAAGAGAACCGAGACCAAAAAAATCGCGAAAAAGTCGCTCAAAAATCAAGGTCATGTTGACTGTTTTCTTCGATTA
This sequence comes from Bactrocera zonata, assembly GCA_037783105.1. Classification (NCBI taxonomy): domain Eukaryota; kingdom Metazoa; phylum Arthropoda; class Insecta; order Diptera; family Tephritidae; genus Bactrocera; species Bactrocera zonata. The sequence goes on along the minus strand of JBAWJQ010001082.1, from coordinate 363,098 downwards.
TCGTGGTGTTGTGCATTATGAATTCCTTCCAACCGGTCAAACAGTCAACAAGGAATATTATTTGAACGTTATGCGTCGTTTGCGTAACGCTATCCGCCTAAAAAGGCACCATCCCATACTGCTCTCGTAATTTGTTATCATTTCGCCAAAAACACAACCCATATCGTTCCGCAACCACCGTATTCACCTGATCTGGCGCCGTGCGACTTCTGGCTGTTCACCAAGTTCAAAATACCGCTTCGGGGACACCGTTTTTATACGATAGAGGAGATTCAAGCCGCAGCGAAGACGGAACTGAAGGCCATCCCGGAATGTGACTACAACCAGTGTTTAGAAGATTGGAAAATCCGTTGGCATAAGTGCATTGCATCGGGAGGGGATTACTTTGAAGGGGATGAAATTGATTTGGAAGAACATATAAAGAATTTTCAAAATAAATACAATGTCACCTTATTTTTTGGGCACAGTAGTATATGTGGACGATCTCATGGTGGTAGCAGTGGCTAAAAAATTAGTCAACCTAAGAAACAACTGCAATGGGTGTTTAAATTGTCTACGCCAATGGTTCTATTTAGTGAGTCTAGAACTGAACAGAAAACAGAAGCCTTACCAGAATGCACCAGGAATGTGGAAGAACGAATAGAGTTCACCATAGGGAAGTGCGAGATTATCTTACAGCCGCAGTTGAAGTATCTGGGAGTATTAGATTGGACTCTAAATTAAAATTTAAGAAACACCTAGCATATACTTTCGGTTTATAATGCTCTCTAGAGAATGATTACCGATAGAGGCTGCGTGCTTTCCTGCCGCCGGTTTTTAATAGCAAAAGCAATGAGTTTCGTAATACTGCATGCGGCACCAATAAAGATACAAGTGATGGATATAAAAGCCTATGCTAAACAAATAATTGTAGTGCATACGCTTTCTGCAATTCGAGTAATAATGGACTATTGATATCCAGGCAGATGACCTCAAGCGATTATATCAGCTATCAGCCCCTAAAACAGTATCGGCAAAGACAGAGGAGAGGAACCAGAGCACCAAAATATAGCAGAAGCGGTGGAATTCCGCATCCAAAGTCCGCTGGATTTATTCCGGATATCCACTCGTGTGTAAACAGACGACATGTGGACCTGGATTTCAATCTGACCTACATACTCAATGGACATGGGTGCTTTAGAAGCTACCTTTACAGATTCCACAATGACATTAGTCGGAACTATCCCACGTGTAGAGAGTACTCGTATATAGAAGATTCTGAATGTGTATTATTTTATTGCCGTCGCTTTTACGCTTTTGCAATTCAAGGGAACACTTAAAACCACACTCGGTGGTAGTTTCACGGTCGAAAATTTAGCAACACTCATCTTTCAGTCGATTGAGAAATGGAAAGCTGTTAGCTAGAAAAAACATATAGTACATATGTATTTATATTTAGATATAAAGATTTTATTGTACTGCTGAAAGATGAGTTTGAATGAAAGTGCCTAATAACCGATGCCAGAATTACGTGATTATGTCTTGTCAAATAAAAATGTTCTTCCTACAAGGTCTTAATTTTAAACGATTCGTTTGTATGACAGCTACAACCTATAGTGATCCCACGTCTGTGATACCGACAAATCAGCAGCTTCTTGTGAAGACGGCTGATAACTTGCAGATCGACATCTTAAAAACTACATACTGCGTATGTATAGACAGACCTGTAGTTTTCAGTGAAATAACACTTCAGAGTAGGTATTTCCGTCAACTTTTACTTGATTTATACTCAGTTTGGTTTGCCAAGTTACAATGGACAGACTTACTCGGCAAGAAAGTTTACTAATCGCGCAAATTCATAACCAAAGTAATGGTTTGAAGCGAGTGAGGCATTGTGTTCAATGTTCCGTCGACAAAATAGCCCAGTAGAGTCAGTGCACGATACAACCACGGATCGGTTTCGCAACACGTTTACTGGTGTGGATAATTCGGGTCCTCAGAGATGCCATCCAGAGCGCACCGCTGCTGTGGGGCAGAGTATCGAAGAAGACCCGAAATAATCCATGCGGCATCGCGGGCAGCAATTCGAGCTGAGCCCATCCACTTTATGGGTGATTTAAATATCCAACTCGAGATCGAATTGAAGCCACGTGAAGATTAAGAGCGTTGAACTTTCGTGGAATTGCCACAAAACGAAATGACCACCGATCTCAATTTGCATATGAAATATTTGTTCAGCGATGAAGCTCACTTTTGGTAGTATGTTAGAAACAAAAATGACTTAATTGGGTGATTATAATCCAGAATTTCTTATTACATCCTCAAAACATCAGTGTTTTGTGCTCTGAGGAAATGTTACAGTCAATGTGACGTTATAGAGACTATTTTATGCCTGAATTGAAGAATATTGATGTGGACGATCTTTGGTTCCAATAAGACGGTGCTTCGAGCCATTAAGGGGGTATTCTACTCCAAAATTTTGAAAAACTCGATTTTTTTTTCATACATATTTAAAGTTTAGACCCTTAAGAACATATTCTCCAAAGGATTTTTAAAAATTAAAATTATTTTAAGAGCTACAGTTACTTTAGTGACGCAGTACCTAGCCCGGTTCGGCCGGACTCACTTTTTTAAACGCGTTTTCTGGAAACCACTTTTTCCCACACGGTACCGGCATTATCTCAAGTTCTATACAACCGATTTACTTGAAATTTTGTGTGAACCTTCTTTATATAATCCTTTATCGTTCCTATCAGCACCGCGTCAATATTTTTGTTTTTAATATTTTAAAAAAATTCAGGAATTTCAAAACAAAAGCGTAAAAAATGATTTTTATTTTCAGGCAGTCGCCATTTTTCAAAAAAAAAATTTTTTCGTGTTCCCTGAGGTAGGGACTATAACAGCATCCTTACTTATTAAGAATTTTATTTTTTTATTGATTTTTTTTCAGACCACCAGGAGAGTCAGGATCAATGTCACAAGGATGCGCCATTTTTTTTTTTTTACACCAGTCTCTAAATTAGTAACTTATTTTATGCGTTTTTTTTTTTTCTTCTTGAAAACCACATTTCAAAAAATGCTGTTTTTAGCTTTGTCTATTCTAAAACTATTCTAAATTTTATACAATTCTGATTGGTGTACTGTTTTTAAAGCTCATTCATTTTCTTTATTAAATTCGTTCACAATAGAAAACCCGTGTATCAGCTTCATTTGTTAATAGTTAGTGTATTATCTTCATTTCTTGTAATAAATTTCGAACACAACTTCTGGGTTATTACAATTCAATGTTACCATTTCTACATAAAAGTATGTATATTAAATATTTGTAAATATTTTGCACAATAAATGAACATTGAAACCAATTAACATTAAATTTTTGGGTTATGTTCTGTATTTTGATTTGTTAAAATTATTTGGAATCGAAAACAACTGATGAAGTGGAAAGTCTGCTCTGTACATCAATTCTATTTTCAATGTTCAATACTTCTGGAAACGAAAATGTTTCTCGTTATCAAAATGGAATATATGAATCATTTCAATTTACGACATGTTTGATCAAAACGAAATTTAGTTGTTGCTTGTTGGCTGTTCACTGTTTTGCTTTTATGCTTTATATATGTATGTATATGGAAATGAATAAGATGAAATCAAGACTAAATCAGCTTATGAATTTCAGAAAATTCAACATATGCAAGAGGTAATTTACCAGACATACAAAAACACAATATTTACATATACATACATATATTCCAAGCGCCTCCTTTTCAATTCATCTGCTACTTGCATAACATTTTTACATCAATAAATCAAGAAAATGAACTTAAATGCGCTTGAAAATATATACAAAACATGAATTCAAACAAATTTAAGGAACTATTAAATATTTTATATAAATAATATATGCTACAAGTACGGAAGGGCTAAGTTCCGGTAAAGCCGTACATTTTATACTCTTGCAACTCGCAAACATCAAAGCTCTGGAAATTACTTCAGGGGCTAGTAAAACTTTTTATTAAAAACTGTTGCGAAAGAATGCAATATTCATTATTCGAAGAAATTTTGTGTAAATAAAAATACAAATTTGAAATATTGATGACTTAATTAAGGCCATTAATTTAGACTTACTTTTATTACTATATTTTAGTTTACATCAGCTAGAATTATATTAAAAATGTTTTTAAATGAGAATTACTTATGTGAGGTGTGATATTAACTCGGTCAAAAAAGTTAAATTTAGTATATTATGTTGCCAAATATCTCCCTTCCGCTTGTCTGCTCTTTATCCAAAGTAATCCAATATCCGAAGTAATCATGCATAACGTCGTTTTGTAGGTTATGTCAAGACCTTTCAAAAATCTATGGTATTGCCAGATACGAGCTCTGTAGCACTTTATGCATAGCCGCGAAATTCAAAAGACAAAAAGGCGGAAGGGAGATATTTTCCAACCTAATATTACTCAACTCGGAAAACTCGCTGAAATAATGAAAATCATTATATAAAGTATTAGGGGGTTGGGAGTAGTATTTACTCGATTTTATCTATTTTTAAATACTATAAAATGATCCGAGGGTTTCATTAAGGTAACTCCCCTACAATTACCAAGCATAACGAGTAAATTCAGCCGGGGGCTTTTTTTCAAGTTTGTGCCCGATATTATTCATTTTAGGTACCAAGGTACAGAACACGATCCTTCATTTTCATTGAGATAACTCACATATAGGTTGATGTATGAGGTATAAAGTCACGCGGAAGTTCGAAAAGAGAGGTTTGATCCGATTCAACAGATTTTTAACCAACATATCATTATGTAAGGGTTCTCTTTGCATTTCATTTGTACATATATCTCACACATTGACCAATATTTTCGATCGAAAGTCAACTAAAGGTACTCTGTTCCAAATATTCGGTACCTAGGGACTTGAACAGTTTTTTTCGGATTTTGACAATTTTTGGTCATAAGGTGTCATACTCATTCGGGCATTATTCGAGCAGAATTTTATCCCGTTATATTTATTGTTTCTTGATTTGTACACTGGAGAGAAAAAAACCACATGGAATTTAAAACTGTGTTATATAGGAAGTAGATGTCCGATTTTTGTTTTTTCACACTGATAGGAAAATGTCACGTTCCAAATTTGGTTTAATACCGTCGTGTATGTCACAAGATATATGATTTCACCTAAAAGTTCAAGCCCGTCGTTCAATTTTAACCCCGTCTCCTATTAAGCCTTCTCATACCATCTTAATTGTAAAATTTTATGCCCCTGTCTGTACTTTTCAAATCCCTGGCCACCAGTCCAGAGCAGTATGGAAGCTCAACTGGTAGTAGTTTCGGCTACGAGGTCTGACCGGAGACTTAATTCTGGTACCACGGGGAGCAGGAGCCCTTGGAGGTAACTCCAACCTGCTCATGCGGACCGGCCCCTCGGGGAGTATCGTGGTGGTTGTGGTTGAAACCCAAATCGCGGGTAGAACTGACCCTGTCAGTTGAATGTGGAGTTGCATTGCAACCGGGTGCCGGACCCAAAGCACGGCAGAGGTTTTAGATGGGCCTCGAACCCTACCAAGGTGGTTAGTGTGTCCATTCCACACTGCCAATTGGTACTGAAAATGCTTAGCATTCTCAGGGCGCTGATCAACGCATTGATTTGATCCGCTGTGCTTTTGAGCGCCCTGGAGTAAGGCTGTCGTCAGCAGGTACCCACGTAAAACACACCGGACGTTGTACTTTTCAAATATAAATAAGCAAATTGTAAATTGTTGATAGTAAAAATATCAAATACTTTTTATATTAAATTGCCTAAAAACGCTCGAAACTGGGGTCTCTGGACTATAATATTTCCTTAAGGTGTTAAGTGGATTTCAAATTTAAAAAACTGGATTCGACTTTTTTTATTTCTTTATTAAATATTGTTCCAAAAATTCAAAACGATCCAGGTAAAATAGATAGACACTTCACCAGTTCCGCTCATCAGGCCACGTCTCAAAAGTCACTTGTTGAAGTCGGTGGACGATTCCTCGAAAGGTTTGAATTTAGTATTTGGTATACCACATGATGAACCCCAGCTGTGAATGGTAATAATTATTCTTTAATCTCCAGAAGAATCACAACAACAAGTGGCTAGAATGCTATTAACTCTACTAAAAAAATTATTTTTTCTACGGGTCAAGCAGCTTAAACACGAAAACCTATTGATGATAGCGCTTGGGCATCTTTCGCCGGTATCTACTTGAAATTTTAACTGTAACTTCATAGTAATATTAAGAGTAAACAACGTACGACTTCTTTCGTTATTATTGCAACTGAATAAATCCAATTTTCTGCAGATTATTTTTGATCAAAATTTAAAACTTTTTCACAAGGTCTTTGAGAAAAAATGTATGTAAAATTAAAATCGCATCTCATGTCGCAAGTTTGCTTATTTAAAATGGACTAAGCTGAGTTTTTATTTTGCTTCAAATAGCACAAGTTTCTAGAATCACAGTCGCAGGTAGAAGCCTTCTTGAAGAGAATTATTTCGAGAATTCACCCAATACTCACCAGGTCATACGACCTTTTTTATACACTTAAACGATTTAATAAATAGACTTAAAGAGAGAAATGCAATTCCTTTTCCATACTCCCAAAATAAATAGTAAAAATTAAGCCCTTTTTAAAGGCTCTGGACTGTCCTGACCTATTAATAAACTAAGTTATTAAAAGCCTTTTTAAATCTTCAATTAGCAGTTCAACCTAAAAAAATACCTTTTTTTAGTTAGCATTATTACCTAAAAACCGCATTATAAACAAATAAATGTAAATATTATATATACAAACCAACTATTCATTTATAGCTTACATAGTTCCACTTATCCATCAAACTGCAATTACTATAAACCGTTGAGCTTGAATGCAAAACAGCAATTATTCACGCATTAGTCACCGATTACGATTACTAAGATAATTCTGCGAAGATTGTATGTACACACACACAAACGCGTTAGTAGCACACCTGCTGACAGCTGTGAGGCACTTGTTTATGTCGCATTGCAAATAATTTACATACTGATATCGCCGCGATCTACGGCACTTTCAGTTAGCTATGTGCATACGCTTGTATGTGTGTATGTATGTGAGTGTCTAACTGCGCAGATCAACAAAAGTGCAGCGTTCAATGCACTCACATGTGTGCAACTGTTGTTGCTACTTTTGTCGCTAAATGGGGGCATTTAATATCACATATGCACGCGGCTTGAGTATGAGCGGTGGGGGTAGTCGGGTGCGTATGCGTAACATTTCTTTTGTTCAAACCGACAACTATTTAAATACTATTATATACTTATGTATAAGTAATACATACACACATACTCATTAATATATACTTACAAATTAAGTTTATATTTAACTGATGACATTCTGTTGCTTTACTTTCCTTGTGATTTACAGTAGTCTCTTGCTCTTGCGACCGATTAGCAGAAGCGTACTCGTTAAAATAAAAACAATGCATATAAAGTAACTACACATACCCAACTGGTTTTTCAGTTGCAAAAAGTTCAACAAGATTTGTTAAAAAAGTAAATGAGCTAATATGTACCATTCTATATTATAATGTCAAGAATAATGAAATGAAAATTCTAGTTCACATTTCACAAAACACCAATAACACGACTCTACAAAAAAATTTTCGTTCTTTGTCCTAAAGTTTTTTTTTATGATTTTCTGATTAACTATGAACAAAAACGATAAAAAAAAAACAATTTTTTCTTATAAAGTTTGCTTTTGTAAAAATTATAGTAATAATACTATATAATAGTTATATAACGGGTGGGCCATCTAACGTTTTAAATTTGAATTATCTATATTTCGACATTGGAAACGTCAAATACCATTCGGAAAGTGACAGATATTTAGTAAAAAGTCTAAAATTTACGAAATGGGTCGCTATTCTCTAGAAGCAAATTGGGAAATATTGAAAAAAAACCGAGGATGGTCAATTTTACCGAAAAATCATCTTTTCGGACGAGGCTCATTTCCACCTCGATGGTCACGTCAAGCAGAATTGTCGCACTTGGGGTACAGGACGGCGTTACGTGCCATACATCAAACGCTACACTCAATATTTTACGCCCTATCTTCAAAAATCGCATAATCAGCAAAAGAGGCGATGTGAATTGGCCTCCCAGAAGCTGCGATTTAACTCCGTTAGACTATTTTCTGTGGGGAGCTGTTAAAGATAAATGTTACGCCAACCATCCAGAAACAATTCAAGATCTAAAGTACGAGATTCAAGCTGCTGTAGCTGCCATAAGGCCTGAAACCATTGAGAAAGTACTCCAAAATTTATTGGATCGGATAAGCTACTGTAAACTCAGCCGTGGTGGTCATTTGTCCGAAATTGTTTTCCACAAATAAATTTCATAAAACAACCTTTTAAATAAATGTTCAAGCCGTTTTTTTTTTTTATTGACTTTTTAAATTTAAAATTTTATGTGGCCCACCCTGTATAATTATACTATCGTTAAAGCGGTTTCCTAAATAAAAAAGCAAACTTTTTCATGGTATATATTTTTTTCGCCTGATTAAGACCTAAAACATGGAAATTTACTGCTTTAAAGTCATAGTCAAATTTTGTGTTGACCCGTGTAATATAAAAAATAGAATGGTTAAAAACCTTCAAATTTTTTTTTTCTGACTAAGAGTTCGTTTGCAACTCGTTTAAAATAAAACGTGTTTATTATATTAAATTCTCCGTTCTATATATTAATAAAATGACGTAGAAAATTTTATGAAATAGTCAATATTTGATCATTCAGGATTAGACAAAATTTCGCACCCTATGTCTCTCCATCCGATCTTATTTCACCTATAGCGCACCGTACATAATAGTAGAAAACGGTCAATTATTATGGACATGAACCAATGACTTAGCATACCTCCGCAAAAATAATCTTAAGCCATCCATTCAATTGTCGAAAGTAACGGATTTACAAGCCCGAATCAAGAAAGTGGCAAAATTTCGCTTTGATTGACTTGTTCTTAATATTGAAGTAGTGAAGGATATTATGAATTTTTGCTGAACAGTAATAGCAACACTAGCTCTATCTTCAGTCTTAAAAAACATTGTTTTAATATAGGCAATAACTTTTTGTAGATAGAAGAAAGTCTTGGAGGTTCAAGATTGATTTCACTACAAATATGAAAACGATTTTTAAGATTATAAAAATTTGTTAGTCAGTTTTTTAAATATTAAAATGAAATTTAATTCCTAGATGCATATTCATATTTTATTGATTATTTATTGGAAGCGGTCATATCGACCTACGATAACATATGTATATCTTCTAAAAAACCAACTATTGAGATCTTGTAAACCTGACCTTAGAAATCATTGGCTTGAAATCAATTTTAGATCCATACTCCCTCAGGCAAAGTTATTCAGAATAGTCCCTTAAACATTTTTCACGTACGTGATTTCATAACAGGTGATCCAAGTAAAGGTACCTCGTTCAATAGCTTGAACAACGTTTAAAAATCGTTTAAATTTATTACGAAAATTCATATTCTGTAAATAATCGGCTTACTGAACGTACTATTAGCAACACCATCACGCATCGTGAGACCCAGTTTTAATTATTGCATAATATTTGACCGAATGGACCACGTCCAGCACTCAATGAAGAAAATATAGCAACATTAGCTGAAAGTGTGCACATAGACCGTGGAGAGTCGATTCGGCGCCATTTGCAACAATTCGGAATGAAGGATGGAACGACTTAGTGCATTTTACGTCTTGAATTTTAGATCTTGAATTGAAAGCGTACAAAAACCGCTTGTGCAAGAATTGAAGCCGCTCGACCTTCCCAAGCGACATCGCATCGCTTTATGGGCTTTTGAAAAGTTCCTTTAAAATCCATCGAACCAAATTTTATTCACCAATGATGCTCATTTTTGGCTCAATGAGTATGTAAAGAAGCAAAATTTCCGCTTTCAGGACAAAGAGGAACCTAAACGGATTCAAGAGCTGTCATTTAATCCAAAAATCATGGGTCAGTGGAATCATTGTCCATATTTCTTGAAAAATGATGTCGGTGTGAACGTAATCGTCAATAGCGACCGCTATCGCATGACAACTGCCTCATTGATGCCTGAAACTGAAGCTCGAGATCTCGCGACAATTGGTTTCAACAAACAGCGCCATTTCCTATGCATTGCATCAATAAATGGATTTATTGAGAGAACACTTTGGTGAGCAAATTATTTCAAGTTTTGAGCTGGTTGATTGGCCACCAAGATGGAGTGATATTACACCGTTAAACTTTTTCCTGTGGGGATATGTAAAGTCTAAGCAGACAATATCGCTTCGAATCAGGCTTTGGAACAAAACAACACGTGTGTCATTCGCCAGTTACCAGTCGAAATGCTCGAATGAGTCATCTAAAATTGAACTCTACGGATGAAACATCTGAGACCTAGCCGTGCCCAACATTGAAAGAGAAAATCTTCAAAAAATTAATGAGAAAGAATGTTCTTTCGAATGATAATAAATAATCCCTATTAAATTTGAAGTTCTGTGTTTTTTCTTTAAAAAAGTAGTGAATCTTAACCCATTACTTCCCAAGCATCGAAATGATTGGAATTTTTCGATGAAATTTGTAACTTGAGCTCTTAATACGTTAAGAAAGAAGAATATGAAATAAAAAAAAAATAAAAAAATACCTTGATCGATGAATCAGCTCGTCATATAAATAGGACACTGGGGATATGTGCTCAGAAAAAATTAAAGATAACACTTATAAGAAAATCAACCTTATTAGAAATTTATCATCGTATTTAAGCTTATTTTGTATAAGGTATAAAACAATCACTGCAAAGTGTTTATCGCATTTGACACAAAAAGTAAGAAGTTTTTTCTTACAACCTAGTCCTTGGCAACGCCTCTGTTTGTTCCTCTTCATCATGTAGTGACCTAAATTTGTCAAATCTGACCAGTTTTAAAAATTCATATTAAAATAATGTTAATACTTTTAATAGCGAGAAAATAATATTATAATAGGAAAATAGTACGTGGACATAAATTTCTACAGAAATAATTAAAATAAACGGTCAGTTTAAAAAAAAATATTTACTATGGTGTCCTATAAATAGGACAGTGGGAAGGAATGGGTTAAAATGGATCAGCCTTTACATAAAGGCTTTGCTTGTCATTTTGGTAAACTTCTTGTATTCTGGGCTTACCTTAATGACAAGCAAATATGTTTACTTTGACAGCTCTTTTGACAGCTACCCTCTAAAACAACAAGCTTTATTTATCCAAGTTTAAGTTAAAGCTTTCAAGCAATATTGCTATGCTTAGAGAAAAATTTATAATATAGTATATATAAGGTATAATTATAGTACATTGTACTTTCAAGAAATTCCACATCTCTAACGGAAACGCCCTTAATATTTATGAGTGCTATTAGAGATTTAGAAGTTTTTTTTAACAAATAGAGAATAAGTATATCTCTATAAGCCATAATTATATATGTAATTGTAACATATGAATGCTAACCAATCTACGCTTGTTAATTTCACTAAAAAATAATTTGGTATAATCTCTTTTAATCCATAAGCTTGGATTACAGCAAAATATTCTTTATGCAACAAATGCTGCTGCAACAAATTTTAGAAGCTTAAACACAAATAGAAAATAGATAAATATTTTCAATAGATTAAGCACTTTCCCTATAACAACAACCAACATACTGTACATATGTACATTGTACATACATATGTATGAATATATATGCAAGCATAATACATAATACATACATATACACATATGCATACTTATATGACATGCTACTGCCTCTACTAGTACTCTACTCTACCAATATGATATGACTAAACAATTATTAGATTAAAATCCATACAAAAAAGTTGAGCAATTTAAAAGGGTGCTAAAAGCTTTGGGCGCTTTAAAACATGCACGAAAATGTAACGAGGCGGGCTGGGAAATGCATTAATCACAATTTGCCTTCTGGATGGCGTCTGCAGTAAACGAAATTATTTTAGGCGTACATACATATATTTTTCTTCTTCAATGAAGCTACTAATTAAAGCAATTGAAAGTGAACGAAAATAGAAAATCCGAACGAAGTCGAAAAGTATTGCAGATGTGTGAAAATGCCGCGGCAAAGCAGAGATAAAAAGATTTTGTGCGTTAAGAAAATATTTTTTAAAGCAAAGCCCTTTTCCCAATTTTCACAATTGCTTTAACAAATATGTAAACAAATGAACTGCGAAGCAGCGGATAGAGCATACAGTGCACACACAAACATGCAAGTATATATGTATATATATCTATTTACATCTATCTGCATTTATACAAAGCGTATGCTTCCGGTGCACGATGCGTTCATTGTGTGTAGATATGCTTTTCGGATTTCCAGAGGGTGAATCCCAGCTGCGAATGGTAACAATTACTCAGCAACGCACCAGAAGAACCACAACAACAAGTGTGCTATAATGCTATTAACAATACTGGAACTGCAATAAGCACGCATCTACACAAACAAACATACATACATATATAATTACACACACACATATATATTCACTTGTAGATCTGTTGGCGTGTACAGCATGAATAGCCGCTGGTGCTGTTGCTACACAAAAAAAACAACAACAACAAACATTTGTTTATATTTCGGAAAATTCCGATCAAGTCAATTGGAATTTCGCCTGTTGTTGTGTTTTTGTGTTTGATAGCCCAAGGGTCAGCGCTAGCTTAATGTAAATTGGGCACAAGAACCCATGCAATATTTTCTCATTATTGTTTGTATGAATTGCACTAATAGTCAAAATTTAATTCATTAGCGTATGTTATAATTTTGAAACCGACGCATAAATAGCAGCTCCATAGAAAATTAGATCAGGATAAAAATATTGCCAGAATATGTATCGATACATTTGTATATACACATAAATACATACATGTGTACTTATATACACACATAAATATCGCACTAAATGAGTCCCTAGACATTGTGCTGCAATATTCTTTGCCGCAAAAAAACTAAAAAATTAAATTTCTTAGAGAAAAACCTTAGAGCCAAAATATTAAGTTAAATATTCGGCCGCACTTAGGTCATCATTAGTCCTATTGTACTCCCGGCTTTTAACCAATTTAAGCCTTATCCAGCAACTCCATGGATTTGGTAAACAACTGCTTCTTTTCCACCCCAGCTGTCCAATGTCTCTTAAGTTGGAGTATTGGCAGACGTGAAATAGGCTCCTTCTCATCCGGCTGAAGGCTGGGCATTCGCTTAGATAATGTTCCAACGCATCATTAACCTCCGCAAATGCTTTGCATTCCGCCGAATTTTCTTTTCTGAAGATAGAATCTTAAGAGTGGATGCCTTTTAATGACCCCTACAATGTTATTAAGTTCCCTTTTGTCTAGAAATAGGAACTTTCTGGTTTGTCCACCATTAACACTGCCCCAAAATAACTTTGTGGTATGCTTTGTATTGCTTGTGTTCCAAGAACTGAGGTTTCGCTATAGCGTTCATTGCTTTAAACAACCTTTTGAAGGAGGAATGGCCTGGCAGCTTAGGTGAATTATGTTTCCAGCTCGTCTATTTTGTTATGTGCTTCTATTCCTAAATGACCTGTTACTCAGATGAAATTAACCGAGTTATCTACTAAAAGTCTAGCTATGGCCTGCTTGCAAAACCTGGCTTAGTATCGGCGCTATGAATAGCCTTAATTGCCGCTTGGCTATCCACAGGAATTTTTACGGACTTTCTAGTTGAAGCAAAAGCCCGCTTGGCACCTTTTGTTATGCCCACAATTTTGACCTGAAAAACTGAATTTTAGTGACTTAGTTGAAGCTGTCTTTTGTGTTGCTCTCCTGTTCCTGTTTAACACATTGATCCGTCAGTGAATATGTGGATTTCGCCTTTGAAACTGTTGATCACAGAACCATTGGTACAATCTTCTCTATAGGAGAATGAAAACGATGTGCTTAGTTCGTCCCGGGTGTCCTTTTTTCGGCCGCATTGTCAGCTTGACATGCCCTGGCGTATACCCCTGAACCATAAAGACCCGCGAAGGCAGTGAAAAAATCTTTCAGTTAGGTCAGTTAGTCTAACATCCTTCTTACCAAAAAGTATGAAAAAGATCGTGGATTATGAAATAAAGTGGAAGGCACTGAAAACTTCACCCCTGCATACGAATCAACATGCTTACAGAGCAGGCAGATCAAATAATACTGCTCTGTACTAGCTAACATCGGAGATACAGAGTTCGAAAGGAGGACAAGTAATATAATGCACCCTCCTAGATATCAAAGGTGCTTTTGACAACACGTCTCCGGGAGCGTAGTAAGAGGAAAGGAATGTTGCAGCACCGGTGCGAAGATGCATAGAGGTCGTATTGCACACTAGGATAGCTGAAACCACAGTAGGGGATACCAGGAATAGTCTCGGCATAACAAGAAGCTGCCCATAGGGTGGATCTCAAGAACATAATCTGAGGGGGCAGAAAGGTAGACGTGACTTATATGGTCAAATAGTCTCACGCCGATTTCAACTCTGCGGTGGAAGCAGCATGTTGACCTGACATGGTCAAAGCTTCTAAAGCACTAATGGTATGCAATCGGCCAACTCATAAATTCTGGGCTGCAAGCCAAGGATAATCGGATAGTTGTACAACATGATTGTCACGTATGGAGTGATGGCTTGAGCCTCAAAAGCATCGCAGACTTCGGTAGGACTTCAACTATCGAAGCTGCAATGAGTTCCATGTCTGGTACATGTGCACATCACTTGAAGTCATGCTTGAACTCACACCGCTCCACCTAGTAATCGGTAGGTGACAGCAGAAGGGTATGGCAGAGGTAAGGTAATCTCATCCCAGCGTATAAAGGACTTAAGTGGTGAAATACCATTGGCTTTTTTCCCAAAGGACAGCATCCCTAAAAGAGTAAACTTCACTAAAAAGTTCAATGTTATTCTTAGCAGTAAGACTGAATGGAATAATTCCACTCTCGAGCTACTGTTTTGGGATAATGCAATCAAGTGGTACACCGACGGCTCGAGAACGTAGGAGGGAATCATTGCAAGAGTCGCAGGACCACGCACAAAACTCTCCATACCTATTTGAAGTGTTTCGAGTACATTTCAAGCGGAGGTATTTGCTATAAGTTGGTGCGTCGCGATAAATCTCCAACACAACTTTTGCAACGAACATATTACCCTAACCAAGCGGCACTTAAAGCAATCTCTGCCTACGCGATCAAATCGCCAATGGAGCAGGAGTGTATAGAACTACTGAACAGTTTATCGGGACGTAACCAAATACATCTTATCTGAGAGAGCAGTCACAAAGATATAGCCGGGAATGAACTTCCTGATGAGTTCTCCCGCTCCGCAGCCTTCACTAACACGATAGGAACTTAACCTTTCATTACGATGAGTTCTCATACCATTAAGGAGCTGCCCGGGAAATAAAAATAGAAGTAAGAAGTAGGCAGAGGAATTGGCAACAACTCCAAGGTATGCGCCATGCCAATTTGCTATCAGCAGGTTTAGATATATAATCAACCTATCAAGGGACAAACTCACGCTACTTGTCACATTCTACACTGACCGTAGTAAGTTTAAGAGGCATAAATTTCACAAATCCGATACAAACGGAATATCTCTTTTTCATAAGTTTATGTACCCTAAAATGGAAGTGCTAAAATTTGCACTTGTGTGAATATAGCGCTTTTGTATTACTCCAATCTATTTTAATGCGATACCTAAGCAAAATCACCACCAAACAATTTTAATATACATATTCTTGGAGACCTCAATATTCGCCACTATTTTTAAACCAACAAAACTTCAATGTAGCAGCATAGTGTGTTCATTCAAAAACGAGCCGAAAAATCCTAACGGGAACATTCCAGAAGGCCACTCAAGTCAAAACTTCATTTCCTTTATTCATTTTAATTAAGGAGCAATTTCTATGAAAGCCAGAAGTCAAACCTAAGGGATAACAACTTGGTCGAACGCAAAATGACAAAAGCGCTGTGCCTTGGCTCGGCACTCTGCGGGCACTTGGCAAACGAACAAAATGAGCAAAAGTAAACAAAAGTCAGACAGATGCAAGGCACATAGAACAAAAACACGCAAAAAGTAATGCGAGGCAAGGCCCCCTTTCCAACTCACCTGCGCTTACTCTTTCGATATTTTTTTTTTCGATTCGCATGTCGCAATAGCCTTTGTTCGGGTGCAATAAAGTGTAGACAGTGATCGGTCGATTGACTAGCTGTTGAGTCGGTACTGTGTAAGTGTGATGGAATGTAGGAGGAAAGTCATCTACAATATGCCGTGGGATGTGTCAGAAAGTGCTGAAAAGTGAGGTGCATATACATGTGTGTGTGTGTGTGTGTGTGTGGCTGTGTGTATTGTTGCGTATATATGACGAATGGTGCGCTACCCAAACGTGTATAGGAGCACAATGAAACCGCTCACATTGCAAATTTCCTGCAGTTCAGTCAACCAGACAGGATATGCATGTGATTGTCGGTAAGATAGGAATATGAAAGCTAACATATCGCTTTTATCGAATTTTATTTTTTGTTATTGCTATCTCTGCGAAAAGATAAATAGAAGCGTTGCGAGGCAATCAAAAAAACATAAATAATTTTATAGAAGTATACATAGACGCTTGGCCTCACACGTGCATGTATATGTATTTATACCTACATATGTACATGTGAGATACTTTTTTTAATATTATATACTAAATGTCGATTTAGTGATGCGTATAAACCATTTATACCTAAATTTGCATAGACAAATATAAATAACTGTTTTATATGAATATATAACTCAAAAACCACGGCATAATGTAAATAAAAAATAGTATTATGATAAAACTATCAAATTCTACTTTAAACAAAATGTAATATAAGAATATTTATGGTTTTGTTTTAGTACTGAGTTAATAAAAATTTTAATATTTGAGTATAATCATATCATAATATGCAAAATACAAGAAAAAACTAAATTATTTTTTATTATAAAGTTTTTAAAATGAATTAATTACTTAATTCTATTCTAAAACTATTTACAAAATAAAAAATATTTAATTTATCAAATAACATTGACAACTAAATTGAAAATAATTTCGGGAGCGCACCCATGTACTGTGAAAAAATATATGTATGGTATTAATAATATATATGCATATGTATATGTATACTTTTATACCATTACAAAGATATATACATATATATATATAATATATACATATATATATATACATAACCTAAGAACTAAATACTAAATTATCCTATTATTATCGGAATTCAGCAAGTTCTGTATATACAAGGTGGCTTCCAAAGTAAACAGGACTTTTTGAATCTAGCGCCCCCGGTGGCGCCATCTATATGTCGAATCTGCTATCTTTATCGATTATCCAGTGAGAACTTCATGACATTTCATAGACTGGAAGTGAAGTTATTGCGTTTTAAGTTTCAGTATGTTTGTGTTATCGGTGCGAAGATGAGCTTCGAACAAAAAGCCAACATTAAATTTTGTTTTAAAATTGGTAAAACTTTTACCGAAACGTTTTAATTGATAAAACAAGTTCATGGCGATGATTGCCTATCCCGTAGCAGAAGGCACGAGTGGTTTCAACGTTTTCAAAGTGGTCGTGAGGACATAAATGACAATCAACATGTGGGCCAATAAAAATCCGTGATCACCGGAAATTCCATCGAAACTGTGCGTGAATTCATCAAAAATCAGGCGAAATCATCATTGCAATTCATGGAAATGGAATTGATTATGTCCAAAACATCGATTTATCGCATTTTGACCGAACATTTGGGCTTACGAAAGGTGTGTGCACGGTTTGTTCCGCACAAATTGACTGACGACCAAAAATTGCTCAGAATCCAACATTCGAAGGACACCTTCTGACCAAAAATCACATTTTAACCATTAACCACTCCCCATATTCACCTGATATGGCATCGTGCGACTTCTTCCTTTTCGGAAAAATGCATTTGCCCATTAAAGGAAAGCGTTATGGAGATGTAGAGGCCATTCAAAAGTCTGGCATACTGACCATAACGGCCAACGAGCTAAAGCACTCATTCGACATGCTTTTGGACCGTGCAAAGAGCTGTTTTGAAGTAGAGGGAGACTATTTTGAATAAAATAAATTTATTTTGCCGAAAAAACCATTTGTTCTGTTTTTTTTTTTTTTAAGTCCTGTTTTTTTGGAACGCACCTTGTACGTTAGTTCTGCATACAATGACCAACTAACTTTTTAATCTGATCAAAAATCGAATTTTGGCCAGAAAAATACGACCAAAATTTGTATTAAAATACAACTTTTTTAACTGTATTGTTGCTTTCACATAAAAGTATTTTAGAAAACAGCAGAGCTCAAGAATATCATAGCAGGGACGTTGGGTTTACATGCAATTGGGTTTGCATAACCGGGAGACATTCGGATTTTTAATCGGCCAAGGGCTGTAAACTCGTCAGTATTCAATCAAATTATTTTGGGAATATTTGGTGTCGCTACAACAACTACTTATCAGAAAAGTAGAGAATCTAATAGATGAAATATTTGCAATATAATAAATTTGAATGCCAAAATCAAGTTTTAGTATAATTCCGAGAAACATTTGCCAAATGATTTTTGATTAAATAAAAAAAAAAATATCGAAAAAATAATCTCATAAAATCTTAATGTGAGAAAAAGATCTGTAAATTATAAGGCGCAGCTCTCCCTATCTCTCTCTCCTTCTGGCGTAAAATTTAACGCGTAGCACGCGCTCTCTCTGCCTCTCCCTATCTCTCTCTCTCTCACTCCTTGCCCTAGGCTTAAAATAGTGGGTCAGAACTACACAACGAACATTCTGTGAGCTTGTAACGTGGATACTCCGTGCACTTAAAAAAATTTTAAGTATTGTAAGGATAAATCACGTGTCTCTAAGCCTTAGGTAAATATTTTTTAATAATATTTTAGATTTTCTTTTAACTTAAGGGTATAATTTTTCGATTTGTCCTGGAAATGTTTTATTTATGCATATCTTTTCATATATCTTTTCATACACGTTCTGTTTGAAGTGAAATCATCATCATGCCAACATCATAAATTATTCTCTTTCTCGAGCATTGTTGTCTTGTCGCAGTGATTAGGCTCAGTACGAACAATGATCCTGAGTATAATGGCAGCAGTAGCTTAGCTACTGACAGAGTCTTTGTAGTCGGTAGGATCGAATGAGAGTACCAAAGCTCAAACAATCCACATAATACCGTCCTTCAGCTAAGGAGGTCGCAGGGTCTGTTCATATGATAGAGATATGATAGGATGTCTTGAAACAAGCGATTCGTTTTATAACTTTTATATTTTCAGGTAAAGGTAGCAGTCCAACCATAAAACTAAGAATCCTGGACTTATCGCCTATTTTTCTGATAGCAAATGATTATTGAGACCAAAAAGAAAGTAAAGATGAAAAGCCCGAAAACGGCGCTGACAACCTTATGAAACAAATTACCCGATTTGGTTAGTGAATTGTTCGCAAACTATGTGATACCGGCAAAGTGCAACAATTGTACTCGGAGTACCAAAGCTGAAGCTCGATGTACTGGATATTAGCGAACGGCTTTTAACTTTCTTAAATAGCTAAAACTCGCTTGATTTTTTGCACGTTTCTAATTAAGAGTGATTTTTCTAGCAGAAGAAGTCATATTTACAATTATTCTAATAAATTTATATAAACATACATACATTTGTATGCAATTATAAGAATGCCATTTTCTCAATTAGCGTGTCCGCAGAAGATTTCCAATGCAAACAGTTGCAAATTTAACTAAATGATTAAACTCAATGAAGGCCCAGGCATTTCAATTAAGTCATCAAGTCGATTCACTTATCTGCTGCAGCTAACCGACTGTCATTAACAGCACAGACAACGCTGACAGCTCAGCCGGTCTATTACAACTAATGAATTCAACTAGCGTATAAATTAATTATGAGCCAGCTCAACCGATGAATGCGGGGTTTCCTACGGTTGTGCGATGGACCAAGCCCTAAATTCAATACGAATGCAATTTTTAGCGCATAAAATGCAAATGTTTGTATGTCTATAAATATATGTGTGTTTGTATGTTTGTGTGTCTGAAAAAATACCTGAATGTTTCCAACTGGCATTAGTATGGGTGATTAGTCACTGCACAATTAACAAGTTTTAGAATTGTATCTATGTATGTGAGTCTAACGATGTGTTTGCATGCCACCGCGTACAGTTGTATACACGTACATATGTATGTGCTAAGCATATTATGGTAATTAACGTGTACATAGTTTGGTGATTACAATTTTCATCAAATATGTCAGTTTGGCCAGAATTTTAAAACGCACACGTATGTATGTTCGTAATGAAATTAAATAATTTAACGCTGAAATTCAGCAGCTTAGCCACCAATACACAGACACAAACACGCACACACATGGCGCACAGTTATGCCTGTGTGCAGGCGCGTAACCGAAACGCAAATGGAAATTAATTTTTAACAATTTGCCGTAAAAGCAACTGCAACCGCATCTGCTGGCGTACAACAACAACAACAACAGCAAAAATAGAAACTGTGTCGAATAGAACGTGTGTATTTGTTTATTTTACTGGATTTTATGCTCGCAACCGCACAACCACACATATGTACATGCATTAAATATTTGCGTGTGTGTGTTTGTATATTTAAAATGTTACACTGCACTGTCTAAGCGGCAAAGTTTTGTAAACTACCTCGATAAAAATTTACAAGTTGTAACAAGTAATGCTACACTTATGCTCAGTTTTTTTTTTTTTTTTTTTTTTTTGCTGCTCACTTCGGTAAACAACCACACATGAGCTGAGCATCTTATCTGGAGAAAAATTTGGTTATTAAGTTTTTTGTGCAAACAATGAGCGTGATTATGTATAAAGTTTGTGGTTTGCATGTGGGCAGAGTTTACTTTCAAAAAGATTATGTAAAACCACTAGGAGGCACATAACATTTGGAGTACCTTGTCTGCCGCGACTAAACTTGAAGTCATCTTTTTAAGATGAAACAAGAAAAAACGAAAAAGCTAAATACCCTTCACAGGTGCATTTCTGTTAGTAACTATGTGTTCAGTTTATATGGAAGCTATATGCTATAGTTAACCGATCTGAACAATTTCTTTGGAGATTACAGTGTTGCCTTATAAAATAATATAGACCAAATTTCGTGAATATATCTTGTCAAATGTGAAAGTTGTCCATACAAGAACTTGATTCCGATCGTTCAGTTTGTATGGCAGCTATATATTATAGTGGTCCGATATCGGCCGTTCCGACAAATGAGCAGCTTCTTGAAGAGAAAACGACTTTTGCAAAATTTCAAAACGATATCTTAAAAACTGAGGGACTAGTTCGTATATATACAGACAGACGGATGGACAGACAGACGGCTGAATTGACTCAGCTCGACATACTCATTTATATATATACTTTATAGGGTCTCCGACGGTTCCTTCTGTGTGTTACAAACTTCATGACAAACTTAATATACCCTGTTCAGGGTATAAATATAATAATCAAGACAAAGTGTTGTTTTTAACTTGAGAAAAATATTAATGCTTTAAATAAAATGCCAAATGAATGTAAAGAAGTTTGATATAAAAATTATTCAAACAATAAAATCTATATTAGTCACGTTCGATTCGCCACTTCTCAGCTCGCTATGCTCAAACAAGCACACTCTCTTAAAAAAAAATTAAATATCACTGCACAAAGTTATAGGGAAACCTTATTGCAAGAAAGTATGTGATTTACCTCATCGGAGTTGGAAGTTGTGACTAAAAAGTACCCGGAAATTGTAAATAAAATGCAAAATATATAATTATTAAACAATATTTACTTTGTCGCCTTCAAAGTAATCCCCACCATATGTAAAACACTTATACCAACTGTTTTTCCAGTCCGGGAAACACTTTTCATAAGCACTTTATGGGATGGCCTTCAGCGAATTTGGTTTTATCCCTTCCATTGACTGAGAACGGGTTATACGCAGCGGTAGTTTCAGTTTTGAGAACAAAAAAAACTCACGCGGAGCCAAATCTGGTGAATACGGTGGTTGATCGATGGTATTCGTGGCGTTTTTTGCTTTAATTTCGGTCACAATCGTGGCTCAAAGAAGTGGTGCATTATCATCGTGTAGGCTTCATGAATTCTTCTTTCACAATTTCGACCGTTTTCGACGAATTTCCTCACGCAAACGCCTCAATACTGCCAAATAGAACTCCTTATTGACCGTCTGTCCCTCCAGGATAAGTCCATGATGAACCTAACCACGAATATCGAAAACAACAGTAAGCATCACCTTGATTTTTGAACGGCTTTGCCGTGGGTTTTTTGGTTTCGGCTCGTATTTTCCCACCATTCCCATGATTGTTGACTTTTTTGCATGTCAAACTCATAAGTCCATGTCTCATCGGCAGTAATAATGCTCTCTCTGAATGTGAGATCGAAATTCGCACGATCAAGCATATCCAAAGAAACATGTTTACTGAAATTTATTTGAAAACACTTCAGCTTCAACGGGACGAGTCGAGCAAGAACGCTTTTCATACCCAAAATATGCACCCAATTCAATCATTCGAACAATCTCGCGGGAGATATCGAGCTCTCTTGCTATCTCTCCAACACGTGGCTGACGATTTTCAAGCACCATATCCTTAACTTTTTTTAATGTTTCCATCATTTGAAGAGGTCATCCAGAACAAGGCATGTCTTCAACTATGTCTCGACCATCTTTGAAGGCTTTGTACCACTCATAGGCTTGTGGTTTTGATAAAACTAAATCATTGCAAGCCTTTTTCACAAATCGCACAGATTTCGCACAGGAAATTTGGTTTGAAATACAAAATTTGAAACAAATTCTTTGTTCGATGTACCGACTTAAGAAGCGTCCGTAAACAAACTGGTTGACTGATTATGCTCATATTTGTCATAGTAATTAAAGACAGTCCTACCAACTTAGCAAAATAAATTTTTTTAAAATACCATTTACTTAGGGAATTTTATTACAATTTCCGGGTGCTTTTTTGTCAAAATGTATATGACTTGCTTGTACCATTGCTACTGCTATCTAAAGCTTGTTGAAACGAAATCAATCGATCGTTATGACTTGATAAAGAAATTGCATAAAATTCCACATACTTCGACGCTTGGCTAAATAAGCATTATTATAAAATCTTTAAATTTTTTCCAAGAAAATATGTACGCTTATTTATATAATAAGTATACAATCCGTTTGCTTTTCACATACTTTTCATGTAATTAATACACTAAAATTATGTCTTATCTTTAAAGTAAAAAGTAACAAGAAGAAACGTTAACTTCGGTTCCACCGAAGCTAAATACCCTTCACAGGTGCATTTCTGTTAGTAACTATGTGTCCAGTTTGTATGGAAGCTATATGCTATAGTTAACCGATCTGAAAAATATTACAGTTTTGCCCTAGAAAATAATCTATACCAAATTTGGTGAAGATTCATTGTCAAATGTGAAAGTATCCTTACAAGAACTTGATTCCGATCGTTCAGTTTATATGGCAGCTATATGTTATAGTGGTCCGATATCGGCCGTTCCGACAAATGAGCAGCTTCTTAAAGAGAAAATAACGATTGCAAAATTTCAAAAGGATATCTTAAAAACTGAGGGACTAGTTCGTATATATACAGACAGACGGACAGACAGACGGACATGGCTAAATCGACTCAGCTCAACATACTGATCATTTATATACATATATACTTTATAGGGTCTCCGACGCTTCCTTCTGGGTGTTACAAACATCGTGACAAACTTAATATACTCTGTTCAGGGTATAAATATACAGAAAATCGGCCACATATGAGTAGTTCATCTCAGCTTTTCGTGATATAATGTTTGGGTATACTATATGGTATCTTCTCTGTCTTCATACAAATATTGAATCACAGTTAAAACAAACTTCCACTCTCATCTCATCTCTTTTCCCAAAACTCATTAATGATCAAACTAGGTAAATTCTTAGATTATAATTTTTTTCTCATATTTCGATTGGTTATACCATCCAGGTTATGAAAT
Source organism: Bactrocera zonata (assembly GCA_037783105.1). Classification (NCBI taxonomy): domain Eukaryota; kingdom Metazoa; phylum Arthropoda; class Insecta; order Diptera; family Tephritidae; genus Bactrocera; species Bactrocera zonata. Next base: position 338,987 of record JBAWJQ010001082.1, on the reverse strand, counting down.
CCATATCACAAATACTTTTTGAGATACAACCTTTTAAAGTGCAACCGGTCAGTTCAATCAACTCCATCATCCTTAAACTCGTTTATCTCAAATCCGAGCACCTTCGAATTCTTACAATGGCACTTTTCCAAACTGCTGAATGGCAGTGCAACCACAACACCAGGAGATGGTGAACTCAATTTCCCAGTCGATGACGATGGAGCGGACGTTCTATTGTCCGTGGGCGGTTCGTATAGCAATTACCCGTCTGAAGAACAACAAAATGGCGGGACCGATGAATTACCGGCTATTTAAAAACGGCGGCAAAGAACGAAAGAACATGCATTAGCTTCTTTGTAGAATATGAACGGACAATAAGCGTCAACTACCTTAGTATGAGCCTCCTCAACAACCCATATAAGGTTCTGTGGAGCGTACTGTGTGAAAGGTTAAAGCCCAACAAACTGATTGGACCTTATCAGTGTGGCTTTAGGCCTGGAAAATCAAGAACTGACCAGATATTCACCATGCGCCAAGACTTGGAAAAGACCCGTGAAAGGAGAATCGACAAACACAACCTTTTCGTTGATTTTAAAGCGCTTGCTAACAGGAATTGAGTATGCAATTGAGAAGTAAAGTCCTCCCGAGACGAACAAATACCAAATTCTACAAATCATTCATCATCACCCTCTTGCTATATTGTGCAAAGGAATGAACTATGACATCATATGATGAATCCGCATTACGATTTTTTAAGAGAAAGGTTCGGCGGAAGATACATGGTCCTTTACGCGTTGGCCACGGCGAATATCGCATTGGATGGAACGATGAGCTGTATGAGTTATACGATGACATTGACATAGTTCAGCGAATTAAAAAACAGCGGCTACGCTGGCTAGGTTATGTCGTACGAGTGGATTAAAACACTCCAGGTATTTGACGCGGAACCCACCGCGGAGAACCTGAGGAAGAGGAACACATCCACTCCGTTGGAAAGACCAGGTGGAGACGCAGCTATAACCGCGTAAACAATATTATCGATATACCTAGGTTACTCTGTATTTTCTGTATTTTGAATCACGATTATAGTTTACAGAGGATTGAGAAAAGACTTTAAAAAGCCGCCTTAATTTCGTCTTCCCTGAAAGTTTTATTTTTCAAAATTACTTCTGAAATCAGCTTCCTTAAAACGACAGAGCCCCATTTTTCGATAGGAAAGCACCAAAACAAATGTGCGATTTAAATATGTAAATGCTCGAACTCCACTACAATAGTGAAAAATCCACCGATTTTGAACAATTCTTAAAAGTTTTACTAAAGCAAAGTGTTCCTATAGATACTCACATCGCATTCTATGTCTTCTGTTCATTTTTTACTAGTTCTTCCTACAGTTTCTTCATGCTTTCACGCTAATGTAATCTACCACAACAAGTCATACTTAATCTATACAAACAGCAAACCGTTGAAAAAGTTGCAATCATTCGCGTGCACAACAACAAACAAAAGTGAACCCATCAGCAACACTTTCTTCAGTTCCTGTTCGGTCGAACACGTTTCTGATAATATAAAGAAATGTTTGATAACTCACAAACACGCAACTTCTATATTAAAGTCCAGTCATGGCATGCTCTAGGCGAAACAGCGAAATAGAATTGAATACCCGAAACGACAGAAGAATTGCAAATTTTATCGGCGAATGGCGAGTCATTGCTTAGCAATGCAGTTAATTCAAATGCAATTTATTGCCCGTGTAAAACTGTGTACATTTAAAATGCTACATGACTTGCATTTGCATTTTATTAAAATCGGTTAAAAAATATACAGGGTGTTGCGATAAATATAGCGTGGGCGAAGTGGTAGTGGTTAAAGGTACAAAGCGTGGATTAAAATTCTGTGACGAATATGATGAAGAAAAGTATTTATCTATACGAGATGACCGCTCCGCAGGCAACATCAAACCTCCCAGCTTACTTTGGTCATCAAAAAAGTTATGAAACGCATTCACCATGCTGAGTCGGCTTAAAACTTGTAAGAGTCTCCAAAACAATCTGGCTTGCAACAAAAATAGGAAGAAGAGATCGGCAATGTAGCTAAAATCGTTGATTTGTCACCGAACAACCTACTAAAAATTGTTAATTTTGAAATTTGTATATTTTAATCACGTGTTTCAAAAAAATCGATTTTGTTATTGTTGTATTAAATTCTACGACACCTCTAGAATATTGTCCTAAATTTTCAGGTTGATCCAATCAATAGTTTCGAAGATACAGCCTTGAGAACCTGTGCGCTTGAGGCTAACTAGGCTATGTGCGCCATCTTTAAACATGTTTTCCTCAAAACTGTGTTTTTGAAGTCGGTTGCCAAAATTTCTCGAGAACTACTCAACTGATCTCTGTGAAATTTTACACAGGCCTTTGAGATACCAGGAAGGATTATTTTTCTTTGTTTTGTAAAAATATCTGCCAAAAATCTAATTTTCAGTTTTTTTCCTTCGTCCAAGTTATAAGTTAATACTAAAACACGTATTTCTTCACTTTAGATGATCTTGTAAGGAATTATCCTGCCAACGCGGGCGCATCTTTTTTCCGAGGGTCACCGGAAATGGCGTCGTAATGGCCGAGTTTAAAGTATTTTCTTTTTTCAAAAATTTCAAAATTTCTTTGTTAATAGTGTATATTTCTAATAATAAAAAATTCTAGTAAAATATTTCATTTTTTAAATTAGAAAATAATTTTTGAAAAAAGGTTGTTTTTACCCGAGGAAACCCATGTAACCCCTTAATGTCGAGAATTAGTAGACACGACGACTCAAGCATGTTTAAAGTCGACTTGATCGATTATTAATTGTTAATCAGTAACTTGGATGTTTTATCAGTGAGAAAAAGTGAAAAGAAAAAATAAATTTGAAATCAAATCCCAAATAAAATAAATTGATATTTTCTTCTACTTGGTATTTATTTCAAGGGTCATCAAATTCTCTTAATCACTTAATACTAATGGTAGTTTTTCCTCGAATCACATTTTGCCACACCCTTTACTCTGCTTGTCTGCGATTTATTTGTCTCTATTTTGACTTCCGCTCCCAAAGTGCTAATGGTTTTATTGCAACCTTTGCTGCTTAGCATATTCTTGTGCATATAGATTTAGGAACTTGTACTTCAGTTGGTTTGTTGGCCTCACAGCGGGGAGTGCGCCCGTTAATTTGCAGCGCCTACCTTTGGTTTTCTTACAGGCACCATTTTAACCAGATTTCATTAACGATAATCATCGAGACTTCGTAATGGTCTTTATTTCGAAATCAACCTCGTTGCTTTGTTGCCAAACCGTAACCGTATCTGGTGCTGTACTTTACTCACCGACTGTGCGTGCAATTAATTTCAATTAATGTTCAGCAATTATGCTGTGCAATTAATTTAAATCAATTGCTGCTTGTTGTTGTGCACTGAATTAGAATTTCTTAACGCCAGGCTATCGATTCGCATGTACTATATGTGTATGCATGTATGTATGTATGTATAAGTCAAAGTACGTACATAAGAATGTTTGTAAGTACCGTAAATGCTTTGCATTATGCTCCAAGGCACTAAGCATGTCACATGCAGGCAATGCTTTGGCGTTCTTTCTTTGGCATAACCATCTTAGATAGCATGGTCATTTATACATTATGCCTAATATAGGCATTAGGGTGGTTCTTAAAAAATTGTATGATCGAAATTTTTGTTATCTAAACCCTTAATAGTTAATACTATGGGGTTCTTATAATATTTTACGCACAATAGAAATTATTAGGGTAGGCTGTAAACTGGTTGTAATTCATTTTAATTTTTGTTAATTAAATTTTGTTTACTAGGATGGCTCTTAAAGCACCAAATGTTCACTGTTTAATGTCTTTTACTAACAATAAAGATTAATAGGGTGGGCTGAAAACTGGTCGCAGGCATTATGGTAGTTCATAAAACACTGCATTATCGATATTTTTAACCTAAACGCCCAATTACTAACACAATGAATTTCTTATAAAATTTTACACACAATAGGGATTATTAGGGTGGTCTGTGGACTTCTTGAAATGCGTATTATTATTTGTTAAATAAAAGTTTTTACTAGGGTGATTCTTAGAAAACGAATGTTAATTTTTTTAATATCACAATAGAGCTTATTAGGGTGGACTGATGATGTGGGCCACACATCTGCCAAAATATCCGTTTTTTCTCGAAAATTTAAATACATTTTTCATCGCCATAAACAACTACCACTTAAGTATTTAAGTTTTCTAGGAAATAGTTGAGAAATGAAGCAAAATGGTCAAACTGCAAAAATTTCTCTTTCGACCCTTTTCTGAAGACAAAAAATACTTTAGACTATGTACATAATAAAAATAAAACTAATTTGTACACCTTTCTATAAAAAAAATGCAAGCTTTATACATCGTATGACACACCCTAACGATCTTCAATCTTCATCAAAGCTTCTAGGTGATATTTTAAACTGCATTAGCATCGCTATAGTCGTTAATGTTTAAGAAATGTATTTTAGAAATGTATTTTTCATCTTTAAGAATCACCCTAAGGTATATTTGAAGTTCATATATGAGATCTTAGATAAAATCAACATAGCCATAGGAATTAGTTTTTGGTAAAACCATTTTAAAGACTTTTAAACCCATTTGATAACCACCCTAATGTATATATGGAGTGAATAACTGACAGCTACAACTATATTAACACCGTCTTACAGGTATATCTTTGGAAAATTGATTAATGAAAAAATTACACTTCATTTAAGAACCACCCTAAAGTATATATATTATATTAACTATGTTTTCATAGATGATTTCTGCAACAATATTACCACCAATATAAGTTAATATTAACACCGTCTTACAGGTTTATGTTTGTAAAATTGAATTATAAAGAAATTACCCGACATTTAAGAACCATCCTAAAGTATGTATATATATTAAACAAATATTCATATATGATTTTCTTCGACAATATTGCTACGAATGTAAGAGTTAAACCTACCAAAAGCTGCGTCAAAATTAAATTATGACTTTACATACCACCCTAATGCACGCATAAAGTATGCTCATGTACAAATGGATCCACACATGGACGCCGGTAGCGTTTCACTGCAACATTCAATTATATTCTAATGCATAAAAAATTCGAACTTAGTGTTCCTCATGCCGGCATTTTCGTAGCGTTTTTTTTTTTCTCTCTTTACTTTTTCGATTACATTTACTTTGAATCGGTATTTACGATTTGTGATTTTATGCACGCGTCCGGTGCCAGCAGCATTTGTAAGCAATGCACACGGAGTTCGCACTTAGCAAATTAGCAAATGTTGTCTAATGCATTATTAATCGCATTTTAAGTGCAGCAATTACAAGCTGAAATTTTCAGAAAGCGCAAAGACGACTTGCCATAAGCAAAAACACATTGTTGGCTTTTGATGTGAGCGTTTTCCACACAACAAATATACGAGTGGATACATTCTATGTATGTGGTTGTAATTTATGCTGCCATATTGTGGGTTACTGGTATGCCCTCGGTCAATTGAAGACAACAAACGAAGATTGGTCAGACAGGCAATATGTCAAAGGAAATGATATATATGCGCGTTAATGGAAAACGCAACAACAGCAAAAACAGGAAAATATTGATCTTTATGTCGTAAAAATTGCAATTAAGTCATCAAAGCATAACGACTTAATTTTTACAAATCTGCCGATTAACGAACTGGATCTGAAAAGCTGTATAAATGATTTTGTATTAGCGTTTTGAGCTGTGCTGGGTAATTTCTTATTATTTTTATACCCTGAACAGCGTATATTGATTTTGCCACAAGGTTTGCAATTACCAGAAAAACCCTATAACGTTTATGTAAATAAATGATCAAAGTGACGAGCTGAGTTAATTTACCTATGTTCGTCTGTCTGACCGCCCGTCTGTCTGTACATACTAGGGACTAGTTTTCCTCAGTATTTGAGATATCAATCTGAAATTTCGCAAATGTCTTTTTCTCCCCAAAACGCTGCTGATTCCATATTTAACCATTGCAGGATGCGGCAGTCGAAGACAGACCGATCAGGACCAAGATAAAGATCTTAATTAAAACTTTTTTCATTACTTCGACTTCAAAGAAGTAGCAAAACGTTTTCGAATGCATACCATTAGCTGATTACGCTTTCAGATTTAGTTATACAAATAGTTGCTATAAGAAATGCACCTGTGAAAGGTATTATCGCCTGGGTGCAGCCGAAGTTAACGCTTTTCTTGTTTTTTTATCATTGAAAGCATCAGCAACAATAAAAAGTCCTATAAATCTATGAACCATAAAAGTTAAAATAAAAAAATGGAGCTGGATCAAAAGGTTGGCCGATATTTAAAACGAATGCGGTCAATGAAAAGTTATCTCAAAGTCAAGCAAGTGGAAATGACATAAAAACTGACGCACTAAGGCGGAAGAAATATTCCTAACTTGGCTAACATAGATATGATAGTATATACAACAGATTGGAGTTCAACGTTACCCCATAAACTTCTCTGTTAATGCTGCTACATATGTCTATTATTTCGAATAATCACAAAACAAATGCAATAACTACTTCTACCAAGTGGAAGTACTTTTAAAATAGCCTTTTTTTGACAGATGGCGGGTGAGTCGTGTCAAGCTGTCATGTCAGTATTGCAGACATTTCATTATGTAAAGACTTATGCCTGAAAAAGTTGTTCAACTTTATTACGAAAATTGACATTCTGTAAAAAATGAGTTTTGCGCCCTTCGCTCAACTTAAAGTCAACATAATCGGCCTACCGAGCGTACTATTCGCAACACCATAACCCATCTTGGGACCGAACATTCATTATTGGATAATATTCGACCGAATAGACCACGTCCAGCACGCAGTGAAGGAATCGGGGGAATCATCGTTCCATATTTTTTCAAAAATTATGCCGGTGAGTACGTAAACATCAATGGCGACCGTTATCGCACCATGATAACCGACTATCTGATATCTGAAAATGAATCTCGTGACCTCGACAACATTTCGTTCATCAATAAAATTATAGGAGACACTTCGGCGAGCAGATAATTTCACGTTTTGAGTTGGTCGATTGGCCACCAAGATCGTGTGATATCACATCGTTAGACTTTTTCCTGTGATGATATGTAAAGTATAGTATATAGTCTAAGCGGCCAATCCCACTACGATCCAAGCCTTGGAGCAAAACATCAAGCGTATCATTCGCTAAAAAATGTTCTTTGGAATGATAATAAACATTCCTCATTAGTTTCGAGATTTCTGTGTTTTTGTCTTTAAAAAAGTAGGGAACTTTGAAATGGATTACCATTTATTTCACGTTTAATAACTTAATAATTAGACTATACCTTCCTCTAGACCCCATAAATTAAATATATAATCTTCAATCTCTTCTATCTAATTTCTATCGTATATATCGGTAAACCTTTGAGAAATCTATACTACAAAATTTATTTTATCGGCCCACATATATTGAACATTTTAATTTAGTGTAAAAAAATTAAATATCGCAATTAAAATTATACTTTAACGGGTTATAACTTCTCCTAGACCCCTTAAGGTGAATTGATTAAATTTGCTCGGTATGCGTAATCAGGTTGTACCTTCATTTACTCCCCAAATACTTAGTACACTGTCATATCTTCGTCCTGCAGCGTATATATCGGTCAACAATTTAGAAACCGCTACCCAAAATGGACTACATCGGTCTATAAGAAGTCCCAGACCCCAATCACGAAATATATTAACTCCACTCCTCTCTCCACTGCACATCGCTTCCAAAAACATACTTTATCAATTCATAACTTCACCTAAAACCCATGAATCATTCTGATCAACTTCTGTCTCTCTGATTGACTTTTTACTTTAGATATAACTTTCCCAAAATCTGTTAATCAGTGTCACTTTTTTTAATAATAAAGTAAATCAGCTCTCATCCTTTATTCGTACTTTTATGAATATACCGATTTCCGATAGCATACTTCACATAAAAGAAAATATTTAAGACGTTCAGCAAAATACGGTCTCGTGTTAACTTAAAATACACCGTTTCTCTAGAATGTTTGAAAATGAATTCATCTCTTCATTTTTTTCAATTTTTAAACTGGTGAATTTTACACAATATCTGTCGACTTTGCCAGGTCTCCACAAAATATTTAGACCTAAATATACCAGTTTTTCTGTTAACACACACACTAGGTCATAAAAGTCTACGCACTAAATTAACATGTCACATATGTAAATATGTGTTTACGTATGTATATGTAAATGAAATGACTTTTTAAATAGTTTAACTTGGCATCTGTAAATTACAGCCGATTACGATGACTCATTTGAAGAACTAATGGCCCCATTAATGTGTCTAAAATGCGGTCAATGCTAAGTATTCATTAACGCACCAATAAGACACACATCATACACACATATCACTACTCCTTTGGAGCTTATTTTTATTACACACAGGGGCGTAGCCAGCGCTGAAGTTGCGAGGGGTGCTTGGTTATTCCAAAATATGAAAAAACGACAAAAAGATAGAAGAACAAAGAAAATTGACGCAGAAAACAATACTTTAAGCAATTCCTTGTTCTCGTTATATAAATTTCGACGAAAAGCCGAAAGTCGTGACAATAGATAAATTTGAAAATTATAAATTGTACTTCAGGAAGGCAGTAGCTATTTCATTACTGAGTCACGCTTACGAGAGTCGATTCAAACAAGCAACCGATATAAATCATGAGGGTTCGCAGAATCAATTAGAGCCAGAATAGTCATCAACTTAAAAAAAAAAAAGAGCTATACTTTCTTGTGTTGAATTCAACTCTCTCAACTACTCTCCATTCGTCAAGCTTTAGAGAGTAGCGAATCGAACAAGCAGCTGATGCAAATTAAAATATTCGCGTAATCAAATAAAGATAGAATAGTCATCACCTTAAAAACTAACAACGGTCTTAATCTAACTTCAACTCCCTCAACTACTCTGCAATCGTCAAGCTTTAGAGAGTAGCGAATCGAACATGCAACTGATGTAAATCACAAGGTTCGCATGATCAGATAATCAAAGAGACTTTTTAGTTGCTTTCACAAGTTATTATAGACAACAGAGCTCAAAAAAGCAGTAGCGAAACGAACACCACCAACATATTTTTTCAACTAACAACTTGCAAAAGAGGGTTTTTTCTATGAATATACTTCTCATACTGCGCCCCTGCATACACACAAACACCTCTGTTTACATATTTACGGCAGCTGATAGTGGCTTCATAAAATCAGGCTCATCAAAATGTGCTCTAGGGTTATCAGCCCAACGGCCTAGAACGCGAAATTCTTCTACACAAACTTTCATACGTACGCTTGTACTTCTTATAAACAATAACAATTATAAAATATATGTATAACAATACTTTTATAAAAAATAAGTTAATTGAAAACTGCACTTACATCATCATTCTGGCGCTGCTGCGTAGCTGGTGCTGCCGCCGCGGCCATAATCAGCGGCGTTGCCGTAGCAGCTGCCACTGTGGCGCTGTATTTAGCGTCATGACGCGCACGCAAAGCCATCATTCGTCGCTGATGTTCTTGCTGCTTGCGATGGTGCTCTTGTCGGATGCGCTGCCACTTTTCGCTAGAAAAGTCCACCTCACTATTGTCATCAACGGAGTCGACACCAAAATTAGCATATGCATTGCCAGCATTACCACCCGGTACAGTGCGCCGGCGCAACGACATGTATGGGTGCGGTGAATAGTCGCGCTTCTTGGGTGGCAAACGTAAATCGTTAAATGGATTGGTGTAACGTTTTACAGCGCTGCGATGCTCGCCATCATACATGTTGTTAACGTTGGGAAATTCATTTGCACTTTGCGCCGCCTCCGTTGAGTCCTCCTCATATGAATAATCATCGTAATCATCGCTACTGCTATCGTTGTCGTCATTAACAATTTCACTGTCATTGTCTGCACCAACAGTTTCACGCGGCTCATTCGATTTATACTTCTTCTCTCTTGACTCTTCTTGTGTGTCAGACTCGTCTTCCGAGTCGGTGTTCAGATTGAGCGAAATCCGCTGACTATCTGTTTGTTTACCACCGCCAGACAAATGGGTGCTTGGAAAATCTTTTGTGCGCCAATAATTCGCGTTCAAGCGCACACGCGGACCTCTTGTTGTCCAGATATAAGAGGACGATTGGTAGAGACCATCACGATCGAAGTAACGATGTGGTTTTATATGCAGCTGCTGCTGTACGCTACTGCCGTTGGCCGAGCGCGTTATGGCCGGCAATATATTGGCCTGCTCATTAGTTACAGCGACGGCTGCGGCATCGTTAGCCAACTCGTTGGCTTTAGGTGCCACCAGCGGCATTAATGGTGCAGTTGTTACCACCAATGTTGCATCTGCTGCATAGACGGGTTGTTGATTTTGCTGACGTTCCTGTTGATGGCGTTGATGGCGTAAAGGTGGCAGTAGGTAACGTTCCCAGGCGTTGACTGGTGCCAAAGAGTGATGCCGCTGATTGTGATGACGCAAGTGTTCTGACGTACGTGGCTGCAGTTGGGACTGGTAATGCATATAGTTGTTGTTGTCATTGTCGCTAGTACCGCTATTGTCGCCATTAACGCTGCCATCAACGTTGTTAGCAGTAGTGTTGCTATAATTTCCGCTAAGTTGCTGTTGCAATTGCGTGCGTTTCAAGTCGTTCACGGCCTGCTGAATGCGGTGCGAATAGTGTTCCTGATGTCGGAAGACATGCAGCAGTTGTGGGTCTTCTGCAGACCTCTTGGCCACGCCAACGCCGTCGTCGACGGCAGCCTCCGACGAGACAGCATCCACAATTGCTTCGGTGCTGCTGTCAACGGTGGCGACCGCTACTGGCAGTGCTGCGTTGCAACAAAGCATAGCAAATAGTGCAAGGATGTGCCATGGCAGCGACGTACGCTTCTTGCCACTTGGCTTGTTGTCACTGGTGTCGTCGTTGATGTGGTTAATGTTGACGTTGGAGCACGCCATGGCGGCGGTGTGCTTGCCTGGCTGTGTTTGCAGAGATCTTTGATCTTTTTATAGCCCGCAGTGGATATTTACTGCTTTGGCTTTTACTTTTTTCCCAATGCACTGGTTGTATGCGGTGTCTTCTTTTACTTTTATTTGTAATTTGTATTTTTATTTACTTTGTATTATTGTTACTGCTGCTCCGAGCAGCAGCAAATGCTTGTCACACGGTTTGCTAGTTGCCTTAGCAACGTTACGCTTACCTTCGTTGTTGGCTCGCTGGTTTGCAATAAAAATAACACTACACTAACAACATTTACACATTGCATCATACCAAGGCGATGTGTTCGAAAATCATAACTCTTGTGTTTTATGACCAAATCGTCGCCTTTGAGTTTTTCGTTTTCGCGTTGTTTGATTTGCACTTTTGCGAAACACTTCGGCGCTACATACAACAATTGTACGTATGTATTGGTATTTTTTGTATTATTTTGTCTCAACAACAAGAAAACACTGCACACGTTGTGGCACCCGCGTATTTATGTGTCATAATAGTATATGGTGTGATGGTGCTAATACTTATCACTTTGTCTAACACGTGCATACATATGCACTATATATATATGTAGATATATATGTATTTTAACAAAATTTATGCTGAGTTGTTTACTAAAAAAATATAAATTAATAAAAAATCTTACATACATATATTTACTTAAATATATACATATGTATATGCTTAAGAACAGACTAAATATATACATATGTATGCAAATTGAAAGAGTATGTACTACATGGGCTGGAAAATAGTTCGCCTAACGATGAAAGACCTATTCTTTTGAATGAAAACATGCCTTACTTCTTCATCATAACCTCAATCCGGAAGCAAAATTCTAGAAAAATGCTTCTGTTGTAATGGTACTTCAAAATACCGGTTCGGTAACAATTAGCTGCAAAGACTGAAGGTCAAATCTTGCGATTCCTTTGGATCAGAAACTAGCTCAAATCGTAATTTTTTCAATTTATCGACCGTATCAAAAGCTGCGTAAGCTCGAATGATGTCTATGTGTCAAAAAACTGGTGATGCATCGCATACAAAGTTTTTTTTATCAAAACTCGTCAGTGATATGACTTACGCATTCTTTTGAGATGTCAATATTGTTAACTAAATCAATTTTAATGTACTGTTACTCAAAAAATTTCACAACTTTCATGTCTCGTTACGCAACAAAATTCCACAATTTTCGATATGCTTTCCGGAGTTACGGTCTTTCATGGCCCAACTTCAACCGGGTACTTGTGTTGGTACTGTTATGAAAAATTTCAGATACCAGTACTTCACTGTTGAATATTCTAGAACACTGGTACTTGCATTTTTTTCTTGCTTTTTCTTCAGAAAACAGTATTTTATCAAACCACGAAATTCACTTTTTTCTATTGCAAAAACAAAATAGAAGAGATAGCGTCACTTTAAGGAGAAGGATGAAATTAAATGTCAAGAAACTTCGACAAGATTCTAGTAAAGGTTCTTCTAATTCTTTATTGGCGTGGGCATCACTTGCGCGGTTATAGCCGAGTTCAGGTTACTTGGCTCTAAAGTAATGAGTGCGATTTTTTTGCACGAACTCTCGGTCTGGCCAAAGACTTCTCCGCCCATATAGTACATATAAAACACACACATATACTCATATTTACAATCGCAACAAATATCATAGTACTTCAAATCATAACCTAAAATTACACCACAATGACATTATCAACACATTACACAAACACAATTAATTAATTTATTTAAATATCAGCTGCAACAACACTGAATAGCAGTTCTAAGTTGCGGCTTAGACCAACAAACTTAGCACCAACGTCGTTTGCTCCTACTGAAGTTGTGTGCTCACTTCAGTTTGCGAGCGCAGAGCATCTTCCTTCGCGCGTTGGCGTAGCGGACCGCAACAGAATCAGCGGAAAGGCGCACCTTTGCTTGCCAAAGCATGCGACACTAACACTACACCTTTGCATTTATGCTTCTAAAATTTTTTTTTTTGTCAAGCAACTTGATTATTTTTTCATAATTTTTTATTTTTGATTAAGTAATATTTCATTATTTTATAGCACGTAGGAGTTACGGTAAATAGAACCAGCAATAACAGTAAATAATTTATAAACACACAATCACACACACATTAACTTAATAATAAACATTGACGCTAGAGACGTCGCCTCACCGTAGCGATTTGTGCCAAATTCATTCACAAAATTCACAAATTGTTGCGCTCGTTCAAAGCGTAATCAGCAACTTTGCCGAAAATTTATTTATACACATGCATGTAAGCATATATTTGCAAACAAATATAGATGTATGTATTTATGTACACTTGCTAACACATGCCAAAGCATGCGTTTGGTTTAACACCTTTGTTTTTTTGTTTTATTCTCACAATGCTCATACAAATAAATGCACAGAATGTTGCATTATTGAATAGCAAAAACGTTTTTGTAACAATGTAAGATGCTTCGAGCAATCCGCTTACAATACGAAAACACACGAAAGGTTTAATGCCGCAGTAGTAACTGAATTCTGATTCGAATAAAACAACCATTCGGCCGCCGCTAGAGTCAACAACAGTCGTCGTCGTTGTCGGCGAGCGTCGGCAACATGTTAACAATGCACTTTCGCAACATCGTGGCGCGACTATGCATGCGCACGAATTACAAAACATCTGTTATATACATGTTGCGTGCGCTGCAGTGTAGCATTTTTGCTCAGCAACATTTATGTTGAGCAACATTTGCATAGATAAACACGCATGGCAGTGTGGAATGTGGAAGTTAATGATTATTCAGCTGCAAATTTGTTTTGTGAAATATTTTTTGGTAAATTAATTTTTTTTTGTTTTTTTTGGTTATGCAAAATATTTCTTTTACCAACTAAGGTTTTTTTATATTTAAGTAAACGAAACATAAACTTCATTCGGAGTCTTTCAAAAAAGTGCGCTCACATTAGATCTAAAACAGTGGCCGGCGTGAGAGAAAATGTGGCAGTGAGAGCGAAATAACCCAGTGAGAACTGTAAACTTAGTCGATGGCCTTGAGCGAGTACTGTTATGTTTAATAAATAATATAAATATACTTTTTTTTATTAAATAAGCAATTTTTGGTTTCTTTCGAATTTGTCGTGTGAGAAAAAAATTTAAATATGAATTCCCCTTAGTAACATGTAATGTGTTTTGTATTTTAGATAATTTGAATGTCATATAATTTGAAGATACTATAAATACGATTAAGGATGAAACACGAACATGCTTGAGGGATATTATGAAAAAAATTACAAAAGCGAACAATTAATTTAATGAATAAATAATAACGCTCAAGGTCATCGGTTAAGTTTACATAGTCTTCACTGTGTTGTTTTTCTCTCGTGCTACTGCCAGAAAATTATGAGTAATTTTGAACTTCCTTTGTAAATTTATGCAGCTAGTCCGTTTAGCAATTCGAGAACGCTACTTAAGGCGTCAACGCAAAAAGTCTAACTTTGAGAATTCTTTAAAGAAAGGAATCGAATTTCTCCATTTCAAGTTGTATTAAATATCTATATCCCATAAATGTACACACAAATTTTAATATGACATCTTAATACATACTTCGGAGTATTTAGGAGGGCCTCTAGGCTGACGGTAGAGTTACTCAAAAGAAACACTCTGCAGCGAAATCAGCTTTAAGATTGACATGGGCATAGCGGGTCGGTGGATTATTTAGATCTCTTACCATCTTGCTTTATATGGGAGAGAAGATTTCAAGTGGCGCATTTAGCGTACCTAGATTAAAAATTGAAGCGTTTGTGGTCAATAAAGCTGCTGAGAGCTATAAGTATATTTTTGTAGAACCCCCAGAAGTATTCTAGTGACACTTCTCCAGGTTGCTGAATTGCAGTGAAAACATAACACCAGGAGATGGTAAACCCGTTTCCCTAATTGATGCCTATGGAGCAGACGTTCCTTTGCCCGACTTCAAAGAAGTTCGAATATAAATTACCCGTTTGAAGAACAACAATTTACATTGCCGACCGAGCTATTCAAACACGACGGCGAAGAACTGATAAGGAGCAAGCATCAGCTTCTTTGTAGAACATGGTCGGACGAAAGCACACCCAACGATTGGAATCAATGAGCTCTGCCCAATACACAATCCTACAATTGGCGCCAAGTTGCCAACAGGTTTAGGCTGAGTAAGTAATTGAGAAGTAAATCCGCCTCTCGACGAACAAATACCAAATTCTATAAGTCACTCGTTATACCTGTCCTGCTATATAGTGCAGAGACATGGACGATGACAACATCTGGTGAGTCAACGTTACGGGCTTTCGAGAGAAAGGTTCTGCGGAACGTTTATGTTCTGGGAGTATTCGGCGCAGTATCCGCCGGGGGAAGCAGAAGACCTCCACTTCGTTGGAAAGATCTGGTGAGAAGGACCTGGCCTTAATTGGAATCTCTAATGCGCTTATAAAGTCGGCTATAACCGCGTTAGCGGTGTCTACGCCAATAAAGAAGAATATTACACCAATTGGGTAGGGTTTTAGGCCCATACAAAACCGTTTAAAGGAAAAATATCTATAATAGCTTTTTCGAAAACCCTAGACTGACCTAAGCCCTTAAGTAAATATATACTGTCGACATATCTACTAATTGACGAGAGCAAAAATATTGTTAGCAACTATTTTTCATAAATAAGTATATAAAAACTCCAACGCAATTTTCTAAACTTGAATATCTTGAAAATATTATATATTAAAATTTATTTAAAAAAATTTATTTCTTTATATTTATTTCGCTCAGTGTATAAAATGGAATGTTGCACTTCAATTCATTTTAGCAACATCAGCATCCGGAAATACCGTCCACAGTCAGTAGGAGAGTCATTTGCTGCCAAAAACATAAACAAAAACATACAAAGCAACAGCGCTAAGCGAGTGACTGGCTCCGGCTCATTGCACTGGGAAAACACCTTGCGCATTGCAGCGACCACCGCTCGCTGCTGAGAGCAGCGCAACATGTATATATACATATGTGCTTACATGCATACATATGTTAGTATGTGTATGTGTGTTTGTGCAAGCATGCTAATTATTGCACTGTTGTTCTATTTGTGTGTATGTATGTCAGCACGCTGCATTTGTTTATTTGTTTTGTGTTTACTATCTTTTTTTTTTTTTTTTGAAGTGCGAGTTTGAATTACTCGAAAATTATGAGCTGAAAATGAGATGACATGTGGAAAGTGCCGCCGTCTCAAAGCCCCTAAAATCAACAGACTATTTGGTTAACCCATAATTATACGCATCTGTTTACCGAATGCGTTACTTACACTTTTACTTTATAGCAGCACACATGTTTTTAGAAAATATATGTATGTATGTACTTATGTGCCTGCATATGTGTATGAATAGAATAAATGAAAACGCTGATTAGAAGCCAAACCAATTGCATAGATGTGAGCATCCAGAAGCGAATAGCTGAGCAGGTGTCATGAACACGCGTCATTTCAATTGGAACTTTCGCAAGCAGACGAAATACATACATACATACATGCATACATATTTATATATACATACATATACATATATATTTTTGCTTGTGCACGTTTGTGAATAGATTTGGACCAGGTTGATGGCATAATGCAACAATGTGTGTTTTAAGAAAAAACCAAATGACTAATATACAGTAGATACAACGAATAAGTGGACTGTAGATTACACATATTTAGAAATATAACAAATTAAACTAGTATTATGTTTTGATGCAGCTCTCCATTTTCTTGAATTTCATATATGGTGATCCATTTCGAGGTTGCCTATTCGAAATAACATTCTTTGGCATTTATTTTTTGAAGATTATCTCCCTCAAATATTGGCCATGGCTAAGTCTCAGATGGTCCATCCGTTGAGTCCCATTTTCGATGACTCGTTCGACCATTTCGACTGATAATTGGCGAATAACATGCGTGATGTTTTGCTCCAAGGACTGAATCGAAGTAGGATTATTCGCATAGACATTCGATTTTACATAACAATGTGTGGAAGGGGGAAGTGGCGCCGTCTTGTTGAAATCGCCAAGATCACGGTTGTTATAGAGCGATAGCAGCCACCATTGACGGTTACGTTCTCACCGGCATCATTTTTGAAGAAATATGGACCAAGCATTCCACCTGTCCACAAACACACCAAGCCGTTGTTTTTTCTGGATGAAATGGCAGCGCTTGAGTCTCTTCGGGTTGCTCTTCGACCCAAATGCGCCAATTTTGCTTGTTTACATACCTGTTGAGCCAGAAATGGACCTCAACGCTGAACAAAATATGGCACAAAAACGACGGATCTTTTTGGAACTTTTCAAGTGGCCATAGAGCGAAGCGATATCTTTTGGGAAGGTCGAGCGGCTTCAGTTCTTGCTATATTTTGTTCACTTTCAAATTAAGATCTCGACTTAAAATGCCTCAAGTCGTTCCATAAGTCATCCCGAGTTGCTGCGAACAGCGCCGAATCGACTCTCCACGGTCTTCGTGTACATTCTCAACTACGACTGCTATATTTTCTTCACGGCGTGCTGGACGTGGTCAATTGGGTCGAATATTATTCACTAATGAATACTGGATCTCCCTCTGATGGCGTTGTGAATAGTACGCCAAGTAGACCAATTGTGTTGACCATAAGTTGAGCGAAGCACGTGAAACAAAATCTTTGCAGAAGATGAATTTTCGTAATAAAGCTCAATGATTTGTAAACTTTGTTCAGAAGTAAATCTTTCATCTATGAATTGCCAAATAATACCGAACAAGGATAACAAGACAGCTTGACACGACTCACGAATGATTTGTTAAGAAAAAGGCTATTGAAAAAGTACCTCTACTTAGATCACACGATGCTCTAGATACATGGGGTACCCAACATGATGATGCCCAGCCTTTTCGTTGAATTTAGGCGAAATATGTCGGTTAATAAGTGTAATAAAGTTTATAATAAAATTTTCCAAAGCACTGACAAATATTTTTGGCAGCCTTAAACTGAAAACTTACAAAGGTGTAAATATAATGTTCGGCTGGAACCGAACTAAGCTTTTCCATACTTGTTATGTATTTTTTTTTTTGCTCACATTTACCTCAAAATTAATTGTTCAACTGATTTGGCACTTGAATAATTTTGCAACCAACTGTATACCAATTCTATTAATGATCACACTAACTTGCCACACATACGATATGTACATACATATTGATGAATGAAGCTACGAACGGCATATATATTTATTCACAGGTACATAATACATATATAAATTTACATATTCGTATGTATGCATGTAATACTCGTATCTTAACAGTATTTATACAGTTGGCACGTCAGTCACTTGACTTCTGTGTTGCAGCGTGCAATGTTTTGCTAAGCTTAACGCATTTAACGACCGGCAACTGTTAGGGCCTTAGCACTATTTTACTTAGTTCCATCAGAAAGTCAAAGTCAGTGATATGGCCAACCCAATTGACGTTGCAATGACGGCTGGTTTTACGCAAATATTTCACTTTATTAACCATTTGGCGTTTCCTTATTACTTGCTGTCCACTGTCTACGAAGGCGTGATCGTAGCGACACGTGGACTTCATTTCGATAGGGCCATACTTAGAATAACAAATGTTTTATATTTTAGGTGAAGTCCAAAGGAAGTTGGTGGCAAAAGGATTTTGCCAATCAAACTGACGCTTGTTGACAGTTTTTATGACACATATGACACAAAAATAAAGTTGTCAAGGTAAAGTTATGGTAAAATATATCAATGCAACTTTATAGATCTTTTATTATAAATATTCTTAAAGATTACAAGGAATAAGCAAATAAATTTTGTGAAAATAAAATAATGCTAGGGATTGATGTACTTATATATATATACCTAACGATCATAAGTATTAGATGACATATGACATGGAGTTCAAAATGGTTCAAGCTGTCTCCAAAGGTTGTGAGAATAATCTAACTTCCGGAAAGTAGTTATACTGGTACCTCGGTCGTATTTGACCACAATTAGAACGTACCAAATGTTTAGATATACTATATAGACATGTACAGTTTCATAGGTTATAAAGGATAGTCGTTCTGATTTTATACCCTGAACAGAGTAACACTCAGAAGGAAGCGTCCTAGACCTATTAAGTATACTATATATGTATATAAGTATGTAAATAAATGATCACTAATCCAATATGCACTATGTCTGTTATTGGCTTTATCAGAAATAGTGCTATAATACCTAGCTTGGATGGGTACTATAGAATTTACATGAGATTCCTTCTAATGAAGAGACTTTTGAAGTTCAAGTGACAAATGTCATTGATCATTGAGTTTAATGGTTGCTCAACTGGTAGTATCAGAAGCTACAAGGTCTGACCGGAGATTAAAATCTGGTATCACGGGGAGCAGTTAACCCTTGGAGTCCGCTCCAATCTGCTCATTGGATTTGGTCTTTTGGAGAGATTCGTGATAGCTGTGGTTTAAGCCTAAAGGCGGGTTACATTGAAAATTCAGTTCAGTGTGAAGACGGAGTGCGCCCGGGTACCGACACACAGCATGGCAGAGGTTTAAGGTCGACCTCGAACCCGACCAAGGTGGAAGAGGTGACCCTTCCACCAGACCAATTTTAACAAAATAATACTTGTAAGAAGTTTGTATTATTTGGGCTTTTAAGCACCATGGGGTAAGGCTGTCATCGGCAAGTACTCACGTAAAAACATAACGAATGTTGTCCGTTTGTGACTTAGGTCTGAAAAACATTCACAAATTATTGAACTTTATCGACCTCGACCTTCCCAAACGACATCGCTTCGCTCTATGGGAAAGTTCCAAGAATATCCAACGTTTTGAGCGAAATTTTGTTCAGCGATGAGGTTCATTTCTGACTCAATGGGTCAAGCAAAACTGCCACATTTATGATGAAAAGGGACCTGAAGATATTCAAGACCTGCTAATTCATCCAAAAAAACAACGGTTTGGTGTGGTTTATGGGTCGATGGAATCATAGTTCCATATTTCTTCAAAACTAATGCCGGTGAGAATGTAATCTTCAATGGCGACTGTAATCGTTATCGCACCAGATTTTTCCAAAAAAAAATTTCGCCAATGAAAAAAAATATTAAAAAAATTAAGCACCACCCTAATGTATGTATATTTATATATTTCTACAAATCAATTATGCTAAATATTTTGCATGTCTTCTAGACAAAATGAAAAATGTAATTTTAATTTTTCCATTTCGATGTCAAAATCCAGTGTCATACTGATTGGTGAAAGTTTATTTGTGTCACGGTATTTTTGTTCTATTTACGCTGCCAGCTTGTTACGAAATCCAAAGTTGCCGGCACACAAATGAAAAATGGTATTTTTATCACACTTCAGTCTCGTCAATTTTTAATGGCATAGCCGCTTTGTGGTGTGTCTTCTGCGTAAATACGTATATATATTTATATGCATGTAGGTGTGCGCGATTAACACACATACTCATCGAACCAGAAATCATCACCTTCAATTCATTAAAGCTTGCGGTAGGTCGGAAAACGAAATATGTACATTTGTGTGTGTAAGCCTTAGCATTTCTAATCACTTGAATGAATATATGTAGATATATATACATGTATGTACATATGTATGAAAAAATCTACATTAAATATTAATATTAGCACAACTTTTCCAACTAGAGTGTGTCATAGTTTTTATTTAGAAATCATTTCTGGTCTAGAAGTATTTATGTTTGAAGTGCTTCTGCACGCAGTATTTCTAATTATTTTTTCAGTTGAGGCACAAGCCTAAATTTAAATTGGTGTCAATCGGCTAGAATTCGTGACCATGTGGCGCTGTATGGAAACCATCAACGTTTGCGGAAGAAAAGTTCGAGCACAAAAAACAACACGCCCCTATGTTGTTGCTGTAATGTGTGTACACAATATGGAGAATACTTGTATGTATATTTATATAAACAATCAGTTTTAAAAATCTCTAGTGCAAACAGTATTTTCTTATGTAATTTATGACTACCGAAATTTTGTACCTGCAAGTACTTAATGATTTTATATACCAACTCAATAAATTCATAGGGATTTCATTAAAAGAGCTTTAAAATATATATTGTAATTGGTAATCAAGAAAAGTACTTGTCTTTGGTAATCATGATCCAAAGAATTAGGAATCGGTTATAATTTTCAATAACCACTAAATATAGCTTAAATTAATGCTGATTCCGAAAATGGAGTTAATAGAGATCTTACCGCAAGCTTTGACCCACCCGTGAAGAACTTCACTGCCCCTATCCTCCAACGGCTTCTTCCCACGCACAACTCCCTCGCCGGTATATGGGTAGAGAAGAAGTCGCCAGAGGTCGGTTTGGCGACTCCATGACCCAAATGTGATTCGGTACGAAGTCAAAGTGAGTGAGGATTTCCGAGTAGTCAGACATGGGTTTAGTTAAGAATCCAGACTCTCTTAATCCGATAGCCAGAACTCGGTTTGGCGACTCTAAGATCCAAGTGATCCAGTGTGAAGTCAAAGTGACTGAAGATTTCCGAGTCTTCAAACACGTGTTCTTTTAGGAACCCAGAACCCTCTCTGAGTATGACAGCAACTTTAGCAGCCATACACCTTCCGACGATGTCTGCAGGCAAGATGACGTTAAATGCCATGGTTGGAGTAGATCTTAGGGCACTAAACATATCTACTGATGAACGCCGCTCATTAAACGGTCTCGAACTTCTTTGCAAGTGTGACATTTGCTAGAGCCCTCCACCAGAACATGATGGGCTTGACTATGGTGTCGTAGAGCTAGAGGACCACTTTCGGTGAGGAACCACACCTTTTGTCAATGACCCCTCTACAGTAGTACAAGCCATTCGATGCCTTTTTTTGCGTTTTCTTCGATATTTGCTCCCATGAAACCTTCCTATCCAGGATGAATCCTACATATTTCACTGGTTGCAAACGAATATCTCCCATTTGCGGCAGCGGTGCAACCGGGGTCTTGTATCTGCTAATAAATAAAATCATCTCGGTTTTATTTGGGTTGATGGCGAGTTCATTTACGACTGCCCGATTTGTAACTATGATGAGATACCCCTGGTAAACGGTACTCAGCAACTTTACTTTGACTATAAGCGCTACATCGTTTGCATAGGCAATCACCCGGCAGCCACGATCTTCAAGTCTTTTAAACAGGTCGTTAACGACCAGGATACATAGAAGTGGAGAGAAAACACCACCACAAGTCTACTCATATTTCGTCGAGCTGGTGCGTTCCCCATTCGGTTTCAATCACTCTGTCGTACAGTAGATTGAAATAGAGGTGTTTGAGATTTGATTCAACCCCAAGACTGCTCAGAGCAGTTACAACTGCTACCGGCAGGCCGTTACTGAAAGCTCTCTCTATATCACGACACGATAGTATGCAGTGACAAGGCAAGTGACTTGCCTTCATTATAAGCATATTGCGTTTCTGATAAATCGTTCCTCGGAATGTGTCTCCTTATGTACCAGTCCATCAGTCTTTAAAGTGTTTTTAGCAAGAAAAATAATTTTAAGACTAAAACCACAAATTTTGAAAATAAAGTCAATAAAATTCAATAATAACGATTTCAAACATAATTATAGACATATTCGTATATATTATATACATATGTACATATACATGTGTGTATGTTCCGTTAATATTCTCATCCCATTTTTATTCAATCTAACAAAGGGAGCTTCTTCTAATAAATTAGAAATTAAGCTCTGCAATTTATTATCGCTTAAATAAAAAAATTCGGTTGACCGAAATCAACCACTAGAATCGCCTTTTTCAATCATCTCAAAGTGTGGTTATGGTGAATGAAAAACCGAATAACCCTTTTCAGCAAATATTACACACATTCATATATATGTACATACATATATTTACATACATACATATACATACACTTGTAAAGGAATTAATTTCCAAGCGTTGACAGCTCAAATTTAAATTTATTTACATTCCTTTAATGTTTGAGAAAAAAAATTCAATCAGTTATAGAAACAGATCAATTCAGTTTTTCACTGCCTTTGGCATTATGTCAACTTTAAAGAATCAATTAACCTTTGTAAAAATGTTAAAATATGCATTCAATAGATTTAAGCCGCGCGCACAAGAACGGTATTTCAGCATTACATAATGCATACAAAATATACCGGTAACGCATTAACATAAAGATACAATTGATCCTTTGAAATCCACATACAAACAGTATATCTCACTTGCACGTTATACATAAGTATGAATGTACGTGTGTATTCCTCGGTAAGGTTACAGAGGAGCTTAATACGTATGCAAATTATCTTGGTGTGTTATTAATCTTTGGTTATACGTAGGTTGCTATATATATTTCTGGACTAGGCAACACTTAGTGTTGCCAGGTGCAATCTGACATTTCCATTGGAAAGTTTGCCATTTTTTAGCATAACATCACTCAGAACGTTTTGTCATTTAATCGTGAATTGTTTTATTTACAGGGAATTAAAAAATTCATATCGGCCAAAAAATGGAATTAACTCGTGAACATTTTCGTGCGATAATTTTTCACAACTTTCGACGTGGATTATCACGACAAAAGAGCATCGATGAACTA
This sequence comes from Bactrocera zonata, assembly GCA_037783105.1. NCBI lineage: Eukaryota > Metazoa > Arthropoda > Insecta > Diptera > Tephritidae > Bactrocera > Bactrocera zonata. The sequence goes on along the minus strand of JBAWJQ010001082.1, from coordinate 315,323 downwards.
AAATCTTTGTATGGCTATGAAGCACCATCCTATAGCACTGCGAAAAACTGGTACAACGAATTCAATCGTGGCCCACGCTCGCTCAAAGACGAATTCCGTGAAGGTCGTCCAAAAACAGCCGTTGTGCCAGAAAACATCGATGCCGTACGTGAACTGATAATGCAAGGCCGTCATGTAACATACCTTCAGATAGAGGCATGCCTATGCATTTCTCCCACCAGCTTACGTTTATAAGATCGTCACAGGTGACGAATCATGGATCTATGCGTATGAGCCCGAAACAAAACAGCAATCGACCGTGTGGGTCTTCCAAGACGAGTCAAATCCAACGAAAAAAAAACATTTTCGTTGATAAATATGCCTATTTTCATTATTAGGCCAGAAATATATAGGGCAGCCCTCGTATACAGGGTTGTTCATTTTATAGAATTTCATTATTTATGCATCTATTAATATTGTATATGTACATATATGTACATATGTATGTTTGTATGGGTGTTGATAAATATTTTCTTGTCACCACAATACCCTTTGTAGAGAGATGTATGACAATAAAAAAGATCACTTTCGCTATTCATAGATACTTGTACATACATATATGAAATTTCGGATATTGCCTGTCGTATACAAGCATATGTACATACATTCTGACAAAAAAGCACACTAAAATTGTAATTAAATTCTCCAGGTAAATGATATTTCAAAAAAAATATATTATAGAATCGTCCTTAATGACTATGCAAATATGAGCGCGATCTGTCAACCAGTTTGTTTACAGCGGCTGCATAAGTCGGTACACCTCAGTAGTGCATTGCGAATTTTACGATGGATAAATACATCGAACAAATAATTTGTCTCAAATTTTGTATTTGTATCGAAATTTCGAAATCGTTCCGAATGTTGGAAAAGGCTTACAATGATTCAGTTTTATCAAAAAGCCTATGAGTGGTACAAAGCCTTCAAAGAAGGTCGAGAGGCCGTTGAAGACATGCCTCGTTCTGAACGATCTTCAAACTCTTCAACTAATGAAAATATTAAAAAAAAAATGAATGAAAATATTAAATGAAGATCGTCCGGTAAGATGGCGAAAGAGCTCAAAATCTCTCGCGAGTTCGTTCGAAAGATTTTAGTGGATATTTTGGGTATGACACGCGTTCTTTCTCGGCTCGTCCCGATAAAGCTGGATTTTTTTTTTCAAAAAGAGTACTGTAAACACGTCGCTTTGGACATGCTCATAATCGACTTTAGTTGATGGATGCTTTTCAGAAAGATTTAGCTGATTTAGTTCACAAAACTGTGAAAATTACTTTAGTGTTCAGCTCTTATCTTGACTCAAGCGTCGCTGAAAGACTCAGTGGTCACATTGAACGGCGAATTAGCGTATCGAACAGTGCAGCGCCTTTTAAAGGCTAAGAGCAATGAATGTGCGAGTTCCGATCACACGCTCACTGCGAGCATTATAATTGTCAATAAGACTTGGGCTTATGAGTTTGACATTCAAACAAGTCAACAATCAACGGAATGGAAAATACGAGCCGAAACCAAAAAACCCACGGCAAAGCCGCTCAAAAATCAAGGTGATGCTCATGGTTTCTTTCGATATTCGAGGTTTGGTACATCATAAATTAGTTTCGGAGGGTCAGACGGTCAATAAGGAGTTCTATTAGACCGTATTGAAGCGTTTGTGGAAGAACATCCGTCGAAAACCGCCGGCATTGTGGAAGAAGATTTCTAGGATTTTACACGATGACAATGCACCATCTTATCGAGCCACGATTCTGACCGAATTTAAAGCCAAAAACGCAATAAATATCAATCAACCACCGTATTTACCAGATTCGGCTCCGTGTGATTTCCGCTTGTTTCTCAAACTGAAGTTACCGCCCCTGAAATCCGATTTTAGTCGATTGAAGAGATGAAACAAAACTCGCTGAAGGAGCTGAAGGCCATTCCAAAAAGTGCTTATGAAAAGTGTTTCGAAGACTGGGAGATTCGTTGCCATAAATGTATTCCATTTGATGGGCATTACTTTGAAGACGACAAAAAAAATGTTGATCCATGATTAATTATTTGCGTTTTACCTACAATTTTGCGGGTACTTATTTGTCACAATGTATACTCAATTTGACCATTTTGTAATGAAAAGCTTTACTCCGAAACAACGTTTACAATTTAATTACAAATAATGGTTCAGTTGGTGCGTCCGATATTCGGTTGACATAATCGCCCAACAGAGTGGGTAATTCGAGCAATTATCAATCGATGTTAATTAATGGACGATTTTTCGGAAGGATATTAATTTGATGGCCTACAAAATCCAATAACCATCAAGCGCGTCACACAGTTGGTGAATGGGCTCAAAACAAGATAGCCACCGGTCGCGATTTTTAAAATATAATTTTGTTGAGCGATGAATCTCACTTTTTGTTGAATAGGTACATTAAAAAACCAAAATTGTCGCACTTGGAGTCACAATAATTGCCGAGACATTATTGGGACGCCGTAACATCCTCAAAAAATGCTTGGTGGGCTCTATGGACAGAGAGAATCATTATCATAATTTTTCAACCAAAGCCGTTCATAATGTTACAGTAAAGTCGTGATTAATGACTATTTCGTTCCTGAATTGGAGAATGTTGACGACTTCTGGTTTCAACACGTTAGATATTGCCAACCGAACAGTCGGTTTATGAAAGGAAACTTTCGGTGAGCGCGTTATCTCGCGTCATGTACCTGTGGCATAACCTTCGAGATCGTGCGATTTAACACTACTGGACGACTTTTTGTGGAGCTAGTCTGCACAGATAAGCCTGAGACGATTGAAGAGATTCTACACTGGCCTTAAAACATACTTCTAGATGATGATGCAAGCCATAGATATGTTTACAAAAACAAAACAAAGGGAAGAAAACAATTTCTTTGAATATAATTAACAATTAGTTGCTTGAAATACACGGTCTTCCAAATTAAATTATAATTGATTACCTGTTGTCTTTCATTGAGCTTTCCTTGTAGGAATCCGACCGTGTCGAAACTGCGGTCTGCGATGTGAATCTTTAGTAAATAGGTATGTATGTATAATCGCAAGAACACACCAAATTGTATTTATTGACACGCAAACATAAGTGTAAATGGATTAAGGTGAGCCCTAACTATTTAAATAACTGATTTTTAACATTTTCTAAAGTTCAAACAAAGAAAGAGCAAACAAGACCAACCTTTTCTTCAGTATGACTCGATACCTCTTCTTGTAGCATTCAAGTGTCACCCTAATGTACACACATACATGTTTACCTAGTGTAGGAATTAAAGAAAAACATTACTGCTCTTCCTTCAGTGTCATACGCTTTGACCTAGAACTCTGAATGTGAGAATGCACTGCATCGATGCAGAACAAAAGGATTATTGTTTACAATCTTTCCACCAGATTAGTCTTCGCTGTCTCAGCGCTACCGTTGTTACAATAGACGCCGAATTGTAGGGACTGCACACTGTTTACCTTTTGCACAGCGGACAGAGGAGAACGCAGCGCAAAGCCGAGCAGAGTTCAATGAACGCTGCAACAAATATTTGTTGTGAATGTGTTCTAACGTAACACGTTGAGTGAGTGTATGTGTGGACTCATATTTACAAATTTACGGTATATGCCACCATGTGTGTACACTTTCGTATGTGTTTCGCTTTAAATGGCAAGGTACATAACAACATTAGCATAATCCTGTCTCACCAGCGTAGAGTCACAAAGTCTGTTTGTCTAGCAGACAAAAGACACCGCTGTTATTTAGTGATATTTTCGAGTAACTTAGAGGTGCGCTAAATGGATAAGGAATATTTTCAGAAGGGAAAGTTTATCCGTTACTTAAGATAACTGTTTTGTTTTGTTGCTAAAGAAAAGGCTGTTCGTAAAAGGATCTTGAAAGGATGTGATTGTGTTATTGTTGTTTTTGCAGACAAAAAAAAATTATCTTCGATATCCATATTCCATATTTAGATAATTATTTTTAGTGTGTGAATTATATAATTAGAAATTTTTGCTGTATAAAGAGTGTTTTTTCGAAGGTTTTAGAATTTAATTTAAAAAAATACGGATATTTTTGGATTATGCATTCTACAAATATTACGTCATTTCACAAAAAAACAAATATTGTTACACATTTTTAGGTGTCTGTCCACCGTAGTTCCGGATATTATGGGTTTTCTGCGGCGTGATGGACTTTTGAGGTTATCTTTCTGCTTAGTTAGATGACTATTAGGTGTATAGAACATTCACTTGATGCAGATCTACAGAATTTGTCTGACGGAATGAAATTTCATGAACAATTATGATCCGTTGCCCATTGGCCACAGCGGCTACGCTGGCTAGGTCATGTCGTCCGAATTGACGGAAACACTCCAGCTCTGAAAGTATTCGGCGCAGTACCCGCCGGGGGAAGAAGAGGTAGAGAAATACCCCCACTTAGTTGGAGATACCATGTGGAGAAGGAACTCCGCTTGGAATCTCCAATTGGCATCACATTGCGAAAAGAAGAAACGACATGCTATTTTTAACTCGGCTATAACCGCATAAGCGGTGTCTACGCCAGTAAAAAAGAAGAAGATGTGGACAATTGCCCAAATCATTAATTGATTTGAATCGCTTACCAAAAATTTGATCCAATAAACGTTAAGGACCTCGTATCTCATGACAAGAAAAGACATTAACCTCGCTTGCACCGAAGCTGTACCCACAAATGCCAAAGATTTCTTACAAGAGCTTGATTTTGTCATCCGATCTGAACAATTTCTTCCAAATAGGCAATAACTTATGCCAAATTTCTTGAAGATATCTAATCAAATGAAACAGCTTAATTCAGAACGTTCATTTTGTATGGCAGCTACATATATGCTATAGTGATTTGAACAATTTCTTTAGAGATTTAGACAATAACAACTTTAGACAATAATTACTGCCAAATTTCGAAAAAAAAAATTCCATGCAAGCATTTGATTCTGATCGTTCAATTTATGTGGTAGCTATATCCTATAGTGTTCCTATCTACGCAATTTATTCGGAGATTGTAGCAATGCTTTGGGAAATTAGACAAGCAAAATTTCTTTAAGATACGTTGTCAAATAAAAAACTTTCTCATACAGCACTTTATTCCAATTGTTCAGTTTGTATGCCAGCTAAATGTTATAGTGATCCGATATTGGCGGTTCCGTCATATAAGAAGCTTCTTGGTAAGAAAAGCACAGGAGCAAAATTTCAGAGCGACATCTCAAAACCTAAGGGACTAGTTAATGTATATACAGACGGACAGACAGATAGGCTAAATCGACTCAGCTCTTCATGTTGATCATGTATATATTAGGTTGTCAAAAAAGTCTTGCGGTATTTTCGCTAGTTGGTGCTGAAAGCGCGTAGTTCTAGTTTTATTCGTCGCATCAGATCAGGCTATACCTTTTTGGAAAGCTCATTTTACGCGCTAACACATGTTTGATTGATTGTCGTTTCTTTTAAGTCGTTCGTGAGTTATAGCGTCGCAAACATGAAGCAAAATAAAGAGAAAATACGGCATATTTTACAGTACAACTACGATAAAGGCAAAAATGTATCTCAAGCCGCCAATAAAATTTGTCCAGTTTATGGACCCGATACAGTTTCCATTTCCAACACACAACGATGGTTTCAACGTTTTCGTTCTGGTGTAAAGGTGGTCGAAGATGCGCCACGTTCCGGAAGGCCTGTCGTCGAAAATTGCGATAAAATCGCTGAATTGGTCGAAAGAGACCGGCATAGTAGTCATCAAACCGTTATAAACCATTTGAAGAAGCTTGGAGTCACTAAGAAGCTCGATGTATGGGTGCCACACGAATTGATTCAATAAAAATACCGCAAGACTTTTTTGACAACCCATTATAAACTTTATAAGGTCTCAACTCAACTCATTTTTCTTATTGCAAACACCAATACTCAACTCAGACATATTGTTTCGAAAAATATACAGAAGCTTCCACGATTTTTTAATATTTTACTTAACAAGTTTTGGAATAATAATTTGTCAAAATACGCTGGATGTCTGGGAGATTCTAACAGATCGAAAATGCCCCGGACTACCATCGTAAAACATCTTTTTTGTCAAAATTTGTTTTTTTTTTTTATTGAACAAAGTTCTCTTCTAGGTTGATGCACTGCTTGTAGCGTCCCTCTAACTTTTCATTTTTGTAGTACGCTTTGTCCTTTGTTTGAAAATAGACCTCAGTTTCGGTGATCATCTCATCATTCCACGAATACTTCTTCCCAATGAGCATTCTTTTGAGATCTAAGAACAGAAAATAATCGCTAGGGCCCAGATCTGGAGAATACGAAGCCTTATTCATGAATTTTGCCATCGTTTTGACTGACTTGGAGCACGGTGCATTGTCTTGGTGGACCAGCTCTAATTTTTTCTTAAAATACGGTCGTTTTTCGCCGATTTCGTCCTTCAAACGATCCAGTCCTTTATTTTTCAAGGCAGTCAATAAAAATGATTCCATGCGCATTCCAAAATACAGACGCCATAACCTTGTCAGCCGACTTTTGGATTTTTCCACGCTTAGAAGCGGGTTGGACTTCGGAGTGAAATTATGGAGCCATTTTTCAGCCATTGTCACATATCGATGCAAAAACTCGGGTTTATTACGCTTAAACACTGAACCGAATCTTCAACTCGTCGTTGGTTTTGGTCTAAAGGGAGCTCTCTTTGAGCTCAGTGTGAGCCCATTTCGCACGTGATAAGATATACACGTTCAGTTGATATCTTTAGTGTATCTACTATCTCAACTTCACTCTACAGGCATTGAAATTATTTTATGGACTTTTTAGAAGTTTTCGTCGGTGTCAAAAGTTTTTAGACGTCCAATGCGTTCCCGTGTTCGGTGCTCATTTTACTACGTCAAAACTTAGCATACCAATCTTTGATGGTTGACTTTCCTGGTGCGGTGTCCAGTAACTCGTGATCAAGCCGAGTTTTTGCTTCAACTGTTTTTTCCCCCCATCAAAAAGCAATATTTTATATATGTATAAACTACAAAATTTATACAAGTACCTTTTGAACGGCTAACGAAAAATCTGGATATGGATTTAATCATAGTAGCATCATGAATGTGCCAAGCCGGGGACTTCAATTGACCTGTTATATCCATATAAAAACATCCTATAAATAGTGACTGCGTCTTTACGGTCTTATGAGGACAATTTTAAAAGGTTTAAGTTCTATATATAATTTAAAAAATTTCAGAATTCAATATGATTATTTTGAACCTTAATTTCCACTAGCTGTTCATTTTTCCACTGTCGACAAAAAAATGCAAATTATTTCGTGTTTTGAGTTTCCATTAACAAAAGTTCTTTTAAAAATCGCTACGGCTTCGTATCAGACCGGACTTGCCTGCAAAAGTAATTTTCGTTACGAGATTATGGCATGGAAACCTAGTTTTGGACAGTAGACATGAATCAAGTTTCTTCCATTTTTTGTAGAGTAACCTAGCAACCTCGGTACTCCACTTCTTCTATTAAAAGAAAGGCGTATACGGACTGCGGGGACTTGTTTAATGAGATGAGTGAACCCATCAAGCATATAAACTTTGTATCTGTTAGTCTTATAATTGAACTTCTCTTTTATGTATTTACATATCTACAAATAAAATGTGTGCATGCCCAGCTTCCATGGTCATCTTTTATTGCGCATAAGTCTACTTTAAGCCTACACATGGAAGAAGTTCTAAAATAACTTTCGGCACTTTGTTCTTTGTACACAATATACATACATACATACCAAAGTATGGACAAGCAGAGACAAGTTAATATTATACGCTCTATAGAAGTGTTAGCCATAAAAAGCATCTTCTTTAGCCAAGCACCCAACTCTATTCACCTTCTGCTATTCAGTCTGCAGCCGGCAAACGCAGAGGACGCATCAGTGGATCTGATTTGGCCCATACTTAGTGACTAAACTTGACTTGTGCATATTTGTTCAAACGAAATGAAAAGTTTAGAACTGGTTCAGCGTCGAGTTGTTGCTGGAGGGGTTTTCTTGGCCTTATTGCTTTTACGCGCGACAGCCAATGGACAACCGGTTAATGATGAGTTGTCCGCGGACAAAGCAGACGCCAAAGTTATTTATGATCAAAGGCAAAGTGGTAAATACAATATACGCATCAATATTAAGGATGTGGCTATCATAGAAATGGATAATAGTGGCTTCGGTGATGTAAGTACAGAGGCGTTTTCTTTTATGGAAAAAATTTATATAAACACTATAATTATTTGCTGTTTTCTGTTGCAGGAGAACTTTGGCGAGGAAGATTATTATTATGACGAAGAGGATTTAACGGTTAAGCCCTTAAATTTCACCAAACCGCCGAAAGTAACGACTTCGCATCTAGCGATTTGCTCAGCAGAGTCGCAACAAGTCACCTCAGCATCAACCCAAGCAACATTATTGCCAACAAATTTAGAGGAATCCACAAACACGCATTCGACAACAATTGCAGCAAGCGCGTATCCACCACATTACAATACTAACATACTGACTGACACCATGTCATCACAAGCAACACCAAGTCAGACAACACAAGAAAGCACCGGCACCAGTTTCAGTCGACTTCCGTTACTCCAATTGACACAGACTGAACCACGTTCACACAATAGCATAATTTCCAGATTATCAACAGCGAGTCCTTTACCAGTGAAGCCATCACTTATCTCGCAAATTGCTGTTCAAGAATCACCGAAGTTTTCAGGAGCTTTACCAAGTGCTCAAAAGCGTCATCACAACTTTGTAAACAAATATAGCATGCTGCAAACCCCAAGGTCGCCGCTCTATCCGCTAGCTAAAGGATATGGCCAACGTTGCCGAACACATCAATACCGCGACGTAAATGGCGGTTGTCGCAATAAGCGCTCTTCTTCATTTCTGTAAGTAGATGTTTTGTGGAATTAATTTATATATTTTAAACGATATAAGGGGAGATATTAGTGAGTGAGAAAGCGCTAGTAGAGATATTTCCCATATTTTGAAAGATCATTTAGGCCTGAGAAAAGCGAAATCACTCAGTTTTTTTTTCGAGACACAAGGTCGCGTTAACGTCTGTGAAACAATGCTTTCCGACTACCAGAATGTCAGGACATGTGTTATTACTGGCGATGAGTCGTGGATCTATGCTTACGACCGGGAAACAGTCGACTAATCGGCCGAATATCGTGACAAGGTGAGCCGAAACCGATAAAACCACGTCAAAGTATGTCAAAAATCAAGGTTATGTTGACAGTTCGATTATCGAGTTGTGGTGCGCTCCGAATTCCTTCCGACGCTCCAAACTGTCAAAAAAAAAAATACTATTTGAGTGTTATGTGTCGTTTGCGCGAAGCTATTCGAAAAAGGAGACCGGAATTATGGGCCGACCACTCTTGGTTTTTGCACCACGATAATGCACCGTCGTATACTGCATTGATTCTTCGTGAGTTTCACATATTTTCAACCAATATCATACCGCAAACCACCATATTCGCCTGATTTGGCTCCGTGTGACTTCTGGCTATTCAACGAACTCAAAATAACCACTCCGGGTAAGCCATTTTGAGTCAATTGAAGACATTAAATGTGAATCGCTATGCGCATCGAAGGCTATTCCGGAAATTGAAATTTACAACCGTTTCGAGAATTGGAAAAAACGGCGGAAAAATTGTATAAGGGACAACGACATAGATTTTAAAGAATGCATTAAGAATTTTAAAATTATACTATCTTATTATTTTTCGGCCCATAGTAGTATGGGCAAAGCACTTCGAGTCTGCTACAAAAATATTTAACGAGTTACTACCGATCCTGGACAATTCGCCCGCTAACTGAAGGTATGACATCCGAGATATTTCAACCTTAGTCTTGCGAATGCTGAGCAATCAAGAATAAAGTGATGAAAATTTAGGGTCACGATGTCTTTGTTGAGTTCAAAGCTCTGCTGCAAAAAACTTACTTCCGATCCCAGTTCCGACAAATGTTAAAGAATATAATGCTTAAGAACTTGAGAAACATTGTAAAGGGTGATTTTTTAAGAGCTTGATAACTTTTTTAAAAAAAAAAACGCATAAAATTTGCAAAATCTCATCGGTTCTTTATTTGAAACGTTAGATTGGTTCATGACATTTACTTTTTGAAGATAATTTCATTTAAATGTTGACCGCGGCTGCGTCTTAGGTGGTCCATTCGGAAAGTCCAATTTTGGGCAACTTTTTCGAGCATTTCGGCCGGAATAGCCCGAATTTCTTCGGAAATGTTGTCTTCCAAAGCTGGAATAGTTGCTGGCTTATTTCTGTAGACTTTAGACTTGACGTAGCCCCACAAAAAATAGTCTAAAGGCGTTAAATCGCATGATCTTGGTGGCCAACTTACGGGTCCATTTCTTGAGATGAATTGTTGTCCGAAGTTTTCCCTCAAAATGGCCATAGAATCGCGAGCTGTGTGGCATGTAGCGCCATCTTGTTGAAACCACATGTCAACCAAGTTCAGTTCTTCCATTTTTGGCAACAAAAAGTTTGTTAGCATCGAACGATAGCGATCGCCATTCACCGTAACGTTGCGTCCAACAGCATCTTTGAAAAAATACGGTCCAATGATTCCACCAGCGTACAAACCACACCAAACAGTGCATTTTTCGGGATGCATGGGCAGTTCTTGAACGGCTTCTGGTTGCTCTTCACCCCAAATGCGGCAATTTTGCTTATTTACGTAGCCATTCAACCAGAAATGAGCCTCATCGCTCATCGGACACGGACGCGAAACACATTTCGAACCGAACACTGATTTTGGTAATAAAATTCAATGATTTGCAAGCGTTGCTCGTTAGTAAGTCTATTCATGATGAAATGTCAAAGCATACTGAGCATCTTTCTCTTTGACACCATGTCTGACATCCCACGTGATCTGTCAAATACTACTGCATGAAAATCCTAACCTCAAAAAAATCACCCTATATAAAAGGTATCTCGCATAAGTTAATATGGAATTCTGTTGTTGAGGTCAAAAACAGAAAGAACGAACATTAAGACAGAAGAAGTTCTAATGTCATTCTAAAAATTTGTTCACAACTAGTTGATGTTTTTTTTGATTTTCGTTTAGTTGTAGTTGTAATTCTGAAGAATGTTGCCAAGCTGGCAGTTCTTGGTCGGCTATAAATCCAAGCCCGTTCCAGTTATCCAGATAAGAATGTTGTTGTTGTAACGGTTATCTCATCCCCGTTTAGATGGTAAGGTTCAGATAAATTTTGTAATCCCATGACAATGGCGGGTCATCCAACGGCAGGTTCAAGAAACGTGCTGATTCGACGGAGTTGGACCATAGGGAGACAGGGGCATGCAAAAAAGTGGTTAGTTGTTTTAGCGGGTACCTACTTCCCATTAGGATGGTAAGGATTAGCTAAGTTGTCGTCGACGTCATCCAACGGAAGGCCCAAGAAACATGCTGTTTCGACTTTGTTGCGGCTCTGAACGCTGCCAGGTTGACAGTCCTTGACCCGAAACAAATCCGGATCCGATTCGGTTACGTACACCTGATTGTCGTGGGAATGCTATAGTGGAGGTTTTGTAATGTACTATATTTCATTCAGAATTCAGAGGTGATTCGTGAACGGAATCTTGTTTTTTGACACAATTTTCATGGCGTGACAGTCAATACTACATGGCAATTTAATAAGTTTAAAAAAATGTATAATAATTTTTCTAATAAGTACATTATATACATTTTTATATGAATATTTTTTCAGAAAAAAGTTGCTTAGCATCATTGCCACGTTTCCACGCGAGCTTGTCAAAGATGCTCCAGACGAGTAAGCGCACAAAGAAAGCACGCGATCCAGTTGAATGTACGAGCACACACAGTACGAAGTATACAAAGGAAACAATAGAATGTGAAAGATATTTGGATCGATACATCTTATATATTATGCATTAGGGTGAGCCAAAAAAACGCAAAAAAAAGTTTGAAAAAATTATTTTCCATTAAAAAAAAATACGTTTTTATTAAAAAAATGTTTTCATAAAAAATAAATTGAAAAAAAATAATATTTTTACATTAAAAAAGGAATAAATAAAATATTTTTTCTTTAAAAAATTAATATTATTTCATTAAAAAGTATTCATAAAAACATATGTTTTCATTAAAAGAATATGTTTTATGTTTATCATTAAAATTCATTTAAAAAAAACAAATCATTAAAACAACAATGTTTTAATTAAAAAAATGTTTTTACTAAAAGAATATGTTTTCATTAACATTTTTTTTTATTTAAATATATTTTCATACATTTTCATTAAAAAAATGTTTTTACTGAAACAAAACTGCTTTCATTACAAAAAATATGTTTTCATAAAACAAAGTTTTCATAAAAAAATTGTTTCTTTAAACAAATTTTTTATTAAAAAAAGTTTCCATTAATAATAAGTATTTTTTCAATGAAATTTTAAAAAATATTTATATTTATATTTATACAAAAAACAAAAAATTTTATTCATTAAAAACAATAATTTCATAAAAAAAATATTTTTCAAAAAAATGCAATAAAATAAAAATATTGTTTCATAAAAAAAAAAATATATTTTTTCATTAAAATATTTCATTAAAAAAAATGTTTTTGTTAAAAAAATATGTTTTTGTTCAAAATAAATAACTTTTTAACCATACATTTTTAAAAATACTTTAGGGGGACTTTTTTTTATCAAATCAAAAAATATTATATTTGAAGCTTTTTATTTTGTTATTTTTAGCGACATCTTTAAACGCATAAAGACATCTTTTTAAAATTAAGATTAACAATTTTTCTTATTGGAAATTTTTTTGACGTAAATTGGTTCAATTTAACACATACATATCAGAAATTATATAGGTTAGTTTTTGACGCACCCTAATAGACATGTTTACTAAATGAATTCATATATTATATATGTCTAAAGATTTCTTATTGTGCTTGTCATCTGTCATTTATAATAAATATTGAAATTCTTAAGAAATTGTTGTTTTTTTTTAGTTTTGTTATTTCATTGTTTTATTTTACTTCATCTCAACATTTTAGTGCAGTTCAGTACACATTATATAATATATATTATGAAGATATATTGCAAATGATAAAAACGAGTACATATTTATTTAGTTATGTAGTAAGTGTATATATAAAATAGGAAGTAGAGAGGAGGGGAAATTCATTTAAGACTTTCGTTAATTTTGTATGTAATTTCCGATTCGAATATACAAGTCAACTTAAGTGCTGTAAATTAAATGAAATTTTAATACTTTTAATACTTTAAACAGCTATTGAGTTTACATTATTTCCTATATAAAGTGTTTTTTAACTTCGATATGATTTTTGCATTCAACGACTGCGTGGAAACGAACATGTTTTGTGTGAATTTAGTTGCGGTATGCAAATTTACTGCAATTTTCTTATAACAAACAACAATATATCGTGTCTTTTTATTACGAGCTTAGGCATATGGCATTTAGGAATCAATGTAAGTGTATATATGTATGTATGTTAAGTTTAGAAATTTAAAATTTAATTCGCTAGGTCAACAGTTGTTGCAGTTTGGTAGACATAATTCCGCTTTAACTACTTAAATAGAAATAAAGGGCATACATTGTAGAATTTTCAATAAATAAATAATAAAAAATATATATAGTTACATGCGTACGTTTAAAAATCAATACAAACAAATTTCAATAAACAACACCAAAAACAAAACGAAAAACTACACCAAACTAGCACTTATGTAGAAATTTAAATTTAAATATTAATTAAATTATGCTTCATTTCACTATGTAAGTATATATGTTACGCATAAAAACTGCTTACGTCATAATAAAAAACAAAAATATTTTTTCTGCGTACGATTCAAAAAAAATCAAAATACCTCAAAAAAAACATGGAAAAAGAGTTCTCATAAGTCCACATAAGTCCACAGAGAGTAAGGGTTAAAATTATTTAATACTCGCTTTGAATATCTACAGAATAAAAGAGTACACTATTATGTATATGGGCATGTCATGAATACCACCGTTATTACCACACGTTTTTCCTACCTATCAACTATTAATATCGTAAAACGCTACGATAGCTACATTCCATATATGTATGTTAGATCTATTACTAATATTCAGTGTGAATAGTGTGTGTGTGTGTGTAATTTCAGGTGCCAAACACGAGCAGTTGTGCGACATTGGATCCGTTTGTGTTATAACATCATTGGAACGTGGACATTAAGGCTTGCGTACATTTAATATTAACTAGTCATAAAACAACAAAAAAAATAAACACTTTCTTTAACGCAATATATCCACATCTTTGGGTAATATGTTAGTGTAATATATTTAAGGCATTCCCGGCAAACCATTTAGACCCTGACGCTGTTGATGCATCATGTTCATGCGCGCACGATGCTGCTCCAACCGTTGCACAGTGGCAGCCAAATGTGCATTTTCCACGTACAAATCTTTAACCAGCAAATCGGCGTTCTGCAAGCGCTGCACTTGTTCGGCAAGCATGGAGCCTTGAGTCTCGATGCGATTGTGCAGATCGGCCAGCTCCATTTGGTGCTGCTGCCACGAGCCTAGAGCGGAGAAGGAGAGCAATACAGTAAACACATATTTTTTGCAAATATTAATATTGTTGTTGTTGTTACGCACGTTGCATTAAGGACTCCGTTTGTTGTTGTTGCTGTTTGATGGCGTTTTGCAAGTGACGATTACGCAGCTCCAACTGGTTTACACGCTGTATAACGCTCGGATGTGGTGTACGCTGATTATTTGAGAAATTAAAAAAGTAAAATTAAATTAAAAAAAAAAAATAAAATAAAAAAAATAAAATTTAAAAATATAAAAATAAAAACAGCATTAAAAAAAAATCAAACAATTATATATTATATTGCTTACAGCATATGCCTTCTCTAGCACTGGGCGCGCTTCTTGCAGCTGCTGCAGTTCCATGACCAAGCCATCCCTTTGTAGCGACAGATTCTTGACTTGCTCGCGTAGCGATATCTCAAAGAACTTCAAGCGCTTCAGCTCCTCCTTCATGCCCAGACTAGATATGCTATTCTCCGTACTAGGTGACTTCTTCAATTGTTGTTGCTGTGATTGACGTGCGCTATGCGTGGATGCCGGACTGTGACTTTCGGAGCTTTTGCCCGAGGCTGTGGAGGAGACCTCATCCGTTTCCGACTCAGACTGCTTGGAATTGGATCCGGGGGGCTTTTGTATGGGTGCAATGGTGTCAACGGGTGTGGTGCTGAATATGGTGGTCTCCGATGTGGTTAGATTGTTGCTAAAATTTTTAAAGTTGCGTAAAATTTGCAGATTCTTCAATTTTTGATATGAGCAGGAACTATTAATGATTATATACATATTTGAAATTTTAGGTTAGGTTGCAATCATTTTGTAGCCACTGGTAATCCAGCAGTAATTATGATTTCTTTTTGCTGCGATAGTTGAGATATATACTTTTGTATGTATGTATGTACATACATAACCGACTTACAAAAATGTATGCCCAGAAGTGCTCAAAGAGAGAGCAGGTAAGTAAAAACTAAAGGTCATTTGAGGTTGTGTGTGTGCTGGAGAGGGAAACATATGTAGAAAGGTTACTTTTTAAAAGGATAGGAGCCTACTTATTGTTTTCCCACCATGCCTCCTCAGAGAAGAACCCAACGCTATCAAATGTTATCTTCTGTATATAGTCCTCAAGCCACACAATTTTTTGATTTGACCAAAAGTCGAAATTCGGCTGGTCAGACACGAGTTGTGGTTGTTCTAGGGGGTACCTAGTCCCCTTTAAGAGGGTTAGAATTAGCTAAGTTGCGTCGACGTCATCTAACGGAAAGCCCAAGAAACGTGCTGTTTCGACGGGGTCGAACCAAAGGGAGAGAGAGGGATGTTAGATAAGTGGCGTTGGTGGGACATGCTCGCACGACATATATGGATATGTCAGGGTCTATTCTGGATAAGTAGGAGTTTAACCTGCTACAGTTTCCAGAACGAAGTTGGTCACTCTCGTTTCTCGCGGCAACTCGAGCTCTTCGTCTGCGATGGGTGGTAGTTTGACTCTGAGTACGCCATTCACTGAGAGGGAGTTGGTGAAGGTGTTAATGACTCCACTGTGAATGACAGTCAGTGCATGTCTGAAGGTTGCAGCGTACAAAGTCTGTTTGTTTTGTGACGCCGACGGATTTGAGGAAGGACTTCTTGATGCTCCTAGGAAGTTCGGTTCCGCTCCAAGCAGGTGGCTGCAGGTGTGAGTTCTGTGGCAAAGTTTCGTGCAGAGAAGAAGCGAGAAAGGTCGGAGTGATAGCTGTTTACCTTTGAACACATGCCATCGATTCCATTGCCCGACGTCAATATCGTGCAATCTTCAGCGTACAAGGTTATGGGTTTTTCGGTCGTTGTTGTTGTTGTTGTAGCGGTAGAATTCTGCCGAGTTGTCAGTCTTTGACCGAATAAAAATTGTCGACCCGGCTTTATAATCAGCCAAGGTCTGTCAACGCGGCTCCATGCCCCGAAATTACTTCAGGAATGTGTACTGCCGCTACAACATCGGCAAACATTCGTAAATTCGAAAATTATGAGAAATACTTTCTGCCGGCACAACAACAACAAGAAGGCGGAAGAAAGTAAACGTTCAAAGCAAGTAATCAAAAATTAAAAATTCTTAAATTCACAGTTACGTAATAACTACAAAGCAAACCTATTTCCTTTTCAATTTGATGCGAAAATTTCTTAAAGAGATAAGATAAAGACCTCCATTCCTCAAAATTTTCGAATAATGTAAATAAGAAAAAAAGCCATAAACGCACCTTCAAAACCACATAAGGCAATAGCATAGTAACCAACCCAATAACCACCAACAACAAAAACAATGCCTCAAAATCTTATGATAGTATTGTCTATGAGTAAGCGTTATATATATGTCCTCAATACAAAATCTCCAAGAAATGTCATATTAAATCGTTTTCTTTATTTGTCATAATTTATTATACCAAGAGTAGCTTCTGCAGAAGCGCGTAAGCTCTCTCTCACGTTAACAACTGTAAAATCACTGTGGACCCCAGTACCCTCACCTCATGAAACCTTAATGCAAGAATAAGGCTGAGTGAGGTAGCCAACCAACGTGAGTAATGGACCGTCATTAGCGTTTATTTATGCAAACAACCAAGAAATAGTCAGTCTTTAAATATAAACCAATAATAAATAAGTAGTCTAAGCATTTGTAATAAACGCTTGTGTCGTAATCCTAAAATGCGAATTTCTTATACACAAACTATCTAACCGATTCGCTACGTTTCATGTATTTGTGCTCCATGCGCATGAATAAAGGAAATCTGTGTAAAAAAATATGTTATGGGGCATTATAAGTTAGGAGAACTTTAATGCAAAATTTTGATGACTGTTTAAAATTAGGTTAAGTCGAAAAAATTCCAATGCAATAGTGGAAGAAAACTTACCGATTTGCTTGACGCGTCGGCGACTCGGGTGATGGTGGAAAAACGGTATTATAACTTTTAGCTGGCTCCTGTATGGTGCTCTGATGCCACAAATAACTAATCGGCGAACTGGCCGGGCTCTGTTTATCGGGATTGATGTGTAAAGCACTCACTGCCATAGCTTCGTTGTTTAGTTCGCAAGCGCCGGTTAGGATTTCGACACTCTCGCCCAGTCTAGTGCGCAAATCTTCGATTTCTCGTTGTAAGTTCTCGATTTCGTTGCATTTTTCATCGAACATTTTTCTTGCCGTTTCGCGTAAATCATTCGCTTCGGCCTCTAGATCGGCATATTGCTGCTCCAGCGCATCCTTTTCTTCAATGGGTGATAGTCTACCGTCGCGACTGAATTGTTCCTCATATTCACGCACCTTCTCCATTAATTCGGTGAATTTTTTATCACTCTCCTGTTGTTCTTCTTCATAGATTTGACGTTCCTTCTCGAATAATTGCCGTTCTTCGGCCAATTTCGATTGCCAATAATCTTCGCAGTCTTCATAAGCACGTTGCATTTGTTCCAAACTGGCTTCTAACTCTTTACAGCGCTCATCGGCTGGTATACCCTCACTGGATGTAGCAGGTGTTTTCTGTTGCGCCTCAAGCTCTGCTATTTTCTGTTTGAGGCTGGAAATCTGTTCCAGGTAATCTTTCACATTATCTGTCGCACTATTTGCTTGTGTTTCCGATTCGCGCAACTCTGAGTTGAGTGCCATCCACTCGCCGCTGGTATCACTTGCCTCACTGCCGGTCGTATCGGTGCATTTCCGTAATTTACCCAAACGTGGGCTTTCTTCTGTGATATGTGTTTTACTTGGTGAGTCACCGCGTCGCTTCGTAGCAGTTAAATTAGCTGCTTGTTCCGCATCATCCAAAGCCACACTGCCAACATCTAACGTTGTAGATGAATTTGTGTTGCTTATAGATTTTTTGTTCTTCGATTTTGTTCGCAATAGTTCCAAATTCAAGCTTTCTATTTCGGCTACTAATTCATCAGTCTTATCTCTTAAGTTTTTATTATCTATTTGCAATTCGGATACCTTTTCTACTAGCCGTGCGACCTCTTCATCTTCATCCACACGCTTGCCATTGCGATTCTCTCGAACATCCGTACTAGTGTCTCTGTCTAAATCTGCCAATTGCAGATTTAGTTGCACATTCTTCTCAAGCAACTCTGTAATTTGCTTCTGCATTTTCTGGTGCTCACTTTCTAATTCACAATTTTCCTTTCGTACCAATTCCAATTCGGTTTTGTTTCTGATTTCCTCTTGCTCCAGCTGTTTGATGCGCGCTTCCAGACGTGTCGTGAAACTGCTCCAATTTTCACGATCATTTGCCATCCGCGTCGACAATTCGCGCACCAGAGTAGCATGCCGTTGTTCAAGCAATCGTACCTGCTTAAGGAAATACGTATTAGCGATATCTTAGCGTAAACAATTATTTTTAATCTTACCTCTTTTTTTGAGGTATCCTCCAAGGATGCATGTCGCTCATCAATTTCAGCTGCCAAGAGCGCCAATCGTTGATTTGCGTCCTTATTACTAGAATGTAGCTTTTTGTTCTCGTCATGCAATTGGCGTACGTTCTGACGTAGCGCTGTCATTTCCGATGCCTGCAACGCCATGTAGGCACGTACTAGCGCCAGCTGTGTGTCATCATCCAAACCACGTAACTCCTCTTCCAAGACCTTGTTCAATTGCGCCACATTAATCTCGTCGTCATCGAAGCCGAGTGCTAGTAGTATACCCCTGCCATTCGCAATTTCCGCCCCCTCGAATATATCTAGTATTTTATGCACAGGCAATGTTTCAGGTTCCGTCAATGGTGGCGATTCTGTAATTTTACTATGTAATTATTTGTATATTGAATTAGTATGCAATATATTTACCTAACGATTCCATGCTACTCGTCAGCACTTGTCTCGGTTGACGCTTGTCCCAAATATCTGCTTTTTGAATACTTGAACTTAAGGATTTAGAATTGATCTTATGCTGCATGCTTCGTTGCGTGGGCAAAGAGGAGCAGCGCTTTAGTTTGCCACCACCATTTGTTGTAGGAGGGCGGCGTCTCCCTTTATTAGGAATGTCAGTTTGTGAAGAAGAACGCTGCACCTATAGATTTTGAAAATATATTATTTCAATGTGATATATATATATAAATTTTTTCTATGTGAACTTACAGATGATAGGCAATTGTGTAAATTTATTTCGCATGATCTATGATCATTACTTTCAATATCATCGTCAGAATCTGTCAGCGATATATTTTTTGTTTTATGCCCTGTAGGTCGCGAGCGTCGGCCATACTTTTTTGTGCCCATCACAAGTTTCGGCGAAACTTCTCGATCGGATACCGCATGATCGCTTTCCACAGGTTTAGTTCCTTCATTCGTGTCACATATGACTAGAGTTCGCTCTGTAAAAATATATGTAGAATATTAACAATTTTGCCAAAAATTATTAATTATTTAATAATTATGTTATAAAAAATACCTAGAATGTTTGCTAAAGCGTCTACACTTGTGTCATCATCGTAGATGTTAGTTTTCTTCTTGTAATAAAAAAGAGTACCCATCTCTAAAACTTTTTTTGAACTAGTTATAACTTTTAGTTATATTCATAAGAGCACTTGCACTTTTGATGGAATTTGAAAACGAACTAAATATACTAGACACGCGTTTGCCTATTTATGATTTATCAGTCAGGTCTCACGCAGGTAAATTCAGGCACTTTGCCTAAAATCCGCCGTATAAATCGCGACTTACTTTGACACGGGTTTAAATTCCAAGAAATAGAAGATGCAAAACAAGGTAAACAAAGGGGGCTATTGTCCTTTGTAATTTGCATTATCAGCATAAGTGCATGAAAAATATTTTTTAGAAATATTGAACCAAACGCATGTTTTCAAAAACTGCTAGGTACTAACGCCTACTATCCATGAGGATAGCATGTTGTTTTTATCGCTATTTTCATTGTTTTCATATGATTAGCGTTGATTACCTAAAATATTTGAAAACCAGTGTCTGCAAAAGACCATGCGTACATGCATAGATGCATACATACATACACGCACATGTGTGCATTGTTTCATCAATACCCCAGCTTTCACTCTTTAGATAATATGCAAAAATGGTTATTAGATTGATAAAATAAATAGCTGCACTTATCGTATTTTATCTCAAGGTGACTTCTGTGGGAGACATCGATGTTTGTGTTAGTGTTATGCCTATCATTATACATTTACCTTTAGTATCTGCCAAACAGCTACTGTTACTATTACTACTATTGATGATCGTCGCCGCTGAGATCACATCGCTACTGCGTTTGTATGTGTCACCTTTCTTGTATTGTTCTTTTGTATCCAACTCGAGTTCTGCACCGAGAAAGTTTAATAGTGCTTCTTTGAAACAGTCAAAAGACACACGACCATTGCCAGATAAATCAGCAATAAGCACTGCTCCTTTGTCCTGAAGCTCCAGGAGGCCACACAAACGACGCAATGATTCTTCATCTAGTAAACCACATTGCTCTTTGTCACAACTTTGAAACATTTGATATAATTTTAATTCATATGGGTCAGAAGAAAGCTCCATTGCATCACTTGTTTAAAATAAATTTTATAAAAGTGCAAAATATCTTTTACGTTAAAACTAAAACAGAAAATTAATAAAAAAATCTTTTCACTTATATTTTGCACTAGAGAATGAATAGTATTGCCATTTACAACATATGTACATTACTGATAAGTTATGATTGGTAATCTGATTACCAGGGGTAACCGGTTTATTAGAAGGAATATGTCCCAATTATTTAAATTTTTAATTGGATCATTGTTTTTTGCTCATATAATTTGTTATTTTAATAAAAGTTGTACATTAGGTTAATGCAATTAGGTTCTCAACGTAAGAAAACGTTATTATAATATAAATATAAAATTTTGGTTATTTGTGATATCAGTTGTATTTTGGAAAAAAATGGGATAACCATAATAAACATTTCTTCCTCTCCAACAACCACAAAATTTAATTTATAGCATTGACGTTCAATTATTATATTAACAACTACAATGCAATACTACAATATTGTTCATGCATAGATTATAGTATTTACATAAGCTTACAAAAAGTAATAAATCACATTCCTTATATATTTAAAAATAAACAAAATTTATAATTACTGCATTCAGTTTCAGTTTTTAACATATTAAACAATGATTTAAGTCTAGTTTTAATTACTGAACATACTTTATAATTTTCAGTGTAAAAAACTTTTAACTCGCATATACTGCGTACCCTCTGATGGAAATAAATTAATAACAAATTACTTCGAATCATCCTGTGTCGGCCATTTTCAAGTGGTGGTAAGTTCGCAGGGTTGCATTGCAATATTTATTTAAATTTTTAAAGTATATTCGAATTTATCTTACTTTCTAGCTTGGTTTTAATACAATTTTTATAATCTGATAATCCTGCAGCAAAGTATTTATACTAAAAGTATTTTTATAAGTTAAAAAGTTGGCTTTCCTGCAATTTTCGGAACGTAACGTTACACAATTAAACACTCTGTGCAACCCTGAAGCATACGTCAAGGTGAGTTTTTACTTCAGCTGCCGTATTTTGCATTAAAGTTAATTCAATCTTAGTTTTTGATAGTTATTTTATAGTAAAAACAAAGAAAAAATTTAGTTAATTCCTTTTAAACATTAAAAACACTAAGTGGAAGTGTTTGAAATTATCGCCCCATAGCTGGTGCCGCTGGCGATGATGAATTCTTGTTTGCCAGTGCTTGTAGCTACGGATTCAATGCACGGCTTCCTGAGGGACAAACAAGCCTGGGAGAATGCAATCTCCATGTATCAAGGGCCCGATCCACTAGATCACTGGTATAATTACATTTGCTGGTATGAAAATCATTTGCGCGGTGATCCAGAAAATAAGTTTAGAGAAACGCTAGAACGTTGTTTAGCGCTATTTGAACACAGTGACTTTTACAAGCAAGATTTGCGAATGGTGCGTCTCTGGTTAAAGTACATTGAAATGCAAACACACCCACTGCATTTTTATCAAGTTTTATATCAACGCGGTGTTGGTAGACAGGTGGCCGCGTTCTATATCGGTTGGGCGGGTTATTATCAATCTATTCATGCGCTAAAAGAAGCTGAGTCTGTGTTTAGCTTGGCATTCCAAGAAAAAGCTCAAACATTTGAAGAACTTCACCATGCACACAATAAGTTCTTATATATGCAAAATGCTGCTCAAATGGCGCTACATCATCAACAACAACAACAGTTAAGCCATCAACAAACTCATGCGATTCATTATCAACAAAGTGGACAGTGTCAAACACAACCCGTAACACATACAATTTCGCAGCCACAAATTCAGCAACAAAGTCATCCACAGCAACAAACACAAACACAACAAACTGCACAAATGCAAACGCAGGCGCAGTCATCTCAACACCAAAATTATCACAGGCAACAATCTTCTGCCGATGCGACGGCTTCTAATTCTTACTATCAGCCACACGCGCATGCCAGTATGCGGTCCACGCAGGATCAATTGTATCAACAGCAAGCTTACCAAACCCAAACGGCTGGTTATCAAAATACAACGGAACAAACTACTAACCAGGTTAGATATTCCTTCTAGGTAATATTTTGATTTTATATTAAATCTTAATTATATAAATTACAGTTTAATGGCGCCACTGTTGCGGTGTACCAGAATAATCCAGAAGCTCACGCTGAAGCAAGCACTTTTAAGAATGGCACGGCGAATGATCGAGAAGAATATGGAAAAGCGAATAGAACTACGTTACCGACAGAGGGAGGTCATCCCATTAAAGTTGAGCCAACATGTGAAAAAACACTTACTCCAACAACAACACCAATTGGTCCCTGTAAATTGCCGCGAAAATTTGCCGCCTATTGTCGCAACAATTACGAGACATGGAAACCAGCACTCTTTCTAGAAGAGCCTGAAGACCCGAATCGCCGTTGCCACTATGCAAAGCAATTAGTGTATCCTGGAACAGGTGTGGAATATAGTCCTGAGGAGCTTAGGGCACAAAAGTTCATAACACGTCTAACCGAAATGCAACGTTTAAAAGAGGAAGCAGCACAGCTGAAAGCAGAAGTTATAGTGAAAACTGAAGAGAGTGAACCTACAACGCAAGAAATACAAGAAATAGGTGCTGTACAACAGCAACATGTGCAACAACATTTGGAAGTAGCTGTTGCAAATGCAGGCGTAAATGCCAATGTATCCAATAATAATAACAAACATAGAGCTAGTACAAATGAGGAGTCTGGAGCGAATGGCGCTGAGCCGATCGTACAAAATTATCAACACATAAGTGCATACTCTCAAACACAAATTCAGCTGCAACAACAACATCATCAACATAATCTTTATCGTCACACTATCCAACAAAATTATCAAAATGAGAAGCAACAGCAATTCCAGCAACAAAATAAATCAGTGAATGAAGTGGACAATGGGTTGGATGACTTAGAAGATCAAATTGAAGCTTCCACAATACGTTTAGGGGAAAATAAGACTATAAAAATTAAGTTCAAAAAGGAACGTCAACAGCATGGGCACACAATAAAAGGAAATAACTATGTCATTGAGGGCATATACCAGCAAGAGGTAAGTTATATAAATACTTTTGTATTTCAGCTGGTGCTTTATGAGTATTTATTATCATGTTAAATATATTAATTTCGCAACTGCTTAGGTGTCTGCTGCTTCTCCATCGACGCCGGAATTCGGTAGGATTAAAAATGGCCACACTTTTCATCCGTACAGCATGGATAATACTTCAACGCCCAAAACCAGTTCTAAACGCTACAAAGCAAAATTGAAGCGAATTAATAAACTGCCAATTAGCACTGGTAGCAGCAGTAATTCCTCTTCTGCGGAAAATGGGGGCGATACTAATGGCAACAGCAGCGCTGTCACCACCGAACACATACAACCGGCTGACACTGTGGACGATGTTGTACAAAACGCCACATTCAATGATAATGCAAATTATTCATTTTCAAGCGCCGTTGCATTGGATAACTCGCATTGTTCGTTGACTTCGGCGGTGGGACGCCTCAATTTCCGTGATACTACAACAGCATACAATACGAGTGCCGTGGCAGATATTTCCACTTATCAAGAGAACTCATATTTTGCCACACAACATGATACGGAGGCGAAGGAGCGACGCCTGCGCAAAGCACACGAAATCATTGAGCATCACTTGACCAAGGAGGCTATCGATCCGTTCAATAGTGAATTGTGTCGTGCATTCCTAACTAAACTTGACTTCCCAGGCTCGGATGATAGTTGTGCCAACTACAAAATCGTACAAACACCACTGCCAAAGATAGCGAATACGCGCACGCTAAGCTTGCCCGACGGAGTGCAATTTAATATAGATAAGGAGGTGGGACGTGGCTCGTATGGCTCAGTATATAAAGCTACAGATGCTAATACTGGAAATGTGGTGGCGTTGAAATTCCAGAAACCGCCAAACACTTGGGAGATCTATATTTGCGATCAAGTAAGTACAACTTTTTTCATTTTTCGTTTTTTGAGTCAACTAATTGCAATTTTTTCTTTATAAATTTTCAGGTGTTGAAGCGCGTTAAGTCATCTAATATTCTGCCGGGTCTTATGGACATTTCGGTAGCAATAATAGCGCCGAATGCCAGTATTATCGCCACAGAGTTTTCGCCATTCGGCTCACTACTCGATATAAACAATAAGATACGCCAAGCAACCACAAAAGTGATGCACGAATCATTGGTTATGCACTTTTCCGCGCAGATATGCAACATCATCAATCATCTACACATAAATAAAATAATACATGCGGACATAAAGCCCGACAATTTCCTGTTAATGCGTATACCCAGTACCGATTATCATTATCCCTCGCTGCGTCTTATTGATTTTGGCTGTGCCATCGATATGACACTCTTCCCCGAGCCGGATACGACGAAGTTTCGCAAGGTCATACAAACGGATGGCTTCACGTGCATTGAAATGCAGGAGGGCCGCCCATGGGCATACGAAACGGATCTGTTTTGCATCGCCGGCACCGTACATGTGATGTTGTTGGGCGAGTACATGCAATTGCAGAAGCGCGCCGGTACATGGGACATTAAGCAGAAGTTGCCGCGTTACTTAAAGAAACACGTCTGGACGAAGTTCTTCAATGATATGTTGAATATAAAAAGCACAAATTTGCCAGACTTGAACGAAATGCGCCATACCTTTGATCAGGAAGCGGCACGCATGGATTCCGAATTGCAGAGCCAAATACGTACATTGTCAAATATTTTGCATCGGCGATAACCGTGGCAATACTAGTGCAGCATATGGCAATCGTCAAATAATCGTTACCACCCACTTAATTTTTATATATTTGTTTCTTTTAATTATATTATAAGCTCACTCATGCCCATGCGTTGACATTGACAATGTCTTAGCATGTGGCAAGTATTTAGAAAAACCCTTTATTTCCATTCAATTGGTATCATAAATGAAATTTGTTTTACGCAAAAATAATTGTTTTGCAACTTCAATCACTTTTTGTTTTAAGTCAATGTATTATTAAAACCGCTGCAGAGTAAGGTCCTACCGGCAAAAATGAAACACCACGCCTTTACTTGGTCTGTTCGTATCAACGCTGCGACCCTTACGCGTCAGCTCGTTGTACCATATCGCTTTTATGGTCACAAGCAATTGATTACACGAATATATTTTGTTCGCTTGGATAAAAGTTAAAAAAAAATGCTTAAAGCTTTGCAGGCGTACCGTGGACAAGGTTTTGTTGAGGTTATAATCAAACAAAATTATATATGATGTATGTGTATAATAAATCCAGAAAATACAAAAATTGTGTATATATCGATATAAATGTAAAATATTGATTTCATTATAATTTCAAAAAATAATTGGATTGAAAATAAAATATACGATTTTAAGTGATAATAAAATTAGTTGAACGCATTCTTCTCATATGCAAAGTTGCATAAAATAATAAATATAATATATGTATTATAAAATGTGAAAAATTTCATGAAGTGATTAGGATGTTGATATAACATAGCTAATTCACCGTTAGTTTTTATTTATTAACTTCAATATTAGGCACCACTTAGGTTAGGTTGAAAAACATATCACAGTTTGAGCAGCGCAATATTCTATTAGAATTAGAACATACGTTAAATTCGTGATCGCTTGAATGCAGTGAAACGCAGACTAGAAAGATACAAACATGTCAGAATACTGCACTCCGGACTAAGACAGGATGCCTCTTGATGTCTCCCATCGAACACCTACACACTGAGGAACGTATGCTCCCAGTTAAGCAGCAAAATGAAAACCTCTCCAAGCAGTTGCTGCTGGGGCCCTTTCGCAAAAATCATGCCAGCAATCACCTGCGGAACCTCCACCCAGGAGCATCAAGAGGTCCTTCCTAAACTACGCCGACAACATTAAATAATACGCAAACCAGACTTCGGACGCAACAAACTTCAGATTGCACTGATTGTCCTTCACAGTGGAGTCATTAACACCTTCACCGACTCCCTGTTGTTGTTGTTGTAGCGGCAGAATTCTGCCGAGTTGACAGTCCTTGGCCGGATAAAAATCCGGGTCCGTTCCGGTTACGTAGACCCGACTGTCGTGGGAACGGTCACCGACTCCCTCTCAGTGGATGGCGTACATGGAGTCAAACCACTACCCATTACAGACGAAGAGCTTGAGTTTCCGCGAAAAACGAGAGTAATCCTAGCGCAGCTTCGTTCTGGATGCTGTAGCAGGTTAAATTCCTAGTTATACAGAATAGACAAACATATGTCCAGCGTGCAATGAGTCCCCGCATGGCATTAGCCACTTCTTTGCATGCTCTGCTAGCCCTACACATTTGATACCCTTCCCTCTAGGGTCCAACCTCTTCGAAAGAGCACGTTTTTTGGACCTACCGTTGGACAACGTCGATGAGAACTTATCTAATCCTTACCTTTCTAACGAGGATTAGGTATCCGTTACAACAACAACAACGAAAATCCAGTTCATGTATGAAATTTTTTTTTTATATTACGAGATGTCTTTCCGAAATTTGGCATCGATTATTTTCTAAATCAAAGCTACAATGTCTGAAGAGAATTTTCAGATCGGACCATTATATCAAATAGCTGTCATACAAACTGAACGATAATGATTAAGTTCTTGTATGAGAACTTCTCTATTTGTATTTATACCCATAAGATAATCTTAAGCAAAGTATGAAGTATGAAGATGCTCATGTGTTGGTGTTACAAAGCGGTAGGTAAGCCAATTTACTTTACAGTACTCTCTTATGGTGGACTGCTTTGAACAAAAAGGAAAGGGATGGAGCGGATGCAATTCGTTGATTCCTGCATAACGGGATCGCTAAGAACCCCTCAACGGCTGCACTAGAAATTTTAGTCAACCGAGCACCAATCGGCATTGCAGTGAAAAACTCTGCATTTTCTGCAACGACCTTTGGAGACCGTTCCAAGTCACACCAAAAGAGAGTGGATGGCGCAGGACCAAACGAGTCTTCAGCGGATCTTACAATATCGATACAGACGTATAAAATATGGCTAATTGAGTGCGAGCCAGAATCCATTGCTCAGTGCTGGATCTCAGTCCGGAATACTGCAGAATATTCTAGACAGAAGTCTTTGCAGTTGGGAAAGCGGCCCGAGTTAGCTGACAACGCAGGATACAGCATAAAAACGATAAATATATGTATATGTACGTCGATAGCCAGGAGGCAATTAAGACAATAATCACACATCACATTACGTCAGAGAACGTCCTTAGAAGCAGGGAGGAAAAAACAGCTGATGAGATTGCCAAAAATGCTATCCGTCTGGTAACCGAAGAAGTACAGGAAATACGGAAGCCACTAAAAACGTTCTACAATCACATTTACAAAAAGACTAACAGACGAATCAGCGTGAAATGGATTGCCTTAAGTAGATGCAGCATCGCCAAGATCATGTGTAAGGGCCTTTAGAAAAATTCGCATTTTTTTATTGGCATGGTCTCGAAAGGACTGTCGAACGACTGTTGACCTCTTGGCAGCTCACAACCTACTGGCATCAAATGCGAGCCGGATGGGCATAAGTAATGACGATACATGCAAGAAGTGCAGAGGAGTTGGCATTGAGAGACACTAGAATACTGCCTATGCCTGCGTCCAGCACTATATAGAACTCGTCTTAAGTATCTAGGAGTTGCAAAGTTCAAGGGACTAGACGAAGTATAAAACTTAGAGATCAAGACGGTTTTAAAGTTCGCAAAAAGCGTTGACGTCCTGTATGAAGAATACTTCTACTTAAACTAAACCGAACCATCTGGCATTACTAAGAACTAGTAGGTTTATATATAGCGTGACAGCCGACCAGTATAACCTAACCTTACTTATGTATATAATATGTGGCTAATTCCAATATATTATTATTCCTGTCTGCCCTTGTGGTTTCGTTGAGAAGTCCATTCCTTCTTCTCTTGGAAGAAATAATTTACCTCCAGAGCTGGATTCTTTGCATTTATTGAGTTGAAAAGCTACAGCAAGTGTAGTATTGGTGTTTTGCTAAACCATCCGAATGTCATTATCTGATCGTTTCAAGATATTCTTCTTCGGTACTCCAAGTATCCTTGTGATATTTCATATGCCAAGTGTACATCGTAAGAAGGGAGTTGCTGTGGTGAATGTTTCCTTCGATACTCCATGTACCATTGTTAATGCGAAATTTATTCGGACTTTTTCCTCTCCGACATTCCAAGAGCTGTATGAATGCATCCGATTTTGCGTTTTGACGAAAATGTCCAGACCTTAATCTAAAGAAGGTGATGATACGGCATTTTTTCTAGTACTGTCTAGACACATCTAAATATAATAAGATATGGCCTGATTTGATCGACTTAACTAAAACTAAAGCTTAGATAAGATAGGATGTAATCAATTTATACACAATACGAACGACTGACCGCATCAATTCTAAAGTACGCGCTTTATAAACCTACCGCCATGAATTTCAAAAGTTTTGTTGGTAATCCATCGGTTTACACAGCTTTACGGTTTGCTCCAGCTTCCTCAAGACTGGATTTTGCCCCAACTTCCTCATAGTCCGATTATAACACAAAAGTTCTAATGCTAAATATTTGGGTTTAGTAATTTAGACGATCCTCACGGTTTTGACACGCAAGAATTCTCGCCGTAAGAAAGCAAGAGTATTAACCAAAGGTCGGGCTTATGTTACGAGAGAAGTACTTTCGTCAGTCAATCAATATTTATCTGTCGTTCAGTAATGATGTAAATCAAAGGTGGGACTTCTTAAGCATAGTGGTGCATGTAAGTTTACAAGGGCAGTGCAATAATTGCTACTATAGAAGAATATTGCAGAAAATGACGATATATTGCTCAATACAGTCTTTCTTCAGCTTAATACCTTAGGCCCAGCAATTCTCTTCCGTCTGAAACATGCCTTTACTGGAGTTTTTCAACGTAGACCTTCGAAGTGGTGATAACCTCCTCATTCAACAGAGATTTCTGCACGGCAAACGACTTTTAATCGTTTGGAAACTAAATTGTTTAGGGCCAAATCTGGAGGAGACGGTAAATGGGACAGAAGTTCGTAGCTTAGTTGGACTAATTTTATGGCGACGAAGATGGAGATATGATCCTAATGTGCTGTCCTGATGTAAGAGGACCTTTTAAAACCAGGAGGAGGCATTTTTTACAATTTTCAAGTTGATGTAGATTTCATCTTGTGATTCGCAGAAAACAATGGTCATCTTCTTTCTGGCGATAGGACAGTGTTCCACTTCTACGGAGCTAGTTCGCTATTAAAATTCACTGTTTCGACTGTCGCTTGGTATCTGTGTATATTAGTGGATACATGACGAATTCGAAACTGCTACGGATTGCCTTTTGAGACATCTGTGCTTGACTCATCGAATGACCGACAAACCCACAGCGCTCAATTCTTGTTATCACAACTCAATAGAATGATCATGAGAGATTAATCGG
The DNA here is from genome assembly GCA_037783105.1 of Bactrocera zonata. Lineage (NCBI taxonomy): Eukaryota > Metazoa > Arthropoda > Insecta > Diptera > Tephritidae > Bactrocera > Bactrocera zonata. The sequence continues at coordinate 284,717 of JBAWJQ010001082.1, read as the reverse complement.
CACTAAGACTGATTTTGAAATAAAAGATTAGGTTAGGTTAATTTGGTATGAAGTTCGGTTGCTAATTCCAAGAGGATTAATCATCGTTTAGGATGCTCACCTCCTCCAGTTTATTACACTTGGTGTACCAGATCTCATTCAAAAGATTCCAATTTTCAGCCTGTCTGAACATTTGTAATTATAAACCTGTCATTCTTAACTGTCAACTCAAAATTTTGTGACAAAAGAAGACATCACCGCAAATGTTGAGCTCCAATGATTTATTGGCTTTGTTGTAATTAATATATAAGCCATTAAAATCGCTCAGCTGCAACAGCTTGCATTGGGTATTACATTAAGCAAATGTAATCGACTGCTGGACCTCTTCGTTGGCTCATATATGATAGGTGTGTGTACGAGTATGTATCATCATCGTGTTAAACGCCTTAATAGACAACTCACGGCATTGTGAGCCACTCTAATTCAACAAAGAGAAAACTTAAATTACTAACAAGATATTATGGTGTTATGATTGACCCAATTTCCTATAATATGCAGTCTTCAGTTGATTTTCAAGACTTGCTCTTGGATGGAAAAGTGCAAAAAGTAATCGCACAAAAACAAATATTCAACAAAAAGTGCAGAAAAGAAAGAAAACCGCACGACGAAAGCCATTGCAATATTGCCGAATGCACATTGCAGCAATAATGAAACTCCGTCCATGCAATAGCAATGTTAGCTAAAGTAATAGCAACGTTGGCGCTGGTAAAAATCACACAATCTCTATGCGCCGGTTTTTTCTCGATCTAGTGAAAGTAAAGTGGGACAAATGCAATTATTATTGCATCCAGTAACCGAGATACCACTACAACGTCTAATAGTCAAACTAAGCGCTTCGCTGCTTCCACAGTCGCGGATACCGTCACCCTAGCGCCACTCCGCCCGCACCATATTTGCACGGCCAGCTTGATCGTTGATTGCGACTGCAAATGCAACTTTTACACAATATCTATATGTATGCTTGTGCCTATTTCACAACATACAAATATATACAAAATAGCAAAGAGAAAATTGCATGCAACATTGAAAAATTGCAAACTTTCTTTTTTCCAAGCCTACACTTAGAGATACTCGTATTGACATGGGCTGGACGAATTTATGTAAAGCTGACAATTAACTGGATCTTTTTTTAATGGTTTTATGGACGACTGAATGTCTTTGAGGGTACTAAGTTAACGGAATTGACCCAAGCTCTCTTTGGATCCACAAGTTCCACCTTAACGGAATTGGCCATTTCATCCAGTCAAGGATAGTACTTTTGACATTCTAACCATTTTGGATCCACAGTGGGTTCACCGTTTCCGGAATTGAATCGATTTTTAAACGGTCAGGGACTGCACATTCGGTTCTAAATCAAGGGCATTGATCCAAAGGTTATTCGAGTCTTTTCGGCGATCAAGTTCTACGATATCGGCATTGACCAGAATTTTATCAAGGCAAGGATATACTTTTGGCGTACTAATCCTGTTTGGATCCACTCCTAGTTCGGCATTTTTGGAATTGGTCCAAAGTTTCCTCAGCCAGAGACTGTACATTCGGTTTCTGCTTTCAAACTTTATCCGGCCAGGGCCCTACATTCCGTTGGAGGTTAACGAAATTCAAACAAATTTTATTCGAGTGTGATCAGTATTTTCGACAATCTAACTCTCTTGGAATCCACAAATTCTAGGTTACCGGAATTAACCAGGATTTCATCAAGCCAAAGATTGTACTTTTGGTGTTCTAACCTCGTTTGGTTTCACTGCCGGTTCAGGAAACATACATGCGATTCTACGTTAAAGGATTTCACCCAAATTTTATCATGATAAATTTTTCTGACAATCTAAGTCTCTTTGGATCCATCTCCGGTTCAACGTTTCCGGAATTGAACCGAACTTTATACGGCCACTGACCGGTCAGTCGCAGATCTAACCCTACTTATATCCGAAGCAGTAGTAACAAAAAATTCCAAATACCAAGTGAAGCCAAGCCGCCTTTGATTTGGTCTTTTCAATGCAGGGAAGGTCCTCTTCTCTAATAGCAACCCTTAGTTTAGAGAGATTTAAATTCTATCTGAGATGGACGGTCTAGGTATGCACTTGAAGCTCGAGAATGAATAAATGTTTTTCCTCAAATAACGGTACTATGAAACGATGAGAATTGATTCGAGAAAAATTTAATTAAATTTAATTTACATTTTAGAATATGATCTCAGCTTCACTAAAACATCTGAGGAAGGTGTAAAGTCCAATTGTAGGCGACATTCCACAAAAACTGTCGAACCTTTGAGTGAGTTTCTGACCATAAAAGCTTCTAAAAAGTCCACAGCCTTTGGAGGAAAGAAACCACAAAAAGGAGATGAAACCCAGCTCCAAAATTGAGAGATACTAATTCTATAAGATAAATATTTTCAAGTTCCTGCCAAAAATTTTGAACATTTCCATTAACAATTCAACTATTTCTGTCCGTGCATTTGTATTATCGCACACATTTTCCAAACGCAATGCAGCGCAACATGGAGAGATCGTTAGAAAACAAGCAACAACAGCAACACACACTTGAATAACGAACGACTATGCTGTGTGACACCGATCGTGATTTTCGCTAACAAACGAGCAACTGGTTGCCGCCGCACACTGGCAACACAGCACAACATAGCCCAACAACAACTGGCACTACAACAATCACCAACACTGTCACTATGCCACTGCCACTGCCACTGCCACTATGCCACTATGCCACTGCCATTGCCATTGATATGGCAACAAATAAGTGCCGCTTTGGCAATGGCGGTTGTTTTCCCGCTGCTAAGCCAACTCTAGCTGGTTGCAACGGTTCCCGTCGTTCCGTCATGCATTCAAGCTTTGATTGTCATGACCAACTTTTTCTCTTGAAAAACGAAAATAGGAAAAAGCGGTTGAATAATTGCATTTAGCTAAATGCACCCAACACCAATACACCGTTGGCAAATAGTATGTGTGGCGTGGTGAAGTGTGGTGGTGGTGTGGTGGCATGGCATAGTGGAAAGGTGGCATTGGTGGGCTGTGGTAGGCAGGATAAAGTTGGTGGCAGACCGGGTTTCTATGTGCATGCCTACATACCATTATATGTGAATTTGAATACACACACACACACACATACAAACAAACACTCATACATACATAAGAAGACATACTTATAGGAGTAGACAAATTTTCTTACATCCGTTTAGGAAAAGTAATACGGCGCCGTTTGGCAACAGCCACGCTGTCGTTGCAAAATCTTTCTCTTTCTCTGTGTGTGTGTGTATGTGTATAAGTTTTCATAAGCGTCTCCTCTACTCCTCTAGCATTTGGGCTTTTGTAACTTTTCGCCAATGTGCAACAATAGCGTTGCGATCATTGCAACAATAGAAAGTGCCTGTGGTAAATGTTGAAAGTTGCATTGCAGCTGTGTGTTGTTGCGCAGTTACAACAACAACTACGTCAGCGTTTGCAATATTTTCAACGTTTTTGCAACAGCAAACGCATTATGTGATCTTTAATGGTGGTAAATCGTTTGTCACGTGACCCATATTGCAAAAAATGCGACTGACATAGCTAGGCACTCGTGGGCTGCTTCGAATTTGCTCGTGCATAACTGAGGTAAAATCTGCTTAGAATTCGCGAATTGATAGTTTTCCGTGAAAAAATAAAAAAAAAACTTAAAAAAATGCGATTTAGAAAGTACAGTTTAGGAATTTTCTGTAACATTTATACATAAGCATTTATTATAGGAAGGAAGGGCCAAATGTGAGCTATATTTTTATATAGGTAATGATGAATTTTTTATTCAAATATAATCGCACTATTGAATATTTAAAATTGGCTGATCCGATGAATTATGAAGTCTAACGAAGAAATGTTCAAGGGCAAAGTGCCTGGTATTAGATCCAACAGATCTCTGAAGGAAGCTGAAAGCTCAAACCCTCAACTGCTTGCTAAAATGTACAATGTTTGTATAAAGGCCCGACTTGTGGAAAGTACAGCTTTATAAAGACGAGATCCACCATTGACGCACTACGAGAAGTCGTCGATACTGCAAAATGTGCAATAAGTGGCAGAAGAAGGGAAGGTGTCACAAAAAAGTACTGCGCGCTGATTATCTTGGATGTCAAAAATGCGTTCAACACGACAAAATGGGCACACATAACCAAAGCCCATGGTGAAATATACGCTCCTGAATACCTCATAAATATTATAACGAGTTATTTTAAAAATAGAAGTCTGTTTTATTATATAGACGAAGGCACCAAGCGCTACTCTATCTCGAGTGAAATATACCAAGGCTTAGTATAAGGCGCACTTTTATGGAAAGTCATGTATGACCTCAGGGTGGTAGCAGTGGCTAAATAGTTTACGCCAATGGTTCTCTTCTGTGAGCCTGGAACTGGCCGAGCACAAAACAGAAGTTTTTTTTAAGCATAAGAAATTTGAAAGAACCAATGGAGCTCACTAAAGGTTAGTGCGAGATTACTTCACAGCCGCAGCTGAAGTATCTTAGAGTAATATTGGACTCCAAATTAAAATTTAAGCAAACAAAATTTATAACACCAGTCGACGATTTTCAATAGCAAAAGCAATGAGTTCCATAATACTGCATGCAGAACCAATAAGGATATAACACTAGATATAAAAGCTTATGTAAAACAAATAATTGCAGTGCTTAGGCTTCATGCAATTCGAGTAATGAGTGCTTTCCGGACTTTCCACCCATTCACATTCAGGGGGATGAACTCGAGCCATTATATCAGCTATCGTTGGCTAAAATAGTATCGGCAAAGACAAAGGAGAGGAGCAAGAGCTTCAAAATGTGGCATCAGCGGTGGCAATCCTCTTCCAAAGGGCGCTGGACTCACGGACTTATTCCGGACCTCCACTTGTGGATAGACAGACGACGTGGCGACCTGGATTTCCATCTGACCCAAATACTTACTGGACGTGGGTGCTTATGAAAAGCTGTAAGCGAAGCGTCTGCTTTCAAAATGACAAAACTGAGATTTTTTTCGACAGATTAGGCGTCCGCAAAATAGAGCAGACTTAAATAAACTGTCTCTTTCACGAAGAAATACTTAATCGGTGTTTCCGTGACAGAGTCTTGAGTGGGCAGCAGGTTAGTTTACGCTTTCCTTAGTTATTTGGCCGAGGTGCTCCAGCCATTTGTGGAGCGGGCCTCGGGATTTAAAAAAAATAGATAGGCTTAGGATTTTAAAGTATCTCTAAACGGCCAACCTAATGCGTAAGATTGTGGTCCCAGTCAGTTTGGGCGAACATGGAATATGAGCAAGCAGTTTGTTCGTCGTTTTACTTAATAGGTATACTGAGAGTTTTATATTGTTTAAACGAAAATTGTTTTTTTTTTTTCATCAAAATTCGATTATCCTAATAATATCGAGGTTTCAATCTCGTTGATTACCCCCTCTTCTTTCAATATGTTACAAAATGCATCTCAAGCCGCCAATAAAATTTGTGCAGTTTATGGACCCGGCACAGTTTCCATTTCCACCGCACAACGTTTCAACGTTTTCGTTGTGGTGTAGAGGTGGTCGAAGATGCGCCACGCTCCGGAAGGCCTGTCGTCGAAAATTGCGATAAAATTGCTGAATTGGTCGAAAGAGACCGGCATAGTAGTCATCAAATCGTTATAAACCATTTGAAGAAGCTTGGAGTCACTAAGAAGCTCGATGTATGGGTGCCACACGAATTGATTCAATAAAAATACCGCAAGACTTTTTTGACAAACCATTATTTCTGGTGTTAGTAAACTCTCTTGATTTCATTTTACGGTTACGAAAAATGATTTTGAGTGTTTTTAATGTTACCACTATATTTATTGTCTTCATTACTCATATGATGGGTATAAAATTTAGTAAACATTTAATGGACGGTGCTTCGCCTGACGCAGAGCCCGAAGTCTTATCAACGCATTTTTTCAATATTTTTTCAGTATCAGCGCGATTTTTTCATCAGAAGCATTGCTTTTTAATTCCAAAACTGGCGTCACTCAAAATACGAAATCTCTTCCACCAAAACGATGACTGTGGAATTTATATACATACCTTTTGAGGATTAGATCCAATACAAAACAAATGTGCTCGATTTAAGTGGCGACCCCAAAACGATAAAACTATTTCAGTCTACGTAGTCGATTTATTTATAATATTATATCCGGCGGGAAGTGTAAGGGCGGACCTGTGTCAAGCCACATTAGTACTTTACGTTCAAAACAATTGTCTAATTCTCCTTCTTTTTTACTGGCGTAAACACCGCTTCCGCGGTTACAGCCGAGTTTTCTAATCAACCGCTAAAAAAAGAACAGTACCAAGTACATACAGAATATAACCACTTCTGAAGGAGATGCTAATGAAAATGTCAGGCTAAAAAAATGTAGTCAAATCGCAATAGTGTCTCGCCAAAAGCTTCGGCAACTTGGTTGGAATGTTCTTATGCATCCAACTTATATAACCGATATTGTATCAAGCGATTACTATCTGCTCTTCTCTTTGGCGAATGATATTATTGTTAAAATATTCACCCTAAGAGTAGCTTCTACATATAAATATACTCTACCAGTTTTTTGCCAATAGCGAGGAAGCTTTATGTGAGAGTGGTATTCTGATGATTTTCTTAAATAAAATTTAATTTATTTTTACTGGGTCTTTTATTATTATGTTCTCAATCTGTTATTAATTTTTTGTTCATATTTATTTAAAATATACGATATTATGACGCAATTTTGAACTTTTATCAAAAATATTATCAGAGATAAGTATTGAATATTCAAAGATTGCAACTATACAAGTTAAGAAATTCAAATATAACATACAAATAAAGAGTATGTATGTACATACTTATATGTATGTATATTTGCATATGTATTGACATATTATTTACGTTTTGAAGTATTTTTAAACGCTCATACCCAAACATATGCATAAGTATGCTGACATAAGCATGCATCGGCATCTGTATATGCAGTAGTGAATATGATAATGATATTAAATTTAATGATGACGTAGACGCTGACTATGCCAGCGTCAATGTCGGTGTCCTTTTGCGTGAGTGTTTTGCTTCTAAATTTCAAGGTTGAGTCCGCCGTATAATATCACGTTGTGCAGTGTCATTAACAGTTCGTTCACATGGTCCGCGTTTCCTTCTCATCTTCATTCTACTTTCATTTTCGTCCTTACCGCGGTGACTTTTGGCAGCTTTAGTTCGCGAGAAACCGCAGAATGCCTATGTGGTATGCCTAATCGTACGAGTATATGTATGGGAAGTAAATAACTTGCGTAGCAAAGATTGCAGATAATGTTAGGTAAGAGAAATATTATTTTATATACCATAAATATTATATTATAACTGTTTTTTTTTTGCTAATTCGTTCACTTCTTTCGTTTATTGCAAATATTATTCTCATGTTTTAAAAATGCCGAACATAGCTCAGTTCAATTTACTACTCATTCATTCTCTAAAAATAATATAATATATATGTGTAAGTATATAACATGCCCTGTAGGAAAATTTTCGAATTCGCAACATTTAATTTGTTTTATATATTTATAAATCTGGCTATTTCTGATTTAGTTTTTAAAAAATATAAAATATTTTTAATTAAAATATATTTTTATTTGAAACTTATTAGCTTTTTATATTGAAAACTTTCACTTTTGGAGATTAAAAAGCTCCTGGAAAGAACCTAGTACCCATCCAACGGTGAAAAGAACTATTTTTCCCAATAGCTGCGGCTATAGCTATTTCTTCAAAGACGAAAATTCTCACAAGCTCTTTGAACCGTTCCGATTCTGCTTAAAACTCCATCTATTGGTAGCAAAAATACCACGAGAAAGGTGTGTGGTTCAATCAACTGTTAGTTCAACGTAACTGGAGCGAACCTATTTCTCAAAATTTTGGAAGCAATGTTTTTCGCCACAACTACAGCAACGTCAACAAAGTAGGAAAGGAAAACTTAAAGAAAAAACTGTTGGCGCCAATTGGATCAATTTTCTCGTAGTAAGTCACTCGGTGGTAGTTTTATCTGCTATCATAATGACAAAACTGAGACTTTTCAACAGATTAGACGTCCGTCAGTCCGCACAATAGAGGAAACTCAAATCTCATGACATTCCCACGAAGTAATACTTAACCGGTGGTTCCGTGGAAGTCTTGACTTGGGAGTAGGTTAGGTTTAGCGGATTAAAGCTTTGCACTCCGCCTTTCGATAATCCCTCTTCTATAAAAGAAAAGTAAGTATGTGTATAAGTAAACTATATATTATACAAGTGGTGTGCTACCGTTGTAATAATTTCCTACAGGCCCTCTTCATTTCAAACACAGCGTCATGTGTTTGCGCATGCCTCAAGTCTCTCCAGCCGTGGATGAAGAGTTAAACGCGTCCAAAAACACCAACTACTTGCAGAAAGCTTACATAAGGGTTCAAAAAGAACGCATTGGTTTTGTATACCAACAGGAACTTGTGTCCTTGCCGCATTTAAATGGTTTAAATGCACTTTGCCTCGATTATATGATATTTGAACTGACATAACCTAGCTGTGAACTTACATCTCGCCAATTATTGGATAACTATATATGTATATATGAACATGAGTTTACGGACTTAAAAATCTTTTTTTTTTTATTATCTTATTAAATTCTACAACACCTCTGGAATATTGTCCTAAATTTTCAGTTGATCCGAGTAATAGTTTCGGAGATACAGACTTAAGAACTTGTGCCACCGAGGCTAGCTAGGCTAGGTACGCCGTCTTTAAACGCGTTTTTTTTGAAACTGTGCTTTTGAAGTCGGTTGGCAAGATTTTTCGAGAACTACTCAACCGATCTTCATGAAATTTTACATAGGGCTTTGAGAGGCAATTCTTAAAGATTAAAACGCCAAAACTTCAGTTTTCATTTTTTTTCTTTCGTCCAAGATCTAAGTTAAACTTTTAACTAAAACACGTATGTACATATTTCTTCACTTTAGATGATCTTGTCAGGAGTTATCCTGCCAACGCGGGTGCATCTTATTTCCGAAGGGTCACCGGAAATGGCGTCGCAATGGTCGAGTTTAAAATATTTTTTTCCTAAAAATTTTAGAATTTCTTTGTTAATAGTGTATGCTTGTAACAATAAAAAGTTCTAATAAAATATTTAATTTTTTATATGAGAAAAAAAAATGGTTGACGAAAGCCTGATTTTACTCAGGGAAACCCATGTAACCCTTTAAGTGAGGTGTCTTCACTTGTACTGAACTCAGCTGATTAACATTGTTTTTCTGATCAGAGGTCTACACATGTTTTTTCTGAGCAGAGGTCAAATCGAACACTTCTAATACAACAGTTGAAGTCGGTTATTTTCAACCAACCAGGAAAGTAGTTTTGTTTAGTTTAACGACTATTGTTTTGTTACTGTCTAACAAGAGAAAACCACTACTGTAAAGTCTAATAAGAACGATGCTCATTTCTTTTGCCCTTACTGGGATATGTTAAATATACGTTTACTAATATTTGCAAGTGTTTATTTTTCCTGCGCATGCAGCACGCTCTTTCTCGCATTATTCCTTACTTGGGTTTTGCGGTCTTCCTCTAAATTTTGCGCTTTTGAATTCTAAACGAAAGGGAAAGGCCATTGTTCTTATGTACATACGACCTGCGCCCATCCCAAATACATATATAAAAAATATACTTAAATATATGTATATATACATATATATGTATGCGTACGTGTTTATGTTGTCAAATATTTTGATTTGGTTTTGTTGTCAGTCTGAACGCAGACGAACTTTATTAGTTGCATGACCCGACATTATGGTCACAGACATTTCCCAAACTCTGTTAGATTTTACTTAACCTCAAATTCAACAGTCATCAATACTATGTAAGCTGGGAGAGTTCAAATTGTTGTATGGCGTAGACAGTTAGGGTACGTTGACACTTTATTTCCCCACACGCGAATGACATTGACGGTTAAAAATTATGTAAAATCTAATTATTATACAAGAGATGTGTGGTCCTACTGTTATGTACTCGTGTAGCAGAAATTTTAAAATCTTTAATTTAATTTATTACAATTAATTTTATGCTTTTTAGAATTTTTGGTTTCGCTTAAAAAAGCGCAAAAGACATAAATTCATAATTTCGGAAAGTTTTGTTTTGGAATTTTAGAATAATTTTAATAATGAGGAATATTATTTGTTAAATTTTAATAATGAGGAATATTATCTAGTCTCAAGAGAATTTCAACGGTTAAAAATGTATTTGTTTTAAATTATTTTTTTTATATTTAGTCTTAATTTTTGATACATAAATTAAGAAGAATTGATTGAACACAATTTTTGTGAAAGAACAAACATTTAACTGAATTTTTTAAACAGAGGTTTGAAAACTTTTGAAACAGAAGACTAAAGCAGCGAACATTATTTGGGCAAAGATATAAATTAGAGCGGGTCGATTTTCAGGGAGCTCAAAAACGAAAAAATACCGTATGATGGAAATATTCTACGGTTTTTTCTGAACAACTTTGCCTGAGATACTATAGGTCTAAAACCAATTTGGAGTCAACAATACTTAAGGCAACGTTTTATAGTAAAATTTATCCGTCAGTTTTTAAGTTTTTAAGTTATCCGAGTGAAATGTAGACGTACGTGCATTTTAATGTTCTGTTGAACATTTGTCGGAATCTGCGAAATCGTACAACTATTTCATATTATTTAAATTTTTATTCAAAATATTATTCAAATTTTCTAAATTGCCTTAGCAACCGTTCCATAAGTGACAATAGGTCTTACGAGCATGGTCACAGCCACCTGATGATACTTGGCTTGCAGACCCAGGAACTGCCGGCTAGGCGTCTATATATCATGAGTGCCTTGGTGGCTCTGGACAGTGTTAATTCCATCCGCGCCAATTCCACCGAAAGGTTAAGTCTAATGTGAGGCCTAGGAATTGGACCTATTTAGACACCTCCAACACCCTGCCACCAAGAGTTAGGGGCCTTATGTCCAGAAGTGATCCTCGAATTAAAAAAAGGACGATGGTTGTTTTTGACGTGTTGATATTTAACCTTATCGTATTGCACAAGTTCCTTTGAACTAAGTCGCAGAGAGTGTTCTTAAATTTACCTCGTGCCATTATGGCAATGTCATCTCCACTTAGCACTGAATTACATTGTTTGTGAGCAACTCAAGGAGCTCATCTACTACTAGACTCCATAGTAGGGGGGATAGAACTCCACCCCTGGGCAGCCCCTCGTAGTTCCAAGACGAACCTTGCTCAAACACCCCCCGCCCCCTTGAATTTTTTGTCCCCCATTATGCTCTCAAAATTTCAATTTTTTAACAAAAATGTATGTAAAAACTATTATTTAAACAATTAAAATTCAATAATTCAATACCATTAACAAAATACTGAATTTTGACTAAATGTTTATAATGGGTTGTCTTGCGGTATTTTTATTGAATCAATTCGTGTGGCACCCATACATCGAGCTTCTTAGTGACTCCAAGCTTCTTCAAATGGTTTATAACGGTTTGATAACTACTATGCCGGTCTCTTTCGACCAATTCAGCGATTTTATCGCAATTTTCGACGACAGGCCTTCCGGAGCGTGGCGCAGCTTCTACCACCTCTACACCAGAACGAAAACGTTGAAACCCTCGTTGTGCGGTGGAAATGGAAACTGTATCGGGTCCATAAACTGCACAAATTTTATTGGCGGCTTGAGATGCATTTTTGCCTTTATTTTCTCTTTATTTTGCTCCATGTTTGCGACGCTATAACTCACGAACGACTTAAAAGAAACGACAATCAATCAAACACGTGTTAGCGCGTGAAATGAGCTTTCCAAAAAAGGTATAGCATGACCCGATGCGACGAATAAAACTAAAACTACGCGCTTTCAGCGCCAACTAGCGAAAATACCGCAAAACTTTTTTGACAACCTAATATCACAAGTCGTGCGTCTGATCCCTCACCTAATGATGTGCTTGATGTAGTTTGACCCAGTTTGGAGAAGTGGCTTGGTCCCAATATCTGTTTTTTTAATCATCTTAAGTCATCGGCATTCTCTCAACCAAACTAAATACCAACATTGCAAGTCAGAAAAATATGCAAATTCATACACGATCATTGCCCACATAACGGTACTTCTCAAAATTACTAAAGCCGCAATGTGTCTCTAACAAATTAAGATAGTAAAGTCAAATCTCGAGAAGAGTTCTTGAAATACTACTGATATCCTATCGATTTTATTGACTTCTATCGTTTTCGACAAAGTTTGGTAACACAAAGGTGAAGTCGAAATGCCAGCTACTTCCAGTACAAAGACACTTTGAATCGCATAAACTTTCTAATTGAATTATAGCTAACGGAAGTCGCTTCCCTTATATAAAAAATCAGCGTGACAGTCGATAGTCATTTCCGCCTCCCTGTCCATATCTCCTTATATACCTCAACTGAGTTTTTGAGATATTGATCTGAAATTTTGCACATTTCCTTTTCTCCAAAAGAAGTTGCTGATTTGTCCGAACTGGCAATATCGGACCATTATAGCATGTGGGAATCTTCACGAAATTTGGTATAGATTGTTGTACAAGGTAATGGTACAAGGTAAAGGTAAAAATTGTTTAGATCGGATCACTTTAGCATATAGCTGCCATACAAACAGAACGCTCAAACTCAAGTCCTTGTAGTAAAAACTTTTTATTTTAAAAGGTATTTTTAGGAAAATTTTCATCCAAGAGGAACCAAAATCGATCTAAATCTGCTAAAAATAATTAGTTTCATATTCCGGTTTATTAAAAAAAAACGTTTATGATTTTTACTTCTTCTTCTTCTTTATTGGCGTAAACACCACTTGCGTGGTTACAGCCGAGCTCTTCCTTTTTCGCTGTTGGGAGCCAATAGGAGCCTTCTGCACCTGGTCTCTCCAATGGAGTTAAGGTGTTCCTCTTCCTTTGCTTCCCCCGGCGGGTACATCGACGAATACTCTCAGAGCTGGAGTATTTTCATCCATTCGGACGACATTACAAAAAAGGTACTGCTTTCTCAATTTCCGATTTATTTCAAAGTTTATAATTTTTATAGAAACTTCCGAATAATGCACTGATCTTAAATCAATGAAAATTCCGGTGATTTCTAATGTTCCCAACTAAGCTTTATTCTATATTTCATAGAAATTTGGATATATTTAGGGTGTTCGAAGGTGAAATGCATCATAACGAACCAACAATGAACAATATATTTCTAGTGGAAGTATATCGGTACATCCAAAAAAAGTATAATGGCCAATCGGAAATTGTAACGATAACTATAGTCAAACGTATCTAATAAGGTTAATCGCATGAGAAATGGTCTACATATTATACATATACCATACTATATACAATAGCATGTATGTACGTGCACATGTAAATTAACATTAATAGACAAATGTGCTAGACATACATGTGTATACCCACACACATACACATAAGCATGTGTTTTATGCAATTGAGAATAAGAAAGTTGGTTAGCACACATATTTTCTATATGCAACCATACATACATTCATACATACACACACATGAATATATGTATAAAAGCATATGCATAGTGGTAACATGTTACTTCTGTTAAGAACCCAACGGCCAAGTTAACGCCAAATTACGGTTGAGAAAAGAGAAAGCGATCGCGCACATGCTCACATAAGAACACGACGCAACACTATCATAAGTTATAAGCGAGCAAACAAAGAAAAATAACACAACAAAAATAGTTATATTTCTTTCTTTTCTTTATAAACAAAAAAAAAGAGCTTTAGAGTCGGAAAGTAGGTCAACCACTTCTACATACAATTACAGGTTAGATCAGTGACTGTTTGTATTGATACATATATAAATAAATGTATATGTATATGTGTGTGCTTAGATATGTGAATGTGGAAGTAATTTAAAAATACAACAATTGAAATTATTTTATGCAGCGCGTTCGTGCAAGTTACATACATACAAATGAGAACAAAATAAATCGCTTTTTATTAGAGAGCGACAATAACAACAACCGTAACTGAGCTTCTAAAAAGTTGGTAGTTCTCAATTCGAAATCTTGTTTCAGTTTTAATGGACGAAATGTCACACTTTTATTTAATGCAAGAGCTTGGAATAATTCCAAAGTAGTCTATGGAAAATACCGTAATATAATTTTTTTTAATCGCATAAAATAGCAGAGAATAAACGATTACAATTAGAGATGCAATGAGTTTGATGATTTGTCCAATGAAAAGAAACTATTTTAGAGAGCAAATGTTAATAAGATTGAGGTTGATTCACTTCCTGTTTTTATTAGATTTACCTATTTCCAAGTATCCCAACTCATTAAAGCCGATCGCTGACAAATTTAGTCAAAATACATTGAAGAGGTCAGCAAATAAATATTAAATTATATTAAATAGAAACATTACAACAACAGTTAAAAACAATTATAGCCGAGTTTACAACAGCGCGCCGGTCATTCTTCCCTTTCACTGTTTGGCGCCAATTGGAGGCTCCCAAGTTCAGCTAGGTCCTTCTTCACCTTTCCAACGGAGTGGAGGTCGTTCTCGTTTCTGCCGTAGCCGCTGTCTCTTAATTCGCCTACTATGTCAATGTCGTCGTATATATCATACATCTCATCGTTTCATCGACTGTGGTATGTGGTCAATGCGCAAAGGACCATAAATCTTCCATAGAACCTTTCTCTCAAAATCGCGGATTTAGCAGAGGTTGTCGCCGTCCATGCCTCTGCACCATATAGCAGGACGGGAATGATGAGTGACTTGTAGAATTTGGTCTTTGTTCGTCGAGAGTGGACTTTACTTCTTAATCACCTACCCAATCCAAAGTAGCTCATGTTGGAAAGAGTTATTCAGAGTTAGATCATAGAAGATATCTTTAATCACATTGTCCTTCTCTTCCGTCGAGGCGTGGGCGGAAATCAGCGATATGTTGAAAAACCATCCATGATTGCCAGGACTCGACTACGGATTTTCTCTCCCACCACAACTGCCACACCGCATTTTCGCTCGTTTATATGGCCACGGTAGTAAATGCCACAAGGACCTACTCGTCCATCGCACTTCTTGGGCGACGGTGATGCCAGCCTTTACTCTTACGAGGACGTCAACCAGCTGGGTAGCGGCATCTTCAAAATTAAGGGACCGGACATTCCATGTAGGTCGTCATCAAAAGGAGGGTATGGGAGCCTTCCGAGGCATTGAGGATGTTTTTTTATTTGGCGGGTCCTAAACTCTGCGCACAACCCTGCGGAGAGATGATTCGCCTTCTCACTTTAGTTCACCTTCAAACAGATGGTTTTAGGCTATCTAGAGAATACTTGGTCTAAGGCCGAAAGTCGTGAGCTGCTTGAGCCATTTGAGAAATAATCATTTCTGGTGATTGACAAGTGAATAGCGCTTAGAAAGCTTTCCTCACTTGGGTGAATTTCTCATAAAGCAAGGAAATAAGGCTGAAGGCCTCGTAGCCAGTGCTGCGTTTATGTATTTATATAATAAAACTCTTTTGTTATATGAATTATTATAAATAAATAAATAAATAAATTAACACCAAGCAATTTAGCTTTTGCTGGCACCCTTACCTTTTTAGTATGATTATATTTCGAATCGATTTTCTACATATTTATTATTAATCTTTTATATTTCGACAAAACCGAGTTCATTGAGATCAGTCCAATCATTCCTGAAAATATTTTCGGACTTGTTCGATAAATTGTTGGCATTTTGAGGACAATTTCAGAATACCATTCTTATAGAAACATCGGAAAAAAATTATTGTCGATTTTCACAAGCTCTTCTTGAGGCGAGCTTAGCAGAAAAACTATTCGCTATAGAAAGCAGCAGGTAGTAATAACGTGATGACAGGTTGGGACTATGAGATGGATACATAAGATTATACCAACCAAGTTCCCGGAGCTTCTGGCAAGTCACTATCCAAGTGTTTGGTCAGGCGTTGTTTTGATCAAATACAAATTCACTCCCACTGGCCAAAGCTTACCGTTTCTGTAGATTGTTTTCTTTAGACGGTTTAAGTGTTGATATAACAAATTAAGAGTTTGAGTGTTGGAGATCATCAAACACATAGCAAAACCTTCAAAACCGTTAATTCTGTCAGATTACTAAAGCCATATTTTGAAAAAACAATGAAAATAATCTTTTTGTGGGATAATGGATGCAGTGGAATTAAGCACCACAATCGAGCTGCTGCACAAAATAATGGAATAGAGTTGGGGATGTGATAGAACAAAAACCGCTAGATTAATTATTGTCTGGTATTTGGAGAGATCTTTCTTTCAATTTTGGTTTAAAAAGAGAAAATTTCCAAGTATATAATTTTTGTTGTTGTTATTGAAAAGTTTTATCATAATTATTTTTTTTAATTGTTCATTTCATTTTTTTATGGTATGTACATATGTTCAAAATTGTGTTTTTTTCATTTATGCACATTATATACATATATTATATTTCAAACTGCAATGAGTCGAACCCACATCTTCATCTACATACATACATACATATGTATCTACATATTTACTTATAATATTCCCACTTATGGACTCAGATTTAAAGTTATTTAATTTATGAGGTCAGAGCGGTGATTATCAGCGCGCTTAAGTAATATTATGTGTACGATTACATTAACCGAAACTTTCACTTTGAAGGATCATCCAAAGCACACGAGAGAAGAACCTACTTTTCTTTAACCAGCCCCACACATAAAGCAGTTATTAGCACAAGAGCCGAAAAGCCGAAGTGACGCTCTTCGACGATCATTTATTGAGCGTAAGCCAGTTTAAACGGGACTTTTTTTATATAACAGCTTCGAAACGCGGCGCGCTCGTGTTCTACTTTTTACAGAGATTTCTACACTTCTATATGATGCAGTATTCTCATTCTTGAGCACTTGTGTATATTTTACATACAACTGCCTAGATGTACATATATGCATATGTACATATGTATGTATGTATGTATATAGTATGGTATGTGTATAGTACGAGTATACATTTGTAATAAAGAAGTTTCAGCTTGGCAGCGTGTTGCGCTGGTTACCAGTTCCGTGGGATTGGCCCCATTTGCAAGCAACTAAGGCACCTAGCCGCACTGACGATTTGTTAGAAGTTGGGAAAATAGGAGTATGTATGGATGTGTATACAGTGCATAGATCTTCACTACCGCTTCCAACTTGGTCACCGATATTTACGGTTCTATTCAAAAGCCGTACATTTCTTTCTATGATTCTTTTGCTTCAGTGTGTAAGCAACTTTTTCGCTGCTACCCACTCCACGCTGCTGTTAGCCATTTCTTTGCCTTTGTTTTGCTTGACGAGAACAAAATATACTGTATGTATGTACTATGTATGTGCATATAGATATTCTTTGCTCTTTGTATTGCTAAGTTTTTCGTATCGTCAGACTTTCTTCGACGAAGAGCAACAGCGCACTAAGCACACAAACAACACACACAGTGGCCAACGTAAAGCTTTAAACAACACGACAGTCATGCCCACTGGCATACATATGTATGTATGTGTGTGTATGTGCGCGCATACAAATACCATTACGATGGCAGTAGTCGAAGCAACATCAGCAACAGCACGAATGCCATTGCAATTCAAAACAACAAATCAGTCATAATTCTTACGGCAAGCGTTAAGGAACATAGACAGTGGTGACAGAGGCAGAAAATTTTTTGAAAAATGAATAATAATAATAAATTCGTTGAATTTAACTGATTTGTTAAAAAACTATTATAAAATAAAATAAATAAAAATAAAAAACATTAATAAACTCTGGTGAACTATCATATTTTTACTGTTTTTGTACACAAACAAACAATTAAAAACAGTTTTGGACTTCCAACAAAGAAGTGTGTGGTTTGGGGCTTAATACAGCGTCCACCAAACATTAATTAATGAAATATTAAAGCAAAAACAATAAATATTACTAGTGGCAATACTATATTGCGAGAGCTAACTGTAAACTACACGTGTACGAAGTGATTGCACCGTTGTGGCGAATTTCATAATAAGTCGCCGAGACATTAACATTAATTAAAAGTACCATTAATAGAATATTACGTCGAAATATGCAAACACACATGCCAACAAAGTGACAGACATACATGTAAATAACACGTTTATTTGGGTGAGGAAGCGGAAAGAGCAAGAACCTAAACGAAAAGCGCATTTTAGCTAAAAACAAAAACAATAAACAAAGAGCTAAAATATTTCTTATAAGAAACAACAACAACAATAAAAACGCCGCAAAGGCGTCAAAACACAAGAGCAACAACGCGCAATTAGAACTTTCGAAAATTACCGTCCCCATTCGGGCTAAAAGCAGGCGATTGGCAAAATTGCGCCATTCATTCATTCGGCTTTCAGCTAACGACACCTACATACGTCAGCTGTGCGTGGCGGCATAAATTCGCCTAACAACCTACAAACTTAACGCGTGTATGCATGTGAACATTTACGAAATGCGCACAGCCGAGCAAAACAAATAACAAGAAATTGTGTCACTACTATAATATTATAATTAAAGTGTATAGTTTTTTATATGCGCATGGCAAACAAAAAAATAATAACAAATAGCGGACAAAAAGCGCGCAGCAAAACAGCAAAAATTACTATTTGTGATTAGTCAATTGGAAGAGAGTTGATAACGTACTCTTAAACTAACAATTTTGGGAAGTTAGTGAGAGCGCCGGCATTAATAGTGCAAAAGAAGTGAAAATATAAATAGAATTATAGAAAAACAATAATCGAATTGTGGAAAAACAATATAAATATAGAAAAACATTAATAGAATTATAAAAACATTGCTAAAATAATATAAATACATTTAAATCAAGTGAATTGCGCAGCAAGAGCTTTCACTGAAAACAGCTTCAAGTAGTATCAGCAAATAAAGAGCTTTCACTGAAATAAGTTTTCAGTAATATCAGCAAATAAAGTGTGATTTTTGCTAAGAAACTTTCGTGTGAGCTAAAAACAGTTAGAAAAAGTTGTAAGCTGCTTCTAAGAGACGTATTACATGTTGGACCAAACTATTGCAAACAATGTCAGCGGTTCTTTGAGTTTGGGTATGTACTAAAATTGCATATAAGATCTTATAGGTTATGAATTTATGTACATATGTATGTTTGTATGTGTATATAGTATGTTCAATTTATATGAATAGTGCATAATTTCGTTATGCATACAGATAAATATACATATATGTATGTGTGTATACTAAATATGTTTAGATAAACATGCTTAAATAAAATTAAAAAATACATATTTTTATATAAAAAAAATTATGAGTTAAAAATATACATATATATGTATACATACATACATATATATATATATATACATATGTATGTATACTTTATAAATTTGTTTGAAAAATTCTTTATGAAGCTTAAAAAATATATTTTTCAAATAAAACAAATAATATTAAAAAAAATATTTGAAGATTGCGTTATAAAACTTAAAAATTAAGTTTTTAAACAAAATATAAAATAAAGCATTTTAAAATTATTTTTGAACCTTTAAGCCACTAGTTATGTAGCTTAAAATTTATATTTTTTACATATTATTATGTAGTTTAAAAATTATACTTTTTACATAAAATAAGTAATATTAAAAAAATATTTTAAGAATCTTAAAAATTAAGTTTTCATATAAAAAAAAAGAAAAAAAAATTTTTATTATATTATAAATCTTAAAAATAATAGTTATGAAAACTAAAAAAAATTATAGAAAAAAATATTAGAAAAATATTTAAATTGCCTTATAAAACTTAAAAAATAAGGTTTAATATACAAAAAATTAAAAATATATTTAAAAATTATTTTATATATCTTAAAATTATATAGTTATGAAGCTTAAAAAATATTAAAACAAAAAAATATATATATGTATGTATATTAGAAAAATATTTAAATTGCCTTCTAAAACTTAAAAAATTAAGTTTAGAAATACCATAAAATAATAGATATTTTTTAATATAGTCTTAGAAGGCTTATAAATACTTTTTAATAAAAAAATGTTTTTATAAATACAAAATAAAAAAACAATATTTTATATACAAAAAATTTATCTACATATAAATAACAAATATTTTACAAATATGTTTCAAAAATGTCTTAGAAAGCTGATTTTTACATACAAATATCTATGTATATTCATATTTACATACATACATAAATATATCATTATCGTTGCAATAACAATAACAATGCATGCAATAAATTCCTATATGCATAAATAATCTGTACATTAATTGCTTAAAGCGCATAAATGACTCATGCGTTTTTCATATGAAAGAATTTCACTTTCGTTCCTTGCAAAACATGTCATACATACCGACATATACTCGTACTATTTCTTATATTTTATATGGCAAGCGAGCGCTTCTTATAGTATGCATGACTCTCCTACCCATTAGCGGCTACAACAAATCTATTTACTACACACATTCACACACATGCATATGAGAGCTAGGGCCACGTGCTAGAGCGTTTGTTTTTCTAGCATTGTGATAAGAGCGAATTTCTCATGAAATCAATAGATGTAAAAATGTGTGTATATAATATAATATTATTGGGAATAAAAACATACATACATACAATGCATACATATGTATAGATGAATATTTGTGATTCTTCAGTATTTTTGGACTTTAAGACGAAAAATTAAAAATATAATTTTGAAAATAAAATCGGTGTCATAATATTTTGAAATCTTACATCAGTAAACAGTAAATCACAAATTTGAACATGTGTGTATGTATGTTTAAGTATGACTGCATCATCGAGTGGGGGGTGTGGGCAGTTTCACTGCAAATATAAATCGTAATTTACGCAATCTCTATCATAAAATTGAGATAATATTTAAGTAATCGACCGACAAGCGACGAACGCCCAGAAAAAATAATAACCAAAAAAAAAAAAAAACAAGTAACAAATTCACACATACACATGCATATTTATAACGCAATCAGAAATGTCTCGCACACACACACCAGCATACATATAGGCAGACATTCCATAGAATATAAACAACGCATCTATACTTGCACCAGCCGCGCAAGCGACCCAACCTCGCTAAAGTGAGTTCATCCAGTCAGCCAAACATGCCTGCATCCACATGTACGTATGTATGCATGTATGTATGCATATACAGTGGCGTGCACAAATGAGTACATAATTCATTTCTTTACTTTTCTGAGCGATAAAATAAGTAATAACAAAGAAAATAAAAACAAATATTTTTTCGTTTATTCGTTGTTCCATTCTGAATAAAACAACAAAAAATTTAAAACATAAAGTAACAAATTCATAGAGATAAGAAACCATAACGAAAATAACTCGCATGTACTCAATTTTGCACTTTTCAATAAAGTTGTTAGTGGAGCACTTTTTTAGTACTTGGTCCATAACCCTTTATTTTTTAGTACCATATTAATATGCTTTGGCATGCTTTCAACCAGTTCCTGTATTATTTCTTTTGGTACATTCTGCCACTCTAGCTGTACTCGTGCCCACAGCTCTTCTTGGTTTGATGGAGCTGATTGGTACAACCCCAGCCGTCTTCCTACGATTGACCATAAATTCTCAATCGGGTTGAGGTCGGGGCTTTGGGCTGGCCAATTCATCAGATGAAAATTTTGCTCACTCAACCATTTTTTCACTATTTTCGCAGTGTGCTTTGGGTCACCATCCTGCTGAAACACGACTTCTTCTTCAGGATAGGCACACTTGTCAACGAACTCGGGAAGATGAGTCTGCAAAATGGTGAGGTAGTCTTCCTTCTTCATTATACCTTCAATTCTGTGTAATGGCCCAATATGCCACCAAGTAAAGCATCCCCAAACCATGATGTTTCCACCACCATGCTTCTCAGTTTGCTTGATGTGATGGCGTTGAATGGTATCACCAGGGCGACACCAGCAGTACTGCTTACCGTCCGATTGGAAACGATTAAATTTTGATTCATCTGACCAAATAACTCGTTGCCAGTCATTTATCGTCCAATTTTTATGCTCTCTTGCAAATTTCATTCGCGCCTTTTGGTTCAGTTTGGACAATGCAGGATTATTTTTTTTTAACGGCTGAAATATAGCCAATGTTGTGGAGCGCTCGTCGTGCTGTCCATTCACTAACGTGCTTATTTTTGGCAACTAAAGTATTTTTCGGTGTAATGGTCTTGTTCTGCCTCATTTCTGCCATCATAAGACGTGCATCCGCGTCGGTCAACAGTTTGCGGCGGCCTTTGGTTTGCTATTTGGGAGCAGTATGTCGTCTTTTTTGAACGCGAATGACCACAGATTGACTAATATTTAACTCCTTAGCTATTTCCCGAGATGAAGCACCATTATTTGTTAAGGAAACTACATTATTCTCCACATCACGCGATAACTTTTTCATTTTTTTTAAATACAGAATATTATTGCGGTACACTTGATACAACATTTTATTTATTACTAATCACACGTTTTTACACATAAATTTGCATTACTGGTCGTAGACGATAGCAAACAATTCAAAACTAACGGTATAAACTGGCTTTATGCTGAGTACATACAAAAGTGCAAAATTGAGTACATGCGAGTTATTTTTGTTATGGTTTTTTATCTCTATGAATTTGTTGCTTTATGTTTTGAATTTTTTGTTGTTTTATTCAGAATGGAACAACGAATAAACGAAAAAATATTTGTTTTTATTTTCTTTGTTATTACTTATTTTATCGCTCAGAAAAGTAAAGAAATGAATTATGTACTCATTTGTGCTCGCCACTGTATATATGCACATAAATTCATAATACACTTTACATAGCAAGTATATAAATTGGCGCACACCCAAGCACACAAAAAAAATTATATATATTTATGTATGTGCGTGTGTGTGTGTAAGCTCACTCTTACACAAAGCCAGGAATATTACGAATTTACGAACACACTCGCATGACGCAAAACCCCTGCCGCCAATCGAGTGCTGTGTAGTGCAGTTTAAAGTTAATGCACTCTAACAGAAGTTCAAGGCTGTGCAAATCAGTCGTCGCAGTCATCGTTGCCTTCGCTGTCGTGTCGTTGTTGTATGTTTGTATTGTTGTTGTTGTTATTATTGCTTTGGCTTTGTTTTGTTGACGTTGGCGTTTCGCTCTGCCGCCGCCGTCGAAGTATTCTTGTGTTGTTGGTATTCTTGTTGTTGTTGTCGTAATTTTTTTGGATTTTTGTTCTCATATTAAATGTAATCTTTTTTTCGGCAACAGCAATGTGCAAATAAATATACATATGTACCGTATGTATAGAGTATGAAAACAAATATAAAAACATTTTTTCATGAATTGGTATACAGTGAGGCTTGCCTAATTGGAATTGTCGTAAGGTACAAAGGTAAGCGAACAACTTTTTGGTGCTTTTTGTAGTGAGGAATGCTATAGATTTCGGGATTTCTTCAATGTATGTATGTGTGTGTTATATATAAATATATGCTTATATAGGTATGTATGTATGTTGCTACTCTTTTGGTATATACTCTCGAAGACAATCGCATTGATGCGTGTTATAGACATTTTCCTAGCGGTAATGATCTTCGATAGTCGGTTGGTAGGTTGAGTTGAAAAAGCTCTCTTACAAAAATGCTCATGCTCGAACTCTTATGAGAAAAGTTTGCATAGATCTCATATTATAGAGGTTTAACGGTAGTACTATGTCAGAAGAGTCGAGAAAGAGAGTTCCTATAACAACTTTCATGTACTTTTTCTAAAAAAAAATGCAAATTTTATTTCTTTATACTAGAAAAAATATGATAGGTTAGGTTGAGTAGAAAAAGTTTGCTCAGATCTTATAAAATAGCGGATTAACAGGAATACTATGTCAGAAGAGTCACTAAAAGGGTTCTTGTAACAGTTTAAATGTAATTCTTCCAAAATAAATGTAAATTTTAGAAAATATAGTGATAGGTTTGGTGTGCTTGAAAAAAACTCTCCTACAAATAAAATAAACTCGAACTTTTATGACCAAATTTTGTTTTGATAGCATAACAGATGAGTTAAATGGTATCAAAAAATCCAAAAAAGTCTCCAAAGAATGGAGATTTCATATACTTTCAGCAGTGTGAAATTTAAGGTTTGAAAAAGCTCACTCACAAATGTGATCTCACTCGAAGCGTTGATATTATAATGAGCAGTTACACCGTTAACTGTTTTCCTAATAACTGTAATGTACTTTAAAAAGTGTTAAAAGTAATTACTTTTGTAAAATGGACTCTAAACTATCATCAAATTTTCAGTAGAACTGTAATAGGTCCTCTTCTTCTTTACTGGCGTAGACACCGCTTACGCGATTATAGCCGAGTCAAACAATACAATAGGTTACGTTTTGTCAAAAAAGCTTTCTAAAAAACTTTATTAAATTTTTTTTTGAGCAAAATCTATTATTACTTTTTACTTAAACGATAATACTTGGCCACTGAGCTCTTTAGTAAGCTATAAAGAGAAATACATTTATACTAAAAATATATAATATATAAATGTATATTCTTACTCCAATATAAGAAAAATATATAGTTATGTACCTATATATAAACACATAAAAGGTAATAAGTCTCCAGCTACCATTGTTGCTCAATTAATTTCGACTCGTATGCATTCGCATTATTTGCGCATAACTGTATATATATATTTTGTAATAATCGTGCCCCACGATTTTCAAGTGCAACAGACGCAGACACAGTTGCGTGAGTTAGTGCTCTCTGCT
This sequence comes from Bactrocera zonata, assembly GCA_037783105.1. Taxonomy (NCBI): domain Eukaryota; kingdom Metazoa; phylum Arthropoda; class Insecta; order Diptera; family Tephritidae; genus Bactrocera; species Bactrocera zonata. Next base: position 259,906 of record JBAWJQ010001082.1, on the reverse strand, counting down.
CCTCAATTCTTTGTTGCCAAAGAGTGCGAATGGTGGGGTCGCCACCACCGTCTGTATGCTTTTACGAATGTATAAGTGACACCGGCATTATTGGCATAAAGTCGTTGCAACAAAATATGCAACAACAACAATAACTAGCATAGCACTAAAACGCTTTGTGTTGCTATTGTTTGGTTGTCCATACCCATGTATATACATACATATGTATGTGGCTAGACTGAGTAGTAAACAGCGCTATGACGGTGAAAAAAATACAAAAACAGCGACAACACTGACCATACCGCATTGTCAGCGGTTAGCAAAATAAAGGCAACAAATGTGTAACAACAACAATGCAGTTTAATGCTTTTTTTGCTATATGTATGTATCCACACACCAAAGAGAGCGTGTGTCTCTGTTATTTACATACTTACGCCTAGACACCAACAAGCATTCATTCATATAAGCACACAGTGGCAAGTTGCAAGAGGATCGAACTTGCTGTGCACCATTGCTATAAATAACGCGCTGCTGGGGAGGGTGGAGTTGCTCAGAGTTCCTTAAACTAGCGCGAGTAGCGAGGGAGTTGGAGCAAGCATCAGACAAACCATATGACGGTCTGTCGCCTGAAAGCGGCGGCGCTGTGGGGGCGGAATGAAGATAAGTGCTTGACCGATTCACTTTTCAACAGAAATTATGTATATAAAAGCACGAGCACAGGCAGGCACACAGTCATAAACATATGTATATGCATACATAAAAGCACACACACATACAAATATAAGTATAGTATGTATCCAAGTAGTATGGCGCGCTGTCTGCTTTTGTGTATATATGGGACAAGCGCAGCGCAAGGGATTGACAAGGGAATGCCCTTAGATATAATTCCAAGGCTAGAAAGGAAGGAAAGCTTAACAACAACGATAACAACAATAAAGTATAACAGCAAGAGCGCAATAAAGAAGGTCATTGCCGCCGTTAGACAGCAGAATATTTGCCAGGCGCTAAAGCACAATAGCCAAAGGAAGTGCAAAAATAAATGCAATAAAAGCAACGTAGCCGACAACGGCGACAACAACAACAAGCTGAAAACCAATAAACAGATGTGTTTGCGCATAGCTATAGTCTAATATTTATATGTATGTGTACGCCAATGAGTTTGTATAAATAAAAGAATGAAAGCTTGCGCAAAGAAAGTGTGCATCGCCAGCGATTAACGAAATGCGACTTAAGAAATATAAAAATAAAGAAAAATATAAAAACATGAAAAACAACAGCAATAAACAATTTAAAGAAAGCAGCACAAATAATATCTATATGCTCATGCTATAATAATGAGTAAGCTTGTGTACATTAGGGTGGTGTGATGTCTAGGCGCGATTGGCAAATATTTTTTAGCATACTTTTCGGCTGTTAAACGTACGCGTAGTTGTTATAAGTTTTAAAAGTGTAAATTATAGTTTGGTATTTTCATAGATATTAGAAATTAGCGAGAAAAACATATTTATAAATTTCAAGCAGGCAACTTCTGCAGAAGTAGCTAGAACTTTATTGTTCCAGTAAAAATAATAATAATTATTACTATGCAATGGAGTGAACTTAAACTATCTGCGACTCTACTAACGTTTTATTGTGACGAATCCAACAAACAACTGGTATAAAGCACATTAACTGGTACAAACAAGTAAACAGCCGGCTAGAGCTTTTATTTTTCCAGTTTCCACTTTTAAATAACTATTACTTTACAGTAAGAAATGAAGTAAACTTAAGCTATCTTTGACTTTACTAACGTTGCAGATTGGTGAATCGAACAAACAACTGGTATAAAGCACATTAACTGGTACAAACAAGTAAAGAGCCGGCTAGAGCTTTTATTTTTCCAGTAAAAATAATAAAAACTCTAAATAATTATTACTAATCAATCAGAAATACAGTGACTTTAAGCTATCTTCGACTTTAATAACGTTGGAGTGTGACGAATCGAACAGGCAACTGGTATAAAGCGCATAAACTGGTATAATCAAGTACCCAAAGCATGACTAGTGGATATATCACTTTTATTAAGTAATACGCATACTTGTTTATACATAATACTACTAAATAACTTTGTTGTTGCTTTCATGTATAAATTTTTTACGAAAAAGCAAAGCTCAATATAACTTTTAATCTACATTTTATGGAGGAATATGGATGTATACACATATATATTATTATATTACTCTTTGTTGTTTGTGTAGTGATATATGTATAAGACACTTCTGAAACAATTCTGAGTAATACAAGAAATGTTGCCGGATTTATTATTAATACAGTTAAGTTCCACTTGCATATTCTCGACTGAAACGTTAATTATTTCCCTTCCTACACTTTTTTTTCCAGAAAAAAAATCTCTTGCATTAAAAGTTATCCAGCATAAAATCTCTCAAAAATGTATAATCAAATTCACTTTTACTAAAGCAATACCTTGAATATTTAAATTACCTTCACCTGCTGAACCACCCTAAACCTCATGCATGTATATCGAAATGCGCATGCACAGACGCATACAATATTTACACAACGAAAAGGAGTTGGCGAAGTTCTCGATTTCTCATGTTTCTCTCGTAGGTTCAAGGCCAATGTAGAATGAACGATTTCACAAGCAGCAAATGCTGTCCTTTGGATTAATTTAACTAATTTATAAAGTTCATTAACGTCGAGCAGCATTCAGCACTTATATAACGTAATACGTAATAAAATGTGCTGGTGCAATAATATGTGAACATGTGTGCACAGAGTAATACGAATATGTACAATACATGCAGATATATAAATACAGTGTTTGTTAAGCATTTTGCTGACCATAGCAAAATAAATTGTTGCATACGCTACATGAATTGCATATGCTCGGATGCAGAGCGCATATATATGTATATAAGAATATGTACATATGTATGTATTTTTTTACATATGTATGTGTAAATGTATGTATGATTACTAAATTTGCCTACATCATGATTAAGTTTATTTTATCATACCAGACTGCTATTAAATAACATTTATTAGAGATGGCTGTTAATAAACCAGTAAATAGCTGGTGCTTTGACACTTACATAGCAGGAAAAATTAAATTTATGCAATATTCGTTTGCATTCAAGTATGATTGGGACGAAATTATGACATAAGCCAGACATACTGTCAAACTTTAATAGAAACTACAACCTCATTTCGTTTATGACGTCACGAACCACTGTATTTTGCTGTCAAAAGCACTGCAAAACAATAAAAACCGTTAAGATTGCTTGCATTGAAGCTTTAATATGTACAGTTAACATCGATTATATCGAAGCTTTTATACCTTTACTGATGCATTTTTTAGCATAAAAGAGTAAAAAGTATTTTTATCGCGATTTTCATCGATCAGTTTGTATGGATACTATAAGCTATAGTAGTCCGATCTAAAAAAAAAAACAATTGGACTTTACAGCAATGTCTTGAAAAATAATCTATGTCAAATTTCAGGAAGATACGTTGATAGACAAAAGAGTTTTCCATACAAGTACTTGAGTTTTATGGGTATGTTGTATGGTAGCTGTATGCTACAGTAGCCCGATCTGAACAATATTCCCGATGATTATATAGATGCTTTGAATAATACGCTATGTCAAATTTCGAGACGATATCTTGTCAAATAAAAAAGTTTTCAATACAACGACTTGAGTTTGAACGATCATTTTGTATGCCAGCTATATTATAAAGTTGTGCGATATCTGCGACTCCGATATATGAGCAGTTTTTTTGGTAAGAAAAGGAGACGTGCAAAATTGCGGGGTGATAGCTCTAAAACTGAGGGACTAGTTTGCTCTTAAAGTTGAGGCCAGTAGTAAATTTCAATAATTTCAACGAGGTATTGGATCTTATATCTTTATATAATAAAATAGAAAACATTATTGACAGAAATTTTAAAAGAGCGGGAAAAAATATTGCGTCGTTTGCTTTCCCCATCGGTCCACTTTTGTAGTGCCCTATTGAAAAACCCTATACATACATAGAAGGGCAGACTGTCAGTGATGACTAAATCGCCTCACCAAAATCGGCCAATCGGACCAAGCTGATCATTTATATTTACTCTAGAGTGTTTCAGAAGTTTCTTTTCGGATGTTTCGAACATCGTGGCAAACTTAAGATACCTTGATCAGGGTATAAAAAGTAACGGTATGCAACTATCATTTTTTTTTCTAGAATTGACCCTAAATTGAATAAAGAAGACTGATATTTCACAAAAAAAAAGAATATAAACGATTTGAAAAATTTTTAATCATTCATAGCTTTTTCAATCAAGTAAGGATAAAGAAAAAATTAATTAAATTAATTAAAATCAAGAAAAAAATTCTTATCATTCACATATACACTCATTAAAACCAAATCCACCTCCACCATGCATCATTCGTAGATAAACGAATAAATAAAGTTTCTTGTACTTATACATATAGTATATGTATGTATGTATATAGTACATGCATTAAAATATATTTCTACATACATATACATATGTATGCATGTGACTATACTATATACTTATGTATGTAACTAAAACAATATGCATGCGAAGTCAAAACCCTGCCTGAAGGTGAAGTTTTCATGCGAAAAATAAACAAACCGAAAGGTGTTCAATAGGACAGCATTGCAGTGTTCGCCACTCAGTCATTCAGTTAGTCAGTCACAGTAATTCGGTCGATTATGGATATGATCTGCCGAAGTAAGTAGCGGCCTACAGTCGCTGCTACGTAAGTGAGGTGTTCGTCTTGGCACTGCTGCTGCTGCTGCGGCGCATTCGGAAGCAAGCCATACCGGCGCGTTGGGCATGAGCAAGCTCAAGAGCATTGCTGTCGTGAGTGTATAAAGACGAGTGTGCAGCACAGCGCAGTGATACCGAAACAAGCTGAACAACTGCGCAGAATATTTGCAATTTCATTTTGTATTGCCCCACCACACCCACCGGTTTGATGGTAAAAATTGTTGTTTATTGGTGACCAATCAACCTACTTGATAGACACTGTTCTAAATTTAGCATTACGAAAGAATTCTGCCACATACAGCCTTTCTTCTTCGTAGCCTGAAAAGCTCGTGGCTGTGGCTTTAGCACATGCATACTTACATATACATATATATATTTATATGTATATATTTATATATGTATATGTATGTATGTATGTATATACGTATGTATGTGTTTGTAAGTGCAGCTGATGTAAATTTGTATGGCCGTTTAAGCAGCTATTTCGCGGCCTGGTCGACAACATCTCTTTCTTCCTGCATAACTGGCAAATAAGTTGTTCTAAAAGGGATATTACTCAGCACTTTGAGGCGTCTATAAATACATAAAATTACAAGCATGTGCAATTGCAAATATACAGACAAACATACTTAAGCATATATTCTTGTATGTCTATCAGCTCATGTATTTATATAATAAATTAATTGTATTTTTTACAATTGTTGCATTATCTCAGCACACCAGCAGGCTTATATAAATACATACATACATATGTATATATGTATAAATTAATCTCAAAACAAGGCGTTTCTCGTATAAATGCAAGCATGTTATATACATATATATGTACATACACATGCACATGCATTCTATATATGGTTTAAGATTGCGCCCATTGGCAGGCAATGGCTATTGTAATGCTATTGCGAAATTGCCGGCTTACATAATAGTCTTGAGTAATCAACAAAATTTAAATATAATGCAATCATTTGATTATTTCTTTTTGTTAAATTGTTGAGTTGACTGCTTATAAGCGAAAATTTCGCGCTGCTGAAGCTGTGTATGTATGTATGTTAGTATGTGGTTCTATGCAATTACCATACAAACATATGTATGTATTTATATACATATATTCCATTACCATGACAATCGAGGCTATGCAACCGGAACGGACCCGAATTTGTATCCGGCCAAACACTGTCAAGTCGACAGCAATGTTCATTAATTTTTGGGAGCCATTTTTACCGCTGCAACAACAATATATAGAAATTATTGCAGCAACTTTCAAGGTGAAATTTTATAAAAAAAAATTTACAAAAAAAAAATTTTCTAAAAAAAATATGTACAAAAAAAAATTTTCTAAAAAGAAATTTTCTAAAAAAAATTAAAAAAAAAATTTCTAAAAAAAAATTTACAAAAATAATTTTTGCTCTCAAGCTATAAATGAAAATTTACTTACAATATTTTTAACAAATTAATATTGAAAATCTGTCATATACGGTACGAATTAGTTGAATTTGCTTAAAAATATTTATTTTTTTTTTTGTCAAAGAAAGTTCAAGTTCAATATACGCAAATGAAAACCTGCTGAAGTCAAAGAAGCAATTTTTCCAAAATAGCACAGATATAAGTTAGGTTATGTGGTCGAATCTAACATGGAGCTCACTTCGACAACTTGCTGATAACTAAAACTCATGTACTATAGATCATAACACCCTCAAAAACTGACGACTTCGAACGTATCACAAATAACCTTCTCAGATTATTTAGAAGGCATAACCGCCTCCGCCGAAGCTCGAACCCATTCAGATGCAAATAATCAGACAAAATGTAGTTGTTGTTTTTAAGTCGAGATGTTTCAACCTCAGTTAGCTGCAAATAAGCACATATGCATTTATGTATATTGCTGTTGTTGTTTTTTACTAGTAAATACTTAATTATAAATTCTTGGATGTCAGTTTGCCCAGTTCCGGCGCATTTTTAGAATTTCGTGCGGAGTTGGCTGTGGTTGTTTGAGTATATCTGTAGTAATTTTCAAGATCTTTTTTTATAATCTGAACAGGATACAACGTCCGATGTGTTTAACGTGGGTACCTGCTGACGACAGTCTTACCCCACGGCGCGCAAAAGCACAGCAGATAAAATCATTGCTTTGATCAGCATTTTCAGTATCAAATGGCAATGTGGAACCACCTTGGTAGGGTTCGAGGCTCATCTAAAACCTCTCTCTTGGGTCCGGCACCCGGTTGCAATGAAACTCCACATTCAACTGACAAAGTGTCAGTTCTTTCTGCATTCGCGTTTTAACCACAACCACCACGATACTCCCGAGAGCCCAGTCCGCATGAGCAGGTTGAAGCGAACTCCAAAGGCTCCTGCTCCCCGTGGTACCGGAATTACGTCTGCGGTCAGACTTCCTAGCCGGATATACTACCAGTCTCCATACTGCTCTGGACCCTGGTCACCAGTTGGACACACATCAATCACATAGAAACGCCTTCGCCGCTTACATAATTCACGCTCAAACGACCCTAACTGTGCGGCATTCCGGCTAGTGGAGATCACACCTCTAACATGTAAAAGTCCATCAGTCAAGCTAATCCCCAAACCACTCAGATCTCTAATTTCCGAGTACAACGGGCATCGTGTAATTATATGCGAGCTGAGTCGAGCTGAGTCGACACAGCTAACTGGTTCATCAGTTTTTGAAATATCGATCTGAAATTTCGCAAATGTCAAATTCTCACCAAGTAGATGCTCATTTGTCGGAACCACTAATATCGGACTGCTATAGCATATAGCTGCCATACAAACTGATTGATCGTAATCAAATTCTTGTATGAAAAACTTTTTAATTTGACGAGATATCTTCAAGAAATTTGTCATCCATTATACAATCTCCAGAAAAATTGTTTAGATCGAACTACTATAGCATAAAGCTGCCGTGCAACTGACCTATCAAATTCAAGTACTTGTATGGAAGTCGCTTTTATCTATCAACGCATCTTTGTGAAATTTGAGATAGATTATTATTCAAGACGTTGCTACAATTTCCGAACATATTGTTCAGATCGGACCACTATAACTTATAACTGCCATACAAACTGATTGATCGAAATCAAGTTCTTATAAGGAATCTTCTGTATTCTTCTGTATCGGTGCAGCTGAAGTTAACGCCCTTTTTTTCTTTCAAAAATTTATATTTTAAATCACTAAATAACTACATTAATGTTCCAGAAGTCGCTGCAGTAGTTAAGTTTGACTTTGCTTTGCTTCTTCGAAAGTCCCGAAATCTCTTTAAGACTCCAAAAATAATTAGATTTTTTTTTTACTTACAACTAAATCACTTATTCTAACCTAACTCAACTTATTTTATTGCATACCAAGCTTACACGACGACTTTATCAAAAAAAAAATTTTTTTATAAATAAATATATTCATTGCTACATATAATATACATATACAAATGTATGCTAGCCGTTTTCACTTCTACATAATTTGAATGTTTCCATTATTGCTTCTTTTTACAATTTCTACACTTCAATTTTTTTGTTTTTTTTTTTTTGTACAATTCATACTATTTATGGCATTTGGTCGAAAGTAAGTAGACGAGAATCTACAAACGGTCTAATGCTCGAACAAGTACGGCTAATAAGTCATTGTGCGCGTAATGCCATTCAATTTCTCCAAAAAGTTCACTTACCCAAATACTTGTTTATGCCGCGCTAATGGCCAGTCAATGCGCAGATGCAGCTTAGCATGCTAAACGTGCCCCAGTAAAGACTTGGCACTTGATATTAACGGCGACAGCATACATAACTTACATATGTACATACATACATACATGCTTACAAACAGATGTGCTTTTCAGTCAGTATTTTGCTGCTTAAAGTACAACGACTTCGAAAATATATAAATATATATTTATATACATACATACATATGCACATACAAGTGCTTGATAAGCGCTGCTATATGTAGCGCATATGTTTTTCATATACATATGTACATATGTACATACTTACATATAAATAGTCTGACTGTCATTTAGTCTGCCGGTCAAGCACATTTATGTATTTACGTATTTTCATTCCATTCTGTACGCATACCAATTGCTCTGCGTCGCGATTTTAACGTAACACTTTCTCTTCCTAACCGTTCATTCGAGAGTCAAGTTGCTTACATACATACATACATACACACATCTGCTGTGCGCGACCCAACTGTTGGGGCACTATCGCTGTTGTGTTTCACTCTTTACCCACATTCATTGTTCATTCTTTACAGTGTGCTGTTGTTGTTTTTTTTTGCTGCTTCTTGGCTGCATTAGTATTCAGTGCCGTCAAGCGATCGCTTGTGCATGCAAAGCACCAACAGTCCCACTTACCAGAACTATCGCGCGCCGCTTTCACAGCGATCAGTTAAGCCCGAAACTTAGAATGACGTTGGATTGTAGTATGTATGATATACATACATATACATATGTACATATATATGTGTATGCTGCGCGGGAGCATTTCTTTTGCTTAAGTAACTTTCTTAAGTAACCGAGATACGGGCATATATACATACATATGTATGTATATATACATGTATATACTAGCATATTCATATGTATATATGTAGCATATATACTACCATATATATATACTTGCAACTTCTAGCAACAATAACTATAAAACTGTAAATTTATTTTATAATACCACTTTGATTTGCAATGCTGCCCAATGCCCCCCCAAATCCAGCACAACCTCGCTTCCGCTTGCCTCCATTGTTCACTTTCTAACTATTCTCAGTTGGTTCTTCCGCTCTCTTCCCTTTCTTTTACGCACAAACTGCAAACGCGCCGCTACACTGCACTCTTTTATCAGCGACAGCCAAAAGCTTCGCTTCATTTTTACTTCTATATACATATACCCATATGTATGTATGTATGTGTGCCCGTACGAGGGGGCCGGTTAATGGTTCAAACGTGAGGTAAACCGGTTCGTTTGAATCTGAACTCTAAATTTTCAATTGCCCACTCTTTCGGCATAACTTTTATTGCTTTTATTTTTGTCTTTTTCGCGGCTCTTTCATTCACATTACATTTGTTATTGTTGTTGTTGCAGTTACTTTTGTTGTGATATGTTACTCTCATTGCGGCGTTAAGTTGTTGTAGCTCCATATTAGCTTTCGCAATGGTGTGAGGTATGTAGCCGAGTTGTTTGGTCTTGCTGCTCAGCTCCGCTCGGTTGATATGACGAACGAACAAGAAATCCGTTATATGACCCAATTCTAAATTGAAAGCCAACTAACAGCACTGCAAACGAAGTTGAAAAGTGAGTAATAAAACAGCATACATTTCGTGAGTACACGACTGTGTAGTATTGAGTAAAAAGAGACCAGTTAATGAAAGACGGGGAAAAAAAGTAAAATTGCACCATATAGTAGAAGATTAGGTTGGCGGTTACAGTAGAAAGGTATACAATAACAATTGCGTGCTAGAAAGTTTCGTAATTGTTTTAGTACAACGGTAAATGTCGATGTGCCCTGTAGGAAAAACGCAAATTCGAAATTTTTGTGGAAGACTGAGCAAACAAGATATTTACACTTGTTACTGGAGCAAAATTTTGATCCCTAGTAGTTAGATCAAGTATGATCATCATATCGTCACCGAAAATGTAAAATAACGTAAGGGCACTTTTCATAAGTTTACAGGCGAAGGAAGAACGATATAGTAGAAATTACTCAAATTGAACCGAAAATTGAGTTTTGGGAACTGGTCTCTCAATTCTTAAGATATCGTTTTGAAATTTTGCATACATTCATTGCTCACCAAGCAACTCATCCTCTGTCGGAACCACCGATAGCCGTGAACTATAGCATGTAGCTACCATACAAACTGAATGATCGGAAAGAAGTTCTTGTATGGAAAAATTTTTAATTTGACGAGGTATCTTCAAGAAATGTGGCAAATATTATTATCCATAGCGTCTATATAATCTCCGGAAAAATTGTTCGATTCAGATACCATAGCATATAACTGCCATAGAACTGACCCATCAAACTCGAGTACTTGTATAGAAAACGCTTTTCTATCAACGTATCTTCATGAAATTTGACACAGATTATTGTTCAAGGCTTTGCTATAATTTCGGAACATATTATTCAAATCGGACTAAGACAACTTATAACTGTCACACAAACTCTCCGATCAAAATCAAAATCGAAATCTTTTTGTACCTTTTTATGCTAAAAATTGCACCTGTGTAGGGTATTATGTGCAGCCGAAGTTAACAATTTTTTTTTGATTTTGGCTGCGTTCGCCAGAAGTGGCCTCATAAAATGGGTGAAAGCTTTGTTTTGACTCAAATCATCACACAGAGAGAGGCTTAGACTTTACTCGAAGGAAAAACCATAGAAATATGTATATATTTGTATTTGTTTGTAGGTTTCTAAATTCTCACATTTCCTAATATCGTACTTTTTACTAGAGGGTACGTGACTGCATTCTCTCATACATATGTATGTATATAGAGTAGAAATACGAACATATGTATGTGTGTCTGAAATGATTAGCATAAGTTACATGGTGAAAGTAAGAAAGTCGTGCGCACAATAATAAATTATAATCACTTTAAGAACAATAGTAAAATAAATTAATGAAGAATGTATTATGTTATATAAGAATAAAAAAATAATACTTTTTTTAACTAAATTGAAAGAGAATGAGTTTCTTTTTAGTTCTGCCAATCAATGCTTCAAAGTGCAGAACTAATGTTGAGAACTACCATAAATTGCTTTGTAATTTTATAAAATTGTGAATAAATAAAAAAATATCATAAATTGCTTTGTATTTTTTTTTTTTTTTTTTTTCTTTTTTTTTTTTTTTTTTCTTTTGTTCATAATATTAATTTTCGATTTTAAATCGGAACAAGAATATTTGAGTTTCATTTGTAACACGAAGGAAAGGAAACATGAAAGCAGCTGTCATATTAGTATTTGTAAAAAAAAAATTAATTTTCATGACGTCACGAACTAATAAATTTTACTGTCAAACGCATTTCAAAAAAGTAACGTCACGATATTGTCATAATATCTATTTCCGTCATTTTTAGAGCTCAGCACAGATGAGTTAATACCAGGGACACATCCAGAGTAGTATTTTGGGGGTGACTATATGATTTTGTATCTGATTTGAGAACTGCAGACTTATCTTATCTTTTAAACATATTTAAACATTTTTACAGCATAAAATCAATATCCTCTTTGCTTATTTTACTAAATATTTCTATTACTTCGTCTGGTTACGCGAAAGTAATTTTAAACTTTTAACTTTTGGGGGGAGGGGACTTCAGTAGAAAGACCCTTGATATCTTATAAAGAATAGAGCACCGCTTGACAGCTTTTCACAAATTGTCCGAGACTGGAATGAAAGCGATTTGTTTTTTTTTCAAATTTTATTAAAAGTTCATCGGAAAATATTTTTATAAGAGTGTTAGAAATTTTGTATATAAAGCATCTCTTTATATTCCAACCATATCTAAATTAGAAACTGTCTAATAATCTAATAAGCGGCAGAAAATATCAGTCAACACAATCAATACTGTCATAGCTCGCCTCATACAACGGTGGGACGATTTATGGCGATCACTGCACAAACTTTTACAACTTAATTTCACCGCCCGTATCAAAGTCACACAACAGCGTTGTTAATATCTAGAAATTTATTTAATAAGCTTTGCTAGCATTGCATTTAAGAATTTCTACTAAAAGTTTAAGGCATGCAGGCATGACAGCTTTAGGTCAGCAGCTCAATATAAACCGATCATGCATGACAAGTTGTTTTTGTCAGCAAGAAACTTTCCGTTGATTGAGCTTTCAGCGGCTTTTATAATTCTACATGCATCTGTAGGTATGTATGTATGCATGTATGTATATATATGTATATGTATGTATGTATGTATGTGTGTATGTATGTATATGTGCATAAATGTAGGTATGTGTGCATGTTTGTTTGTATGTGTGTATAAGGCGGCAACTATTTTAGCGGCGAAATTTCACACTGTGCGATCGTGACGTTGTCGTTCCTGCAGAAAGTGTTCAATGAACTCGGCAAACGACATAAATGTGGGTCAGTTCTCTTGTCACTTGTGCCGCCTGCATAAGCGAGTGAGCGCGCAATGACAACAACATGCATGCATTATACATATATATATACGGCTGTATAGATATAAAGTCAGTTGTTGTTGTAAAGTGTGTTTTGTGCTAATGAATTTGAATTCACCTTGCTTCGTCAGTCAAAAGAAAAAACAATTGCAGAGAAAGGTTCACGTAAGAAGAAAGAGCTAGCAATTTCAAGAGCTGCTTAAGGCCAAGCATCAAAGCTGCTGTGAATAGCAATGATAGAAGTTAAACTCTGAGCTTATACACATACATACATATACGTATGAATGTATATTTATTTATGTAAGTATATGGCTACTAAAATAAGAAACTCTAATTCTTCAATAGTTTTCTCCAACTAACTGTAAAATAACTATTTATACTGATCTTGTTAGAAGTGCTTTAACTTTAATGAGATAAGTGCTAGAGTGAATACATAAACATGTGTTGTAGTATATGTATATAATATATACATATATGTATATAAATATATACACATGTTATAATGGCAGCCTCTTTGTGTTATGCCTCACGTAATTTAAAGCGTGAAAGTTATTATTACTGAATTATTTTGCGTTCACACAATTTGTTTCTTTTGTTTGTTTATCGATAAAGCATTTCGCCTCTTTGACCAGCAGTCGCTTCGACGCATTTGCGGCCGCCGCCACTAGAGTTCATTAGCATTTCGGACTCATTTTGAACCTTTTTAAATTCAAAGTTTTTTCTTATTAATATTTTCGTTCATTCTGGAAAATGAAATTTCGCGTTATGCACAGTGTGCACGTCATGGAAAATACAGCAATAAATTTTTTATCAGTTCTCACTTGTAGTTGACTTGCTTAGTACTTTTGTTTGTTCAGGTATGTGTGTAGGGCATTCCAAAGCTAATTAACTTTAATAAAAAATCACAAAAAAGTAACTGTTATTAGTTATTGTTATTAGTGGTGTCTAATTTGAGAACTGCAAAAGTTGTTGCTGTGCATAAAAATCAGTGGGACATAATACAAATAGTTATAGCAGGCACTATAAGAATAGCTGCTTTCGTTACTATACGTACGTATGTTAAACCGGCGGTGGCGAAACGAACATGCAACTGGTATAAATCATAAAGATAGTTATTATTAACTGGCGATAATAAGTGGAACTGGCATATGATTATATCCCTTTATTGATGTAAAGCACCTACTTTCAACTTCAAATTTTGACAAGTGATTAGCAGTTGCTCTCCAGACGGGTCGAACTTCTTCATGGTCGGACAATGGAACGACCGCTCCATCGTCATCAACTGGGGAATCGGATTCGTCATCTACTGAAGTTATGTCTTCACTGCCATTCAGCAGGCTGAATAATTGCTCCCTCCAATATTTTGGTATGCTTTGTGCACCAGTCCCTAGATCACCTCTGGGGGTTATACAAGAGTATGCTCCAGTCTTGAAACCTTCTGTTGTTCGCCTGATGCTTTCGTAGAATTTTCGAGCATCCGCCTGTCGGGCAGCTTGTCAATACTGTCTTCATACTCATGCATTTTGGCCTCTCTCTATTTGGTCTGTAAATGCGTCTCGCTTCAACTCTACTTATACCATCCCGCATGTGTTGGGGTCGATAGTAACGTAGGTAGTCTGCTTTCTTTTCGCTGCGACACGTCACTCTTCATCGTACCAGCTGTACTCTTGTTTTTCCGAAAACCAATGGTTTCGTTTGCATCCGCACGTAAGAGGCTTGAAATGCCATCCCAGCTTCTCGGCGTCGAACCTTCCTTGTGTTTGTTATCGTTCGTTTTTTGCAGCATAGAGGCGGGTGCGTATCTTGGCTGCAACAAAATAATGGTCTGAGTCGATGTTAGGACCAGGAAGCGTACGCACGTCTAAAACACTGGAGACGTGTCTTCTGTCTATCATAACATGATCGATTTGGTTGGTGGCTTTTCGATCCGGAGACAGACAGTAAGCTTGGTGAATTTTCCTATGCTGGAATCCAATACTGTAGATACCTTATCTCGAGCCTCGGCTAAGGTCGTCAGCCTTAACCCATTTGGGTATGTTTCATCATGGACCCTGGTGTTAAAGTCACCAAACACGATTTTGCCATCGTGGCGAGAGCAGCACTCATTTGGTCAAATCAAGAGAAGGACCGTCAGGGCGTGGGCCAAATCAGCGCTATGTTGAGGAACTTCGGTTGGATGCGGATTGGAAAAGTTTTAACCTTTATAATAATTGATTTGTATACCGGAAAGTGAAAGAATCAGCAGAAATTAAAATTGTGTTATGTGGGAAGTAGGCATGACTGTAATCTGATTTCGCCCACTTTCACACTGTAACATAAAAATCACAGAAAAATGTCACACACCAAATTTGGTTGAAATCGGTAAGGCGATTCTTGAAATATGTGTTTTCACCTAAAAGTGGTCAGTGCCACGCCCATCGTCTAATTTTAACCCTACTATATGTATGTGTAAGCGCCATGCCACTTCGTACATTATCAGTCATTGCATAAGCATTGTCGACTTCATTTAAAGTTATTTACATATTTTCAAAAAAAAAAAGAACTTCAGATTAGATAACTGTTTATTTGGAACAAATATTTGCAGCGAATTATCACGTTGATTTAATGGTCTACAGCGCAACCACGCCTACTTGCGCAGCGTATACATACAAGCATACATAGTTAGATAAAAATATGAAAACTATTTTCTGCTGAAATTCCCACAATTAAGTGTAAACACAGATGTAAGCACACTTCCACAGCAAATAGCAAATTGTAACCGTGGGTGTGCGTGTGTGTGGCTGTACAACGGTACACCACCCTGTGCTATGCGGTGGTGGGCGGTCGGAAACGAAGGCGATTAACATCATCACGTTGAGTCACGTTTGGGTATTTGCACAATTCGCTCTCACGTGTGATTGACATTCATCAAGTCGCTGCCGAGAATGCTTCGAGCAACGTGGCCCATTGGCGTCGCAGCTAACACAGTGCCATTGTAAGTCGCTTTGTTGGCCGACTTGTTGCGCTTACAGCGAAATTCTGTTGGCTGCAGTATGTAAATATTATGTTATACAAACATATTGTTGGCATAATTAACATATCGCAAATATGTATACTAATAAATACAAGTATATATGTATATGTATAATTAATATTAATTCATACTAATTTATGGTAGCTTTCTGATTGAATGCTGTGTAAGAGCAGCGCTTATATTGAAAGTCAAATGTTTACTATTAGTTGTGTTCAGTTTCAAAATCCGGACCATTTTACTAAACACTCATATGTAGCACACTCCTGTGTACTTAACAAATAGTTACGTATACGCCCTGGTCAACTAAAACATCCTGTGCGCTGCATTAACCGCTTTTACGTTTAAGGTGAAGAAAAAAGCTTGCGTGAGGTAAAATTTACATACATAACCTCAAATTATAATTTTATAATTCAAATTAATTCAATAAATAATATTAAAGAGATTTTAATAATTTATAAAAATATACTATAATTGACACAAATGATGCCAAAAACAATAATAACAGTATTAATATATTGATAATAGTAATAAAAAGTAGCAACAACAATTTTATTAAACATATGAATAATAATAAGCAAATAATAAAAAGTTTCGGGTTCGCAATTTTAATATAATACATTTTCAAAACCCCAAATTTAAAATTCTTATCAATAAAAACCGAAAGTTTCCAACTTTAAATTTTAATTAAATTAATTTTACATATGTATTTGGCTCTCCAGTAATCATATTCTTATTATTTTCTATTTATCAAAATACAAAATTTATAGAAATTTTTAACAGCCATAGCATACTTTTAAATTAAAAAAATATATATGTTATACATATGTACATACATATGTATATAATAGAATAATTTTTAATATAATTAATGTTGCAAATAATGTATTAAAAATAAATTTAATTAGCATACCAATTATTTTTATTTAATTTTTTCTAATTTGGAAATTAAAATAATTAAATAAGTAATCAATTTATTCAAATTCATTTATTTTTTATTAAAATTATTTAATTAACTTTTTTTAATTTTAAGTTTTTTTTTAAATTTCCTGGAAAAATTTATATTAAAATAATTTGTATGCTAATTAAATTACATAACTAGCTACTTTTATTACATTAAATTTTATTTAAATAAAATTTGTAAATTTTTGTATATTATACAAACAATACTTTTTTTAATTTGACACTATTTTTTTATAAAAAAACATAACTGAGAAAATTGTAAATAAAATCACTTTCAAATTTCTAGTTCCAAATATCGCAGAGAAAAAGTAAAAGAAATAATAGAATCCCAAATAACAGTTTGAAAACACAAAAAACAGTTTAATCCCAATTGAAATTATAAAAAACATTGTTTTTGAATTTATTTTTCAGCAAAACTGGTGTTAAAAATTGGAAATCTAATTTTGAACTCGGAATCTTTTTTATAAAAAAAAAAATCACAAACTTTGATCATTTTTTATTAAAAACTGTTTATTTGTTCATTTTTTATTAAAAAATTAACAAATTTTGTTAATTAAATTCTTAAATTCTTAAAAAATTTCCAAATTTTCTTAATTAAAAAGTTGTCAACACTGTATACAGTGAGAAAAATAAAAATATTTAATCATAATCAAAATAATTTAATTTGAATTATTTTTTCGTAATTTTATTAATTATAAATCTGGTTATTTCTTTAAAAAATGTGCATATATATCTTTAAGTAATTAAATTTTATTTAATTTCTTAATTCTTGGAAGCAAAGCCTCCTAACTAATAATCTTTCCAAACACCAAAAATAACAATTAATAATAAATTAGTTTTAATAAGAGAATGCAATTGAAAATATCTAAAAATAATTTATTTAAATATATACATATGTATATACATACTTTTTAATTTTAGTAAAAATAAAAATATTTAAAAATTAAAATTAATTCAAAAATTAATTAATTAACATAAAATTATTAAAAGAAACCAAAAAAAAATGTGTGAAAAATGCAATAATAACGTAAATCTTTTGTCTTATTAGGCCACTTCAAGCACTTTGCAAAAATACGGTGTTTAATTTTCGTAAAATTAAATAAAAATTTATACAACATTAAATAATTAAATAAATATAATTTAAAAAACTAAAAATTTCTGAAAATGATTTAAATTTATATTTCTTTTTAATTTTAAGTAAAAACTAAAGAAAAAAAATTAAAAAAAAAACATTAAATAACACAAAAATAATTAAAAACGATTAAAAAGTTGCAAAAATTAAAAAAGAAATACGAAAAATTATAAATTATTAACATTTAGCATAGATAAAAAATTAAAAATTCTTACAAAGTTGCAAAAATTAAAAAAAAAAAATTCAAAATTATAAAAATGTAATATACATAACTAAATTAAAAATTATTAAAAATGGTTTTCAAGACTTACTACAGCAATAGTAATACTATGCAAGATCTTAAAAATAGTTTTCAAGACTTACTACAACAATAGTAATACTATGAATTTTTAGTCTAACGCAAGCTTTCTAAACTAATATAGTCCAAACTACTCTAAAAGCTCATAACAATTCCCTGCAGAACTCTAAAAAATCCCCTACTCCTTTTCCCCAACTCACCACACGCATAGTTTGCGCACAATTTCCCCTGCTTAAGCATATATTTCACTTTACATAACAAATGTGCAATATAACAGCAATCAGAAAGCAAAAAAAAGCAACAAACAAATATCAACAGCAAAATTAAGTTTTACTATAAAAAAAAAACCAACAACAGTTTACATAATCGTTATATTATCAACGAAATTAAGTATATTCAGTGCATTCGATTCAATCACTTTCGCATATATTTCTGCTTAATTCGATGCCATACGCACTCTCCTCCCCCCAACAACGTCAATAAATCACCCGCCCGCCACCGCTAGCCACCTCTGTGTTCGATTTATATGGAAAAAATGTATATGATTATATTCTTGAGTGTTATTGTTATTGTTGTTATCGCCATTTCTGTTATTATTGCACTACTAATCGCCACAACAGCGAAATGAGTGTCTAGAACATGTGAGCTGAGGGAGCGTTGCACTGGTATGTTTTTTTTATAACAACACCAAGCACATTTCCCTACACGTGACACACGTTCTACCTTCGTCGCTTGACAGTGGCCGCGTCGTATGCCGCCCCGTGCATTGATATATAAATAGCGCTGATTCTAACTTATAACAGTGGCTATGGCAACAACAACAATTACAATAACAACACCATGCGACTATAACAACAATAGCAACCACATCAGCGGCTCGCCATGATATCAACAGCTGCTGAAGAATGTGCTTTTGCTATTACGTTTTTATAAGTAGCGGTGTTTCGTAACCGCTCGACAAGCAAAACGTTGGAGAATTGTATGAGCAACGTGTATGGTTACATGCATATATACATACATTGTTGTGTACATACATGCAAGTATGTAGTTTGCAACGTGAGGAAATAACGCAGCGAATTGATTGCATTGCGTCTATAGAAGTAAATGATTTGCCTTGTTTGCAAGGGGGTGAGGGGAAGGGGTTGAGGCGGCTGGAAAAAGGTTGAAGAAAATTAAAAGATTAAAATTTAATTTAAAGTTATGTAGTATGTTTGTTTAAGTACTGCTGTTCAGGCACAGTAGTCTACTGCAAGACAGTTGGCTATAAACGTGCCTAATATCCGGTGTTAATGAGAAAATTATAGTCGAGTGTCATTGTTGTTGTATTAATTTTGGTGGAAATGTACTTCTCAAATTAGCAATAACTGTAAATAATTACATCCACTATATTTGCTAATAATTTATAAATTGTCTAATTTGTTTTGGCCCTACAACTAAGCTGCTAAATGACGCAGGTTTTTGTTGTTATGTAGTACATTGTTAGGTTTTGATGCAAAACTCGACTGATTTTTTGTGAAGTCAAAGCTAGAAGCGGGGACTTTCCATTTTTAGGTGATTTGAGTCTCCCAGAGACAGTTGAATTTTTTGAGAAACTGTTTTGTGACGGAAATGCATGCGAAGGTTTGCCTTTTCTGGCCGATCTGAGTGACCACTGTTCACCTAAAAATCTAGCTCTTTCTTAGTCGGAAACAGATATCATCTAGACTTTTAGTGGGACTTCTGTAATCTCTATACCTATATTCATATATCTATTGAGTCTAAAGCATTTCAATCACAGAAGAAAGAGCTACAAGCGGCGGATTTTCATTAGTAGATAATTTTCAAACAAAAACCTAGTTCTTTCTTAGTGGGGAACGGAGACTGCTAGACTGCCAGTATACTATAGGCTGCTAGTGGTGCTTCTCTAACCTCTATATCATTGATTTTAAGGTATTTCAATCACTTTTAGCTTATTACTTGCTTACATACATACATTTCTTAAAATTTTGTATCTTAATCCAGCTGGGTGCTCTTTTAATTTATTTATTAAACACTACATTTTTAGTAATGGTCAATAAATCAATTAAAAATATATAAGTATATAATAAATTACAATTTATTTTTTTTTTTAAAGATTATTGAGTACAAAATTTTAATTTTTTTTATTTAAAAAAAAAAAAAAATCTGAAAAATATATTTTTCATGTTCATAACGATTCAAAAATATTTAATTTATACACGCTTTAGTTAAAAAAAAATTATTTGAAATTTTTTTTGAGAAAAGTATAGATTTTATTTGAAAAAAAAAAACAATTAGGGAAGTGGTGTTTTTGAGCCTCAAATTTATTTATCAACATTTTATTAAAAAAAATTATTTTTTTATAAATGTTCATACTTTTTTTTGAGAAAATATGTAAGAAAAATAAGTTTTTGTGCTCATAACTATAGCAAAATTGTACCCACAGGGACATATGGCACATACATAATTTCAAAAAAATAAAAATAATTTATATATATTTTATTTGAATGAAAAGCTAAGGCAAATATTTCTCTGTGCGCGTAATGTACTAACTTTTTTTTAATAAATATATATTTAATTATTATATATTATTATTTAATCATTAAGAAATAAAAAAATAAATTTTATTTCAAAAAATAAATAAATAAATAAATTCAAAATTATTAAATTTATATAAATTTTACTTAAAAAAATATATTTTAATTTAATTATTTGAAGAAAAATCGAGAATATGTTTTTGTGCCATTTGTAAAACAAATAATTTATATATTTGCTTGGAAGAAAATAGGGAGATAATGCTTTTTTGCTAATAATTTATTTACACATTTTATTAAAGGAAAATAATAACTAAAAAAATAACGTTTTATCAATTTTTTTTTTTGAGAAAAAATGTAAAGAAAATAGAGTTTTGTACTCATAATAAAAAAAAAAAATGTATACAACCGTACTTATGGTACATACATATAGTATGGACGTATTTCAATGAAAATAAATTTAATTTATAAAATAATTAAATATTTCATTTTAATGAAAAACTAGAGGAAATATGATTCTGTGCTCATTATGTACTAATTTTTTTTTTTAATACATACATACATATGTACATACATATTTTACTTTTTAATAATTAAGAAATTAAAAGGAATTATTAAAAAAAATAATAAACAATTAAAAATGTTTTTTTAATTTTAATATTAATTAAGAAATAAAAATATTAATTTAATTTGAAAAAATAAAATATTTTAAATTCAAAATAATTATTTTTAAATTTGAAATACTTTATATACATACATTGTATATATGTATGTTACATAAAAAATATTCAGATTTTTTTTTTATAAATTTTAAAATGTAAGTCAATATTCATAAAAACTAATGTCCGTAAAAAATTATGTGCCACACATTCATCAACCACAATCACACCTGACCCACTAATACAATTTAAGCCAAAGAATTAAAAAAAAATTCTAACTCTTTGTTGAGCGCTTAACAAAAAACGGTTTCAAATATCATTAGAAAGCGCCAACACCATTTTCTGCCATGCAACAAAGGCGCGGAGTCAAGAAAATGTCGACGATGAAGTGGAATATTATCATTTACTGAACCACACTTTTTTGTAACCCACTATTTACTGTCTTAAAAGTAGGGCAATACATTTGGAGAACCGTTAGCATAGCATTATCACATTATGCCCTACTGACGTGCATACACTTTGACTGGCTTAAAGACCCAGAGATCGCATAGAAGAGCGCATTAGGCTTGTACTTCTACTTGTTCTTGTGCTGCTATGGGAGTATTTTGTATGAATATATGTATGAATTTATGAAAATATATACATATATATTATGTATGTATATATGTTATGTATTTCTGTATGGTTGTATATATGTATACGTTTGTATGTACATATTTATCTATACGTCTTCATGTGGCATAACACATTTTTGAGAAAGTCGAAATTCTATGCTCTACTCATTGTGCTATGCGCGCCGCCTTATACAGCTCATTTACCGTTTTGTAAGCAGCAATTCTTGATTAACCTTAGCTCCGCAACTTTTCGTTGGATAATACTAAATTATATTAGCTGTACGCCAATTAACGCAATGCTAAAAAGTTATAAGAAACAAAAACGCCAAGCAAGCAGCGCCAGCGTCAGCGATTACAAAAACAAAATTCACAAATCACGTTTTAGCGCCAACCTGTGTAAGAATGTACATACATACATATATACATTTGTGCTACATGTAATTAGTTACGCCACGCTGTTGGAGTTGCTTTCAACGTTCTTACATGCTAACAGTGTTCGACGGCGCATACGCGAAGGAAACGAACTAACAATACGAGTACGTCGTACGCGCGCTGCCGTCGCGCAGCCTCGATTAAGCAATGGACCCATGCGGAGTGAGAGTGCGGCCCTGACGCGTGACTATGCCAGCGCCACGGTCGGAGTCCAGCAAGTATGGCGCACAACACACCCCAAGCCCCCAAGCCCCACCAGCAACCACCACACGCCAGCGTATGCACTTTAGATTACATGATTACTCAATACAAATGGAAATGTGCAATGTGATCTACTCGTCGTTGGCGCAGCAGCAGACGGACGTACGAACGGAACGGACAGACGGGCCGACGACGACGGTGCGCTTAGCCAGAGAATGTAAAGTATAGAGAAGGTGCAGGTTCGATGTCGAACATTTTATAAAATTGTGATACGGAATTTCACCTCACAACCACAGAATTCACGATGTGAAATGTTAATATTTTTAACAGTTCTCTCACCTACTCCACCAGTGAGTATGAAGAGAAATAATATGAGTATGTACGGCATATGATGCCATAGCATGTATATTGAATATGGAATATTGAAGAAAAATAAGTTCTTTGATATTCCATTTTTAACAGCTAAAAATGTGTACAAATACAGCTCTCTCACATACTCAAGAATATGAAGAGACATAAATATATATACATATGTATGTATGCATGCTCCTTATGATACTCCTAGCCACAGCATTGTTGTATTTTCATGCTTTAATTTTTGCTTTCAACTTGGGAATCGCAATGTATGCAAATATGTAAGTATGTACATATGCTTTTGCGTTTTGCCGTCGGCATTTCCATATTGGCATGCAAAAATAATTATGATATGAGGTATGAATGCATGCATAATAATATTTATAGTCAATTTGGACTTGCATATTTAATAATTTTATTTGATTTTTACATAATGTACTATACTATAAATATTTTTGTATTATATTTCTTACTAATAGAAATTAAATTTATCACAAAAATATATTCATATGTATGTATGTATGTATGTATGTACATCTTCTATCATATTAATCTTATGTATCTGCACATGCTCATATGAATGCATGTATACGCATGTGCGCGTTCAGAAATTAAAATCATGATTTTATCACTTATCAATATATTACATGTGCGCGCATTGATCTGCATGTTCATACATTCATATATACTTATATGTATGTACATATATTTGTATACATTGCCGAACAAATAATGCACAAGCATACAAACAAATGCGTACACATGTGAATATGTCACCAACAAAAAATCGAAGCATTGTTCTACAAAAACAATTGTCTAAATAGCAGAAGCATCACAAGTCAATATGGCTGCCGAATTGGCGCAGCCCAAATGTAGTAAATTTTACAACAAAAACGATTTCATTCATAGACGCAGGCGCATATGCCACAAGCGACCTCGCTTCATTCATAAAAACAGACGCCGTAACATCTCCCCGAGCATGCCTTTGCCTACAAGCGTCTTTTCGCGACGATGGCAAAAGCTAAAAATCATAAACTGAACAACTTTCTGATGTTTCTTTACAGAAAGAAGTGAGAAAAGTGGCAATATAGCTCTTGTCGATTTACAATATTTGTCAATTCTAAAATAAGTACTTTTCCGTGGCTCGCAAAAATCTGCGTCGATATGTGTGCAAGCTCATACATATGCATACATATTTACGCTAGTTTGTTGGCAAAGCTGCTACAGCGGCAAGGGAAGCGGTGACAATCGGCGGCCATTAGTTTATTTTTTTTTTGCACAACTCGGATTTTCTGCCAACAACACAATGTTGTGATTGACTCTTTGAAAAAACGTAAGTTTCGGCTATTGGTTGACGGTGACGACGGAGATGCGAAAGATGCGAAAGATGCGTGCGACACTTGTTATTATGAATGTATGTACATACATATATATGTGGCTCGCATTTGTTTTCGTAAACATACAAATGTGCCAAAGAAATAATATACATATGTATGTATGTATATGCCACAGAAATTCTATTGGTATAAATATGAGAATGATAACGAAATAATGCGAATATGCATATGTATTTCATGAAGGTCATTAATTTTTTTAAAGAAATAAAAAGAATGAATGGAAGTATTTATATGAGCACATTTAAGTTCATTTTATAATAGTCGAAATTAGTGTAATTTTTTAAATAATAATTTATTTAAAATTATTTTTTATTTAATTTTGTAATATAAAATTTTTTACCATTTTTGGAAAACAATGGTTCTTATAACACAAAATAATCACGCATATGTATGTGACAATGGTTCATATAATACAACATAAGCATGCATATGTGACACAGAGAATGCTTTGTTACATTCTTTGTGTGACTTTGTATATTTTTCTTCAAAGCATTTCTCTTTATGCATTCTCGCATGAATTCAGTCGTTTTACATATATTTCTGCCTTTGATCGTGCTCATTTCTGCTAAATAGCAGCGGAATGGTGAAATTCCGTGTCACAATCTTATAAGCTCTGTTAGCCGTCCAATCGAACATCATACAGATTTCGATTTGCACCTTCTCTATGTTTTATGTTCTCTGGCTTAGCTAACAAACGAACGTGCGCTCGTATAGAACTGTGCGAAGCGTTTGCTGGCGCGGCGCGCAACATGTTCTGAAGCGCAGCTTAAAAGAAATTTCACTTTTACCCACACCAACTTAGCCCGGTAAGTAATAAGCACCGTTAAGCAACAACTACAAGCGCACGGGAAAACTTGTAGCGCAACAACAGCGCTATTTCTGTATGCCTTTGTGTGTGTGTTGGTGTTGTTGTTGGCTGAGTTGTAGTGAAGCCAGCGCTTAGATGCTTTTATTCAGGTGAGAGTGGGCAGCGCCGTGGTGGCGGTTTGACACAGCTGTCAATACCAGTTTTATTATGAAAAATGTGGGTTGCAACATGTTCGAAACGCGACCAACTGAACGTATGTTGCTGCAACGTGACCGCATTTACAACGGCAAAATACAGAGAATCATGCGCGCTATGGCCATTAGCCAACACAAACAGCACAAACGGCACAACAGCAATAGCAACAAGGGGAGTAGCAACAGCCATAGCCACAGCCAGCAGCCGCCAACTGAGCCGATGTGTGGCTGCGCTTGCTATTTGCCTTTAACGAGCAGTGAAAGAGGTTTACTTGTGAAAGCTTTTCTATTTCAATTGTGTTTTAACAGTCGTGCTTAACGGTTGTGCGATTTGCTGCTCCGCTAATGCAATATTCTCACCGAAAAAACAAAACCAACAAGATTCTAACCAAAAACGCTGTTGAATTCATAAATGGAACGCAGTAAAAAGCGCTAAGTGTGGTGGCAAGAATTTCCAAATCCAGTCACGCCAGCGGCACAATGGGCGCGCAGTGAATTTTTCGGCTACTTATTTACATTTACCTTCGTACTTGGCTCACACGAAATACGGGATATATGCACAGATAACGGATTGCGTTGCGCGCTACATTGTGTGTGGAAATTACAAAAAAATATATATTTAATACGAGTACTTTAAATAATTAACGGTAAAAATATATTATTTGCATTACGCAAATATTACAACAACAAGAAATTTTGCAACAAAAGTTATGCTGTGCAGAACTGTATACTTAAAAGAATTAATAAAAATGAAGTGACTGCATTAGAAGTTAACGGAGATTAAAGACAATTATAAAATAATTAAAAAAAAACAACAATTAAAAAATACAACAAAAAACAATTTAAAAAATGCACACAATTTAAAGAGAAATTAAAATATGTGTACTAAAAGTTTTCAAATAAAAAAATACTATAATAATAATTAGTAAGCTACAAATCAACAAAAAAACATTAACAAAGCAAAATAACAACAACAGCAAGTGCAAGTGTACGAAGAAAAATTAATTAAAATGTCTATTGTTTGCACTTTGGAGCCAAAAGTGAATTTGTTCAAGAATTCGGCAGCTAAAAATATGCTTGTTTTAAAAAATAATAATGCGCTGAAGCACACAGGGTCAACTAACGGCGCAGCAGTGGAACCAGCTAAAAATTACAACAATAACATATACGCAAAGGATAAAAGTACGTTACACCGAATGATGTGTGAAGCTAATATTTTTATTTATAATGTAAAAACAACAAATAGATATGCGTTTATAAAAACAAAAGGCTAGCAGTGCTATCAATTGATGCTAGGAAGTACAAGAAATTTAAATAATTAACGCATTGTATGAAAAAAATAAATTTTTTGACAAATTAGCTAAGAAGAGCTGTTTTTAAGCAACTGGTCCGAAATATACTAGTTACAAACTAGACCAAAAAATTCATATAATTATCTAGTTTTATAAATTTTTCATAAATTAGTCAGCAGTTGTTGATTTTAGCGATTTCAACAACTGGTCCGAAATATACTAGTTGCAAACTAGACCATAAATTTACATATTACTATCTAGTTTTATGAATCTTTTCATAAATTAGCCAGTAGTTCTTGATTTTAGCAATTGTTTGTTGATTTTAGCGATTTCAACAACTGGTCCGAAATATACTAGTTGCAAACTAGACCATAAATTTACATATTACTATCTAGTTTTATGAATCTTTTCATAAATTAGCCAGTAGTTCTTGATTTTAGCAATTGGTCCAACATACACTAGTTTCAGACTAGTACGTAAAAACTAAAAAATTGTCCGTTTTAATTTCTTTCTCACAAATAATTGCAAATTGACATTTCTGCAGTTTTAACGTGTTGCTATTCACAAAAAATATTGTTTCGTCGCACAATGTTCCAAAAAAATGTTCTAAAATCTTTTTTTTTCTCACTTTCTTTCACTGCGATTTTCATCAGCGAATTCTTGTTTTTGTGTCTACTTTGTTTGTAAATTTATTTATGATAAGCACTCATATAACATTTTGTTTATGTGGTCAGTGCTTTAAATACCAACTATATAAAGCGAATGTATACAAAGAAGTAATATTTTTTTCTATGACATGTAATATAAATTATGGGACTTCCCCTCAACAAAGGAAGTAAACTAACTTCAACATGGCTTACATATGTATGTATGTTACAATATATGTCTGTGGTTTATGGTGGAAATATTGCATGACTCAGAAAATTTATTTTCCCTTTGTAACTCTTTGCGATTCTCAGCGGTCCCTGCATGGCTCTATATACATACAAGCCTACATAACACATACTTATTGACTTATTTAGTAAGAATTCACCATTATTCACCGCGTATACGAGTACAATGCTAGTATTTTGTAAGAGGCATCAGTAATTAATTATTAATTAGTTTTTATTATTACATAAAGCTTTCAATTTCTA
The DNA here is from genome assembly GCA_037783105.1 of Bactrocera zonata. Classification (NCBI taxonomy): domain Eukaryota; kingdom Metazoa; phylum Arthropoda; class Insecta; order Diptera; family Tephritidae; genus Bactrocera; species Bactrocera zonata. Next base: position 231,999 of record JBAWJQ010001082.1, on the reverse strand, counting down.
TGAAATGCATGGCATCTTTCTGTGGGAATTCAAATATTGCTTTACTTGTTCGCGACTTGTTCACGACTTATTCTAGACCGCAACTGCACTTTCCGAACTTACGATAACAAAAAATTTTTCGGAAAAGCATGATATTCTGGGGCACACAAAAATTTTAAAATGAAAGCGTCGCTTTACAGAGCTTCTTGTGAGCTATTAACTTTTACTTAGCGAGAGCTTTCCAATTTAATGCAACAAATATTTCACAGAAAAACCTCCGGGAGACGAGTAGAATATTAATTGTGAAACTATTTGAAGCATACTTAAGTAAATATTTCAACAAATATACTTTATATCAAGCAATTTTGGGATCAAGCAAAATATAAAGTAAAAGCTTTAGTTCAAAGAGCTTTTGGGGAGCTTTTAACTTAACTAAGTTAGAGCTTTCACAAAAGGAATTTACTGAGAATTGCTTACAATTAGAAATTTACTTTTTAAAACAGAGCTTTTAGTGAGCTTTTAACTTAACTAAGCCAGAGCTTTCACATTTTTCGACGAAAAGTGATCTAGTAAGAATCGTTTACAATTAAAAATTAAATTTTTAAAACAGATTTTATCATTTAAAGCGAAAACTCATATAAAAATTAAAAAAAAACTTAAAAATTTGTTTTCTCATTATTTTAATAAAAATTTCATTAGTCGTAAATACTTTTTCACCATTTACAAATCTTAATAAAATAATGCAAAATATTCTAACAAAAACCAATTTTTTCTTCTTTTTAGATGCAACCTACAAAGCCAACAACATTAACAACAAAAACACTGACATTTACAACAACAATAATTGTAATAATCTCAACCAGCAACAATTAGAGCTCTTGCAACAGCAGTACAATAAACGGAATACCGTTGCTGAGCTAATCGCTCGCCAACAACAACAGCAACAGCACCAAATATCCAATGATATCAGCTCCACGGCCAACAGTGAAGTGTTGAATAGTGGAAATTTCGTCACTGATATGCCGGAAATTCTCAGCGTTGCTGCCTTAAATACTAACCATCACAAGAACAACAACAACATAAGTTCCTCGGTAACAGGTTCGAACACAAAAACAGCTACAATGCACAACGTACGCTTACCGTCCATTTCGCCGACACTATCGTTGAACGGCAGCTCAAATGATGCAAACAATGGTGAGTTTACAAAATATTTAAAAACAAAAACTTCATTTCTATACAACTATTGTTATATGTATGTAAAGGGTGATTTTTTAAGAGCTTGATAACTTTTTAAAAAAAAAAAACGCATAAAATTTGCAAAATCTCATCGGTTCTTTATTTGAAACGTTAGATTGGTTCATGACATTTACTTTTTGAAGATAATTTCATTTAAATGTTGACCGCGGCTGCGTCTTAGGTGGTCCATTCGGAAAGTCCAATTTTGGGCAACTTTTTCGAGCATTTCGGCCGGAATAGCCCGAATTTCTTCGGAAATGTTGTCTTCCAAAGCTGGAATAGTTGCTGGCTTATTTCTGTAGACTTTAGACTTGACGTAGCCCCACAAAAAATAGTCTAAAGGCGTTAAATCGCATGATCTTGGTGGCCAACTTACGGGTCCATTTCTTGAGATGAATTGTTGTCCGAAGTTTTCCCTCAAAATGGCCATAGAATCGCGAGCTGTGTGGCATGTAGCGCCATCTTGTTGAAACCACATGTCAACCAAGTTCAGTTCTTCCATTTTTGGCAACAAAAAGTTTGTTAGCATCGAACGATAGCGATCGCCATTCACCGTAACGTTGCGTCCAACAGCATCTTTGAAAAAATACGGTCCAATGATTCCACCAGCGTACAAACCACACCAAACAGTGCATTTTTCGGGATGCATGGGCAGTTCTTGAACGGCTTCTGGTTGCTCTTCACCCCAAATGCGGCAATTTTGCTTATTTACGTAGCCATTCAACCAGAAATGAGCCTCATCGCTCATCGGACACGGACGCGAAACACATTTCGAACCGAACACTGATTTTGGTAATAAAATTCAATGATTTGCAAGCGTTGCTCGTTAGTAAGTCTATTCATGATGAAATGTCAAAGCATACTGAGCATCTTTCTCTTTGACACCATGTCTGACATCCCACGTGATCTGTCAAATACTACTGCATGAAAATCCTAACCTCAAAAAAATCACCCGTTATATATAATGTGTGAGACATATAATGATAAGCACTTCTTTGCTCTGTCTACTCCCACTTGCAGTGCACGCCTACTCCATGTACGGCCCTATCAGTCCACAATCCAGCGACAGTGGTCACAGCTTACCCGATAACATGTCGCATGTGAATGGCAAACAATACCGCAACAGCTTCAGCGGTTCCAACAGTTCATTTGATTCGCACGGCATGTCCAAGTCACAGTCGCAAGCGCATAAGGATCTGTTCACACAGCGCAAGCAGCGTGAGTTTACGCCGGACAGCAAGAAGGACGACAGCTATTGGGATCGACGTCGGCGCAATAATGAGGCGGCCAAACGTAGTCGCGAGAAGCGTCGCTACAACGACATGGTCTTGGAACAGCGCGTCGTCGAGCTGACTAAAGAGAATCATGTGCTCAAGGCACAATTGGACGCTATCAAAGATAAGTTCAATATTTCCGGTGAGAATTTGGTGAGCGTCGAACAGATATTGGCTTCATTGCCTACCAGTGAGCAGGTATTGAGTATTACGAAGCGTGCCAAGATGACAATAAATGGCGGTTTCAATGGCGCCACCACCGCGGTGCCCACATCCATTGTCTACGGTATACCAGCGCACGCAACCGCCAATGGCGCAGGTGGCATGCCGAGCACTACAACCATGGCACAAACACCCACATCCAATGGTATACTGACACCACAGAAGTCTAACACTATGAATCAGGTGGCGAACAGCGATCCGAATAGCGCTTTGAACGGCGACAACGGCTTGTTGTGCAAAACCTCACAGCAGTCACTGCAGCAGGCCATTAAGAATGTGAACCAATCGAATATGGCCAATACATTAACGCACCCGCATGCGATATCGTCGGTCGCACACATGCAAATGTCCACCTCGCCAGTACACCTCAACAGCGAACACTATCAGCCTCCACCACCCCTGCCGCTCAACACCAACTACAACGCTGAAATGGCACGTGCAAACAACACGAGCGTCTTAAGTAACGGCGTCAACAACGCTAATGCGCCCACACATTTGGAGAGCGCACGACACCACGCCGCAGCAGCGACACCGCAGCAACAACAACCAGCACCTCCGTCCAATCTGCAGAACTTGCACGTGTTGCAAGCGCTCAATCGCAATGTCAACTGCGATGATCTCGATAATTTGCGCAAAGTTGTTGCTGTGGTCGGCGCTGCTATCAACACGAATGGCACAGCCGACACGGCCGAAGCGCCACTTTACAATGCACCGGTAACGGCACCCCTATACGTGCCACCACATCCCGCCAGCATGTATGCCTACAGCACAAAGGAACAGGTAACAGCGTCCAGTCAAACTCTAGAAAACGGCTATCACACAAAATCACCCGAAATCAATGGCGTCAGCTCGAGCGCGGTCGATGCAGTTACCTCTTCATCCGTCAACGGTAATGGCGATGCTAACGGTGGCAATGACGTGTTAAATTTATCGCGTCGCGCTTGCTCGCCGGCCTATGAGCATATGCTCTCATCGACCATTTCGTCCTCGGCCTCCTCGTCAGGTGTGGCCTCCGGCGATGACGAACACGAGCCGGATGGCGTTGACGATATCGAACATAACAATGCGGTCAACATCAGCACCACCAGCAGCAGCGATTCGAACAACTGTTTGCCGCTCAAATTGCGCCATAAGTCACATTTAGGTGATAAGGATGCGGCTGCTACGGCGCTGCTAGCGCTGCAGCACATCAAACAAGAGCCGGTGAGTAATCGCGCTTCACCACCCGGTTGGGTGGACAATGGCGACAATTCGAGCGATGAACGCGACTCGGGCATCTCGATCGGCAGCGCCGAGTGGACCGCACAATTTCAACGTAAAGCCGATAAGAGCAACAGCTCAATTGTGGGCGTGACACCGTCCGAACGCGAGCACATACTGAAATCTCATTTGGCACGCCTGGAATCTGAGGTGGCCAACATCAAGAATATGATGATCCTGTCTGTAGATCAGATCAATGCACCGGCGGATTTGAAAATCTAAGTTGCTTAGCCACACGGATTAGCCACATTTGTGGAAAAAACCGTAAGCGCTTGTATGGAGAGAGAGCAGAGACACAATAACTTTTTTTTTACATATTTGTGGGGAGTGCTTTTGTTAGGTAGGGGCGTGTTTGTTGTAGTAAACGTATGGGAATTGAGGCATGTACGTCTTAAGATTTGTTGTGTACTGAAATTTTTTTTATAAAATGAAAATTGTACATAAAAAAATAATTGTACAAAAGTTGCTTAATTGTGTATTAGTTTATATGATTTAATTGTAGCTGTCAAAAAGTATAAAAATAATTAGAATTTATTATTTTTGCAAACAAAACATAATAACATAGTACTCTTAGCAGCCGCGGGCATGTGAACACACCTTAAAGTTTAGCGTATAAAATTTGAAAGTGTTAAATGTCAAATATCAGCAAAGAAGTTGGCAACGCGTAGCATCATATCAACAAATCATGCATCATTTTCAAATCATTATCAGATCATCATCATTTTCAGTTCCTCATAACATTTTTTTCTAATTTTGAGTTCAAAAATCATTTCATTGTTGCTAACTTCAATATAATTATTACTTAGTTGTTTAAATAATAAATGCTATTTTATAAAAAAGGTAAACAAAACGCAGCTAATAAATCCTATATAGTGTATACTTAGTTATATTTATATGATATTAAAAATATTGGAAAACTTCATTTTCGTATGAAATTTTTCGGTGGTCAACTTGTGCAAATGAATTTAATGAATTTTACTTTATTTATAATAGTTTTTTATTTTTGCTAAGATCTCTCTAAGATATATAGCACATGTAGTTATTTAACTAATTATCTAGCTAGCTTGCCACCTGATATTTATATATGCGCATAGTAATTGTATTATAAATACCATTGTATTACCAGTTAGCATAGGCAAACCTAATACTATCAACATATGCGATACAAAATATATGTATGTACATAAACGTCTGAGTACAACTCTCAGCTAAAACACAATTTGAAAAAATAAAATAAAATATTTGAAAAAATAAAATAAAGTATTTGAAAAAAATATAAAAATTGCTTAAAATGTTTTCTAAACATTTAATAATTAAAAGCTGATTGGAGAGCGCGTAATTTTAAAATCAACTGTTAAACACAAATTATGTGTATGTATGTTATTTATGTTCAGTTATTAGTATATAAATTATAAGAAAAAAGTTGCAAATTTAACAAACATTACTACCACCTGTGATTTCAGTAAACATAAAACATTCGCAAGTGGATTTCAGCAGTGACTAGTAGTTTTATAAACCATATACACATACATATATTTATATTTATGTTTATATGTAAGTAATGTAAAGATAAATATGTATGTAATCGCTGTGTAAACACATAAAAAACGTTAACTGTTCATAGTTCCATTTACATATTTATTACACTACAATTGAATATGTAAAGAAGTTTTATATAATAGTTATACATATATTTATATATACATATATACGTTTGTTAATCACTACATTTATCAATATACATATTTATTTTGGAGTTCTTATTGCATTGTAAATATATAACTGCGTTTGCATACCTAAATATGTATTTTAGTGACTATTGAATTTTACATTAGACCTACATAAATATTGTAAATAAACCTAAACATTTCCAAACAAAAAAATTAATTACATAAATGCGTTTTTATTCAATTTCATAGCAACAAGAATAGTGCAGAAGGCTTTGAAGTGGTAGGAATTGAAAGAAATTTATATTCATGAAATTTTAATCCTTTCAAATATTGCCTTCGACTACCTCTCAGATGGTCCACCCGTTGAGTCCAATTGGTAAATGACGGTAAAGGACGAATGACTCGCGTCATATTTTGCTCCAAGGCCAGAGTAGAAGTGGGATTCTCCGCATACACTTAAGACTTTACATATCCTAACAGGAAAAATTCTAACGGTGTGATATCACACGATCTTGGTGGCCAATCGACCGCCCCAAAACGTGAAATTATCTGCTCACCGAAGTGTTCCCTCAATAAATCCATTTATTGATACGATGTGTGAGAAGTAGCGACGTCTTGTTGAAACCAAATGTCGCCGAGATCACGAGCTTCAGTTTCAGGCATCAAACAGTCGGTTATCAAGCCGCGATAATGGTCGCCATTGACGATTACGTTCTCAGCGGCATCATTTTTGAAGAAATATACAAACCACACTAAACCGTTGTTTTTTTTTTTTAGATGAAATGGTAGTTTGAACAATTTTGGTTGGATTTGGATAACTTTTGGTCATAAGGTAGCGTACTCTAAAGGCATAGAAAGATTTGAATGAAATTTAAAATTGTGGAGTAGTAGTTTTTGCGTTTTCCATGGTCGTCATGGGGGCTTCTCTTCTGCGGCTGTTTATTACTTTTCATTGGGGGCGTTTTTTACGTGGCGGGTCCCAAACCCAGCGCTCAACACTGGTGAGGGATGGTTCGCCTTCTCATTTTAGCTCGCCTTTAATCGGTTGTTCTTTGGCTGCCCATAGAATACTTGGCCTAGGACCAGAAGTCGTGAGCTGCTTGAGCCATATGTAAAAGAATCGTTTCTGGACACTCCCAAGTGAAACAGAAAACAATCCGATGGATTGACGGCAGAGCTTTTCAAATACGGCGGCGATAACGAGCACGCATCAGCTTCTTTGTAGAATATGGTTGGACGAAAGCATGCTTAACCATTGGAATTTAAGTGTGCTCTGCCCAATACACAATATACAAAAAGAGAAGCAGCACAATCTGCCCCAATTACCGTAGGCTAAGCCTAATCAATATCGCTTAGAAGGTTCTATCGAGGTGTAAAAGATTAAAGCCCACCGTCAACGAACTCATTGGACCTTATCATTGTGTCTTCAGACCCGGAATTTCAACAACTGACCAGATATTCACCATGCGCCAAATCATGGAAAAGACGCATGAAAAGAGAATCGACACACACCACCTCTTCGTCGATTTCTTTTGCTTTTAACCGCACGAAAAGAGCTGCATTTATGCCGATGTGTTTGAATTTAGTATCCCCGCAAAACTAATACGGCTGTGTAAACTGACGTTGAGAAATACCAAAAGTTCCGTCCAAAACGAGGTTTCAGATAAGGCGACTCCCTATCGTGCGACTTCTTCAATATATTGGAATTTTGAATGGACGAAAAGACTCCAGCTCTGAAAGAATTCGAAGCAGTATCAATCGGAGGAAGAAGAGCAAGACCAGGGGGAGAAGGAACTGGCTTCGCTTGGAATATCCGACCTTGTGAAAAGAAGAAACGACTGCCGCACTGTTGTTAATTAGGCTATAACCGCGAAAGCGGTGTCTACGCCAGTAAAGAAGTAGTAGTTTTAACAATACCGTTAAATGGTAATCCATATACCCAATAAGTCAGTTTGTATGGCACTTATTTACTATAGAAGTCCGTTCTGAACAATTTGTTCGGAGATTGAGCTTTGTACATGCCAAATTGCGGAAAGATCTCTTGTGAAATAATGACCTTTTCTGTACAAGAACTTGATTATAATAGTTGAGTTTGTATGGCAGTCCGGTTTGAAAAATTTGTGATAAAGATTGTACCGTTAACTTGATAATAATAATACAAAATTTCGGCACGATATATTGGAAAGTTAAGAACACTATTATACAAGAAATTCATACTGAATAGTGCTGGGAAAGATTTCTGTCAAAGTTTATTTGCGTTTTACTTTTACTTCAAAGCAAATGTATTTAACAACAAAGCGAAGAAAGTCAAACGTTTGGCACAGAGAACGCTTTGTTTTCCGTGCTTTGTGTTAACAAAAATGCTGATTATTGCAACTGATTCTAACTAAATCCGTCATTAAATATCAATTGAGAATTCTTCGAAACTCTTGTGTACAAACGATCGTTCATCCCTTCCACGCTAAATTTTTCAACACATTAGAGTTTTAGTAGCCGTGTCTTGCTGGGTACAATTCAATTTGTTTCGTTTATTCTTTTTTCACATTTTGCAAAGAAATGAGAACCCTGGTTAATTTGCAATTAGAGTTTTTCCAAGCCATCTGGCATGTTTGTCTTTGCAACCGGGGGAGAGAAGTACGAGTAGATGAATATAAACAAAATTTAACAATTTATTGATTACATTTAGCATAAAAGAACAATATTAAAAATGAATTTTACAAAAACATAGGTAATTAATGTCACTGCTCGTTTATTTATTTTTTTTAATGCTGCTGGAATTTTCGTTGGCACGAAAAAACAAATCTTGACAATTGGGTGTCACTGACCATATTTCTAAATGCAAATTTCATGGCAGACTATTTTTCGCAGTCGCAAAACCAGTTAGATTCTGAAAAAGATCCGAATTCAGATCTCTGTTGTTGCGAATATATAGATCACCAAAATAAACGTTATCACGTCCTTGCCTGCTGCTGCAATTGTGAAGACTTTGACAAAGTATTTACGGAGTGAGTACGCCGGAAGCATTTGTTGTGGAAACGTTATTAATCAATGTCATTGTTAATTATAGTTGGCTTACCTGTCGACGCATCGACAGATCTCGTCAACGCAATATGTTGTTATCTTTTCAGGACCGCCTACGTATACCATGGCATGGTGGGGCAAAACAAGTTACATTTGATACCGTTGCTCCCGTATTTATTATACCGCTGCTAATAAGTATAGCGGCGATAAATGCATATACGTGCATTGTAATCTTTTTAGCATGTTCTGTGATTATGTGTTACGCGTATAATTATATTCACCGTAATGCAGGACATACTAGCTTCTTCAGTATTTGGAATCTTTCGTCTTTAATTTATTTATTGTTGCTATTTGAGTTTACTGTACCACTATTGGAAGTACTACCGGAGGAAAATCTAGTTTTAGCGCTACTCTCTATAATATCTGTGATTTGTTTTTGGCAAACTCGTAAACGAGCCGTTTTAAATAGAGTCATACAACCTCTCACTGGGGGCAGCGAGCTGCCAGATATTGCAGAAACAAGCGTTAATGAGGAGAATGAAACAGAGCAAACAACATTATTGATTGAGCAAGATTTGGATGAGGTACAATCATTGGATGGTATCAGCAGTAATCAGCCAAATCTCTGCGCAACTTGTCGCAAGTGTGTGCCGGCAAGAACTGCACATTGTCCTGTTTGCAGAGCTTGTATTAAACGGCTTGATCACCACAGTTATTGGCTAAATTGCTGTATAGGCGAAAGTAATCATCGCTACTATATTGTTGGAATGATTTTTGGAGCTTTAGCTTTGATAGTGGGTGCTGATTTGACATTAACGGCGGTGTGCCATCCATTTTTAGCTGCTAACGTTGCAGGCGTGCAAATTTTGCTACCAGACGATTGCACTGAAATTTTCGAGATGTATGAGTAAGTAGAATGTTTTGAAACTGAAAAAGTATGTCATTCGTCAACAACTTTTTTCATAGATTGTCCGTAGCTTTTGTTATTGCTATTTACGCTTTAATTATATCACAATATATCTTGGTGATGCTTGTGCAACAGGGGTACATGATCTCACGTGGAATAACAGTACAGGAATGGAAGAGCGGATTGCGGGGAAATAACAAAACAGTGAAATACAACTGCAAAAGTTTTGTTCTCTAAAAGGTAAAATGTGTAAAGTCCAGACCAAATAAAAATTTGGCATCAGCACAAATTCTACTAACGAACTCAGCTAGTGTCTCGTGTACTAAGTAAACCAAAGAGAATTATGCTTCATATGAATTGCATTAAAAATAATAATTATTCCTTGTATGATAATATAGTATCTTTGCGGTCAGTTTAACATTAATTCGTCATCCTACTTAGGGACTGCAACTACTTACAACAACAACCATTCTTTCAAGTGTGACATTAATTTTGTGCTCTCTAAAAAAGCTTTCAAGTAATTCGAGTTGTGTATGTCAAACAGATTAACTAACTTAATAGATTGTGGTAATAAGTGATATGAAATAAAATTCAACTCTGTAAAAAGGTATTTTATTTATAAAAGATAATTTAATAGCAGCTTTTATTTTTATGGGTTATCTCTGTTTGGTGTGTAATCTGGCAGCAGCTCCCATATTTTCATGCGCCAACGTTGACGTCGCTCCTCCGTCTCTCTTTCCAACTGTAATATTTGCGGTAAACGTTGCCAACAATCCAAAACCTTCCACTTCAAATGCCTGCATAGAAGTAAACAAATATGCAAAGGTTTGTGGAAAAATTCAACAAATATATATTGACGTTTAGTCGTACCATTCGTGGTGGGATGTCGCCTGTTTCATTTTTGCTGCTGCAATGGCGCTCATCCGTGCGCTATGTTGTGCCCATAATTTGAATGTGATCTCGGTACGCTTCAAGTCACACCAATCGACGGCTACATTGAATTTACTACGCTCTTGTTGCACATACAATTGCCATGCGCATAATGTTTTTCGTTTTATTATTTTATCATATAAATCATCAGCCAATAATTGTTTTTCATTTCGTAATTTTATATAGTAGTCGCGCCAGTTTACGAAATATGTACGTTTGAAAATTTGACGTCTGAAATGCTCACATTTCCGCTTATTTTCACGTTTACGTATTATCAACCGTTTAAATCCTTCCATACCAATGCGACGCAGCAGTAGCCGGCGATAAAACTCATCCGCTTTATGCTTCGCCTCAAGCGCTCGTTGATGTTCTCGTTCTTTGAGTACTTTAGCCATTTTCTCTTGACGACGTTTTTCTTTTAAAGCTTCAATACGCAAGCGCTTAGCCTCTTCATCTTCGAGACGCTAAAAATTTGATGAAGAACCTCATTAATGCTACCAAGTTATTTAAAAACCCTCAAGAAGATAACCTATGAGGAAAGTTGATTGTTGTTTCTTGTAAAACAAATTCATGACGGTTGGAATAGAAGTTTTCATAAAAAAATGAAAACAATCAACTTTTATTTTGTAGAACTTCGAAAACAATACATTGAAACTGGATTTCGGTCCTAACTCCAATCAACATATTTTTAGTTATACCCTGAACAGGGTTGTTAAGTTTGCCACCCAGAAGGAAACGTTGGAGACCCTATAAAATATAGTTATATGTAAATGATCAGCGCTTATCAGCTGATGTCTGTCTGTTTGTCCGTCTGTATGTATGTATATAAGCGAACTAGTCCCTCAGTTTTTGAGATGTCGACCTGAAATTCTGGATACGTCCTTTAAACCTCAAAAAACTTTTCATTTGTCGGATTATATCGAACCTTTATAGTATATAGCGGTCTTACAAACTGATCGATCAAAATCAAGTTTTTTCTTGTTTTTAATAGCGGTGGCCAATACGAAAGCGTTAGAAAACATTTGAAACTATGAAAGTAATAGAATGACAAACTCGGCCATGTAAGCGAAAATTATATAAAAAAACGTATGAAAAATCTAACTCTGCTTGCTAATTAGAAGTAGTAGCATCAAATAAAAATATCAATTTATACAAAATCAGAATAAACCTTTGCTTCTTCGGCAGCCATCTTTTGTGCCTCTTTCTCGGCCTCTTGTTGCAAACGCCTTTGACGAGCTTTTTCATGTCGAATGTTTCTTTCCAAGGCGCGTTCTTCCATTTGAAGTAAGAATTTAGGCATAAATAAAGCTTTTCCCTGTAAACTGGTCATATTTTCGTCTTTTGCATCACGTAGATTACCGATCAGCTGTAGACATTTAGCTTTTGCTTTGAACTTCGGATCACCATGACGTATGATGGTCTTCAGTTCATTTTTTAAGTCTTCTCTGGCCTCCTTTGCTTCATCAGACAGTTTATTCAACTTTAATTCCATAATTATGCGTTCCTGTCGCTCGAGTTTTAGCCTTTGTAGATCAATAATGTCCTGTTGTATTTTTATTCTGTGAAATAGTGACACGGTAGTTAACAAACACCAAATATGTTAAGATTGGGTAAGCAATTGACAGCAGCGATGCATAATAGACGTTTACCCACTTTAGTTTTTAATTATTGTATAACTCATTTTAAACTTACTTGTTTTGGTATTTTTTTGTTGTTTGCGTTGAAACCACTGGCATTTTCTGAGTTTCTTCACGTGCTTGCCCAGTATTGCACTGACGCGCATAGCGGGTTAACCGTAATTTCTCTTTTCGTATTTTGTCCAAGAACATATTGATTTTATGTACGCGATCACTCTTACTGGACACATCTTCTCTTTCTATCTTCTCAATGGTTACGAAATGTATCCATTTTAAGAAATACTTTCTCAACAACGTCAGATTTGTGTTTGCTCGTGGCCGAAAAAGTTGCTGAATAATCAAGTTTTGCTCGTGGTTGGAAATGCTCTCATCTTCTAATTCTTCTGACGTTGTAATTGCGGAATCCGCTTCCTTCGGTTTTGAAAGCTTTGTAATAACAAGTGGTTCCAATGCATTTGCTACATATTGAGATGTAGTATCTTTAAAATTGATTTGAACCTCAATGGGTTCAGCGGCTTTTTTGTTCTCCATGTTAGTTCCACTTTCTTGTGTTAATTTTTCTTCTGCCTCCATTTGTAGCTCGAAAAGTGCTTCCTCTGCTAAATCCGAAACAACTGAATCAATACCATCACTGGTATTTGAGCATATGGAATTCTCCCGATCGAAGTTCTTTATATTCACCGTTTCAACAAAACGCACACAACGTTCCTTACAGGAAGCTTTACCATTTGATTCCATATCCACACTATCTGGACACTTGTGTGCTCCTGTCAAAAATTGTGGATCTTTTTCAAAAGTTTTATTTTCGAGATTAGTTTCAAGCAGATTACTTTCCGGCTCATTGGCAATTACTACATTTCGCGACTTAACTTCTTCATCTATCTTTTCTGAATATTTACTCAAACTAACTGTCTCAGTAAGCTCATTATTCGCATTATCGACATTGGTATCTTTTAATAAATAATCATCCTGAATTTCAACATTTGATACATCTGCTTTGAAATCGCTTTCAGGAACCATTTCCGCTACGCCTTTGAGATTCTCTTCCAGATGGACTTCCTCAAGCTCGTTGTTATTTTTTATTAATATAGTAACTTCACATACTTCGTCAACTCTTTGCAATGCCTCCAAAGGAGCAGCGTAAAAGTTTTCAATATGCTTTGCAGCCCTAACCAAACTCTGAGTTAAATACTCATTATCCATGTCGTATATTTTGTTATTTTCATCACTCTGAGTTATTTTCACTCGAAGTGTGTTCCTTTTGCGATTTTTCTGTAGTTGTTGCCGAAATTTGCTTAATTCATTCATGATGTAGCGTTCCTCAACAGCCAAATTATGGTTTACACAAGCGTCAAGTGTTCGTAGTCCACCCACTGTAGCTAAAGGCAATTTTCGTGGTATTTTGCGAAACTATTTTGTAAAAATTATAGTATTCATTGAAAAATATATGTATATTTTTTGTAATCTACATTTATTTTAACTTTCATTACCATTTCGTGTCGCATATCCATAACAAGTACAGGATTAAGCACTTTGTTTGGTAAGCTTTTGCCACATAATACGGATTCATCGTGCTGATTGATATAGTCCTTTTCGATAAAATTTTTTACAATATCAGTTTTAAATGAAGATGCGTTTTTACACGTATTTCGTTTTCGTATTCGATCCCAACGGGTAAGCTTTTGGCTAGTTTTTTCCTTTCTTGTTTGTCTCATCGTAAATCTTGAAATATTTTAGTGTAATTTTTCTTTCGTTCTCATTGAAAATATATGAAAATAATGTGATATTCCACTAACTGAAATAAACAAGTTTTTTTGGTTTCCAAGGTTACCAAATGAGTTCCAATTGAAAAGGCAATGATAAATAAAATCGCTTTATACAGCAAAAAAATTTACACCAATTTTAAATAAATGATTTCACTATATTGTTGTTACAGTAATAAAAATGCCAATTCTCTGCGCCGTTTATAAGAGAACCGGGTCTTCCACTATCAGATCGTCAACATTCTCTACAATAGGAATAATGTTTTATGCCACCACATAAAAACAACTTGTTCCATAAATACCGGCTTTAAAAAATATCTACATATTTATTGCGTTAGGTAGTTTTATTTATTTATTCTCCCTTTCTTCTTCTGTATTTCAAAAAAATTCGCATAAAGCAATATTTAATCTTAAATAAATACAATCGTAGCAATTATTATAGTAATTTGAAAATCTTTTTTTTTTTTTTTTTTATTTAGAAGCAGCAGCTCTACAATCTGAAAGGGTTTCCAATCGCATTATAGTATAAACAAAAAACTTGCATCTAGCATAATTCCATAAATATTTCACAATAATTTTCTAAGCAGCAGGGTCTTTTTTGCCTTTTCCCTTTTTGGCAGCAGCGACAGCTGCTTCAACATCAATAGGCGCGGGCTTTACGAATGGAATTTCGTCACGATATTTTTCGGGCATATATTTTTTCAATGGCTCTGGCACTTTCACGCCAGTCTCCGTTTGATGAGTCTCGAGAATAGCACATATAACACGGGTTGTGGCGCACATCGTAGCATTGAGCATGTGCACGTAATCCACAGATGCGTTCATTTTCTTAGTTTGACCATAACGTACAAGAAGTCGTCGTGCCTGATAATCAAGGCAGTTGGAGCACGAAACAAGTTCCCGGAATGCGCCGCTACCACCAAACCAAGCTTCCAAATCAAGTTTTTTTGAAGCAGCATGATTTAGCGCACCAGATACAATATTAACAATACGATATGGAATATTCAAAGACTGGCAGAATTTTTCAGCGTTGTCAATCATTTCGTCCATCATCTCCCAGGATTTATTATCATGAGGAGAGGTAAGTACGAATTGTTCAACTTTCTCAAACTGATGAACACGGAAGATACCACGAGTGTCACGACCATGAGAGCCTACTTCTTGACGGAAACAGGTTGACAAACCAGCATACTTTATAGGTAGAGAAGCCTCTGGCAGCCATTCATCGCGATGGTATGCAGCAATTGGTTGTTCTGAAGTTGCAATAAGATATTTTTCATCTGTAGCTACTTCATCGCCACGTTCGCTGCTTTTGCCAACCACTTTGTAGAGTTCCTCATCGAATTGCGATAGTTGTGCTACTTCCTGCATAACTTCTTTGCGCATAAAGAAGGGTGTATACAAAGGTGTAAAACCACGGTTACTCAACATATGTAGTGAATGTTGAATGAGCGCTTGTTCTAGAAATACTGCAGGACCGGTCAAGAAGTACCCACGTCCTCCTGATACTACTGCACCCTTTTCAGCATTCATGCCGTCTATCATCACAATAAGATCGACATGAGAGTATTTCGTTCTGCGTTCACAATCACCAAATGTACGTTCAACACGATTTTCTTCTTCGTCATTGGATACGGGCACTGTTTCATGTAAATGATTTCCAACTTCACGTAGTGCAGTATTTCGGCGCTGCTCGGCTTGCTGCAGACACCTTTCATTTTCAGACATTGCCTCATCGATTAGTACGCGAACCTTCTTTATCTGATTCACTGTTAGCTGACGCAATATGTCTGAAGTTACTTCAGTCAAAGTGTCCTTGACATTTTGAGGAACTTCTTCAGCGGCATCACCTTGGGGTTCTTTTTTCTTCATTTTTTCTCCAATTTCTTTGCTGCATAGGTTTTTCGCCTTGTTTAGGTTGTCGGCACGGTGTCTGCGTTGTCGCCATTCGGTGTCTTGCTCAATGACTGTCTCTACCAAAGCCAAATCCTTGAAACGCTTTTTCTGATTCTCTCTAATAGCGTCTGGATTTCCGCCTTTATCACTACGGAACAAATCTAAATCCAAAACCATCTTTATTTAAATTTATTTTATACAAATGTGAATCACAACGTGGCGACTAACTTTGCACTTGAGTTTCTCGCTTATTACACGCAGCAACTTTTGTCTCGGCAACTCTTGGTTTATAGGCGAGGGGGCGACGAGGAGAGGAGAATCGCGCCGAGTTTCCAGTGTTCAGCAACTCGCTTTGTGTTCTTATTCGTAGCAGTTCGCTGCGACGTTTTTCGGCATTCGTGTTCTTTCTTTCGTAGTACATAGTTGCATTTGAGTATATTTTTTGAAATTAATATTTTGAATATATTTAAAAAATTTAATTTCATCTTTTGGCAAGTAATTTGCAAATATGTATACAAATATACATAATATAATTTAAATATTTTAGAAAATGGAGTATGACGAAAAAATCGAATTAATTAAAGATATTGTGAAATGTATGGAGAAAGCCATACAAATTGATTCAGACGATAGTGAAAAGGGTGACATATGTATGTGAAATTCTGTCATATAATCTTTGTTTTCATTTTGAATTATAAATAAAATGTATTTCTTAATTGTCAGAACTGATTAATATATGTGATAGAGTGGCCCAAATACCCATAAGGAAAAAGAAACGACAATGGGTTAAAGTAAAGAGTAGACAATGGGTTAAAGTAAAGTGAAAGAGAATGAGAAAAAAACTCGAACAGAGTTGCGCAACACAAGTTGCTCGTGTGAAGGTAATGGGCGACAGCAAAAGAGAATCGCCCGAGAATTAGCAACTTTTGTCGCCTCGTGTAATAATAGACTTTGCTTATTTTTAATGATGATACAAACAGTGCTGCCACTTAATACACAAATAACTAATTGCGCGTCTCCACTATTGTAGATAAATGTAAGTGATCACATATTTTTTATTACAAGCAATTTTCAGCGATTGATGCTGATAAAACATATGCATACTATACATATATGCATACGAACACATTTAAACTCATACATATTTAAGCGAATGCAAAGGTAACACAATTAACTTACGTTGATAAAGTGCTTTTAAGCCCTTGTATTTTATCTCTACCTAGTGTTCTCAAAAATAATTAAAGGAAATCTCCACAAATATGTCCACGCCTATAATTCAAATAAATGCAGAACAAGTTCGTGAGGTACTTAACTGGAGAATGGTGTGCGCAGCTGTAGAGGAAGCTATGAAATCAGTTTCTTATTCGCAAGAAAATCAAGATCAGGATAAACACGACAGCCGGCAAACGAGTCAACCTGCTCGTAGCATGACAGTTTGTGGTGATAAAAATAATCTTTTAATTACCATGCCAGCATACGTTGGCAATTACAGATTGACCTCAAGTACTAATGATGAATCCACTTTAAAATCCAGCACTTTAGCTTGTAAAGTCGTGACATCCTTTGGAAAAAATCCTGAACGCGCGAATCCACTACCAAGAATTATGGCAAATATTCTTATTTTTAATACGGAAACTGGAAAACTAGATTGCATCATGGATGGAACAGATATTACTGCCTGGCGCACCGCAGCCGCTTCTTTAGTGGCCACAAAGTACTTATATTTTCCACGCTATCCTGAAGGCATTGCACGACCAATCAAAGTGGCTATAATAGGTACTGGCGTTCAAGGCGAAAGTCATGCACTTGGTATGTGCTCCTATTTCACAGTTAGTGATATTTATCTGTGGAACCGAACTAGTACCAATGCCGAGTCATTGGGGAAAAAACTGCAATCAGAAATAGCAAACGTAAGAGTTCACGTCTGCTCAACCGCATCGGAAGCAGTTGCAGATGCTGATGTCGTTTGCGTAGGCACATATTCTTCCACACCTTTAGTTACACATACCATGTTAAAGAAGCGTCATGTTCATATTAATAGTAAGTTGCACATAAATAATCAAGAGTACGTATTATATTATATATATACCAGCCTCTACTCAAATAGATGCAGATCTTAAAACCTGTTTATGCCTTTGCATAAAAATTGAAAAAATATTAATATTTAAATTTATTTAAATCAAAAATTATGTCTAACGTCTAGACACTTGTATTCAAATATATTAAATCCTTCTACCTATATTGTAGCGGTTGGCGCTGGTCAAGTACATTTCGGCGAAGTTGGACCAGACATTTACGAGAATGGAAAAGTATATATTGATTCCTGGGAAAACGCGAAGAAAGAGTTGAATGGATTAAAAGCTGAGCTTATTGGTGAAGTAGGAGAAGTTATCAATACAAAACAATATCCACTGAATGACAAAATAACAATATTTCAATCGATGGGTGAGTGAAAATAATTGTTTCGAACACAAATAAAATATTTGGTACTAATCTAGGTATGGCTGCTGAAGATGCAACCGTGGCGCAGTCGATATTTAACGCGGTTCAGTCCAAGAAAGAATAGAAAACATTCGGCCAATTTTCAGAGGATTTAAGAATATTCATGATTATAAAGAAAAGTAATATTTTTTTGGTATAATGCCAAAAAATTATGGGAAATCCTTCAAAGGACTTGGTATAAACTCCCATCTATGTAAATATACCTACTTGTACCATAAAATAAAATCACAAAATTGTGAATCTTTTTTTAAATTTGATTTGTAGTATTGAGGAACTTTTGTTGATTCTATCTTGGCTTTTTTAAAACAGGCAATTTGTTATTAATTAGCTGTTTTCTTGGTGGCAAACATTTTTCCACTAGGGACCAACCACTTTTCACCAAAACGAAAATCAATTAATTTATTATTCATTAACAAAATATTAATTTTTTGTGACCTTGATAATAAAAACTGCATCGTTGAGTCGCCATAATATAAATTTATGTTGACAATATTATTGTTGCCAGACTACTTTACTTTTTGAATACCAAAACCTCTTTTGTTATTAAATTCGTAAATATTGGAATATTGGTAATAGATTTCAAGAATTACTTAACTAATTTTCACGATACTTGTTAACAAAGTTTAAATATAATGAAAAGTAACATAATTTAAGCTGCAATTGCAGAATAACTTGTACCGTTAAAGCAATAATTGTTTTTTGGCAGCACGGCAACCCTAGCTGTTGCACATTTGGAAATTGTAAATAAAAATTCACATTGGAAGTTTAAATATAAATAATATTACATTGAAGTGACTAACAATTATGAGTATAATTAATTTTGAAATTGAAGAAATACGTAAGCTGTGCGAAAATACCGTACCAAATTCTAAAATTATTGCTTGCATTTGTGGGGAATCACCGCTTGTGCGCGTAGATATAATCGAAAATGAGTCGTATCGCCAACTCACGGTTTGCTTGCGTTTTCCAGCCAATTATCCAGATGAGTCAATCCTTGTTGAATTGAAAAGTCGCACGTTGTCCAATAAGTTTCTAGACGGCCTTGCAACACTTAGTGAGAAACATGCACGCCAACATTTGGGAAAACCGCAAGGACTGCATGTACTAAGATTTGTGCAACAATATCTGACTGAAAATCCACTTTGTGTTTGTTTTGACGAGATACAAGATCTACGACGCGATCTCGGCACGGACGCCACACCAGATCAATTGAAATTAAAACAACGTCATTCGATTGTGCAACTAACAGCGAAAGGTGGCGAATACTACTACAAAGTGAGTGCATTTTTACCAAAGGATTACCCGAAAGAGTGTGTGCAACTACAGAATCAGAAAACGAATTTACCAGCAATTTTGCTTCGTTACTTGAACGGGCAATCACGTGAAATAGCTAGACAATGTGTCGAACCGCCACTTCGTTTGAATAAGAAGGAACAATTGGCTTTTCAACCAGTACCTAGCTTATATCGTGCTCTCAAATTTTGTCTGGCCGCTACTTCGGACTTTCATATAGAGTTATGTCCAATTTGTGAGAAAGAGGTGTTACCAAAGAAACCAACTCAGCTGGAGTTAGATGATACCAAGGACGCATATGTAGAACGTGTATACTGTGGGCATCTTTTTCATCAGGCTTGCCTCAAGCATTACCTACAACAGCCACCTTTTCCTAAGGGTGGTAAATTATGTCCAGCTAAGCGACGACATCCGCGTTCCGATGCAAAGTACTATATGGGTGGTGCCGGTAGTAATGGAAAGCAACCGATTGTCAATGCAGATAACGGAGGAACATGTGGAATTCGGTTGGCGCACGATCGTTGGGTTGTTAATGTAAAATTAGCTGAATCACGTTGGGCGCAAAAGCAAGCGCGGGAACGAGAACTGCAGGAAGTAGTAGATTTTCTGAAGTGAACTGAACTCGTGCCTTACGCAAGTGCATACTCAAATATTAGTAATTTTATATATGGTTTATTAGTTGTAAACAGGTTTTGAAACATTTAAATTAAAAATAGTATATATTTAACAATAAACTAATATATTATAATATACATATATGTATTGTACGTCGTGTAGACTGATTAATCAGAAATGAATGGCTGTAAAAAATAATATACCAAAGTAAATGTTTTATTCGTAAAGAGCAAAATTGAAATTGAATGGCGTTCAAAATTAAATTTACTTCAAAATATGTATGTTTGAATACACGTTTTCCACAACGAAATTGGTTAACACTCGACCGGTATGTATATGTACAAATGCCTTTATGTGCGTGTGCATTTATTATTGAATATATGAATCGATGCAACGTTTAGAGCGAATGAATATGAGTTTTGACTGTTTTAAAATGATTATGGTACTCTGCACTTAAATTTAAAAAAGGAAGACATTACTACTTATCATTATATGGTGCGGTTGTGACAAAATTTGACTAGTACGATATTAAAACTAACAAAAAATCTACAACTATTTGATTGTAGCGTATTGATTAGTGCGGCTTAGAATATACGGTTTATTAAAATTCGGTTATAAATTCTCCTTCCTCATGCCGTTTAATTGGATCTCCCTTGATCAGTGAACTAATTAAACTGAAATAGAATAAGAAAGCAATTTTCATCCAAATAAAAAGGGGTATAGTATATGATACCAACCAGTACATTGCTACGAAAAACATAACGAAGTAATAACCCAAATAAATCATGCAATTTCTGAGATGCACTTTCAAAAGTCCACGACTATGTATATCGATCGGATCGTAAACACCCAGACTATCTCTGGGCTGTCTTTGCAGTTCATAACCCAGCCATATGGCCATTGGCATATTAAGTAATAGCATTATCCAGTGCCCTCCAAGCAATAGCAGTATACAAAGTAAAGCATGTATTCCGAATTTTGGTATAACCCAAAAGTTTAAACGTGAACAGCATTCTTGAGCATTTAGATAGTCACTCTCCAAGTCGGCAAGTGTTAGTACCTGTTATATTCAATACTGTATGAAATATGAACTCCCAAGTACTACTCTTCGATACTCACATAGTAAATTAGCAGTAAAAGTATTGATCCATACACAAGCAGGGTTATTGAAAATGTTACCGTTTCCGGGAGCATAACGGTTATAATTTTGTTTCACAAATTTAAATTTGAAATTCTACTATTATTTAAAAGGCGTTGACTTTCATTAACGATACTAATTTGTTTACTACAAAGTTATCATTTGTTTTGTTTTCATATGTTCGTTTTGACATTTCTCAGCGAACAAGAATATAAAAGAAATGAAAATTACAGGGTGACAGTAATGCACAAAAATTTTCAGTTGTAATGAACAGTTTGGGAGCACTTGCAATTTTTAACTGAGTTAAGGAGAAACTGTTCCCTGCTATTGTTAATGTCCGAAATCTTGCTATAAATCGGCAAATTCTGCGCTAAATATTAAATTTAACAAAACTGTGTTAAACAGTAACTATTACAGTACATTAAATATGTACATATGTATATGCAAGATAAATATGTTGCGTAATTTAAAATAAATGTGCAATAACTTGCCATTAAAGATACATCTTTGCATAAGTATATCAAAAATAATTATTTTAATATCATATAAGCACTTACCGCACTTTATTTTACTTCATCTCGCATTTTCTGCAATAAATTAATACACTTGCATACTCTCAATTCTTATCCCCATTTATAACACTTTACTTACATTACCATAACATAATTAACATTAACATAACATAATTAACATTCACATAACATTTTATGCACAATCACTGACAGAGCTCTGTTTGTGCCGACGCTCACTTGCGCCGACGCTTAGCGCTCAGCTTCTGCACTCACTAATTTTCACTTTCACTTTTACTACACAAATAACAACGCCCGATTACTTTTTTCACTTTAAAACGATTTAGTTGACGAACTTCAACCGAATTCTACTGAAAACTCCTTAATTGCAGCTTTAATTCCTAAATTAAATTCACTTTTTACCGAGCTGCTGCGTATGCGACTTACACGAACGCGATATAAGGAAACGACTGCTCGAAAAGGCGGCGGAAATTAAGAAATGACACTCAAGTGGCTTCTGTAGATATTGTAGGAGATCGCCTAAAACTACAGGGTTCACAAATATTTTTGAACTACAGATGGCGCACACTGGAAATTATTTCAAGCACAAATATTATTATATTTGTTTATTTCGCCGACAAGCGTGTAACAAGGAAGAACGGTGGTATTTCATAGAGTGGCAAGCCGTTTATTGACAACAGAAACCTGAAATTTTAATATAGCTTTTGATCATAAAATATTCCAGCAAGCTTGTAAGGGGTTTGCTTAAGAAAGCGATGAACGATCACATACATATGTACATATGTATACAAGAGTTTCGTTTAGAATTGTAAATTCGACCTTAAGAAATTCATAGAAACTTTAAAAAAATATCTGGTTGGTCAATTAACAGTTAATTTAACCGATAGCTGGCTTGAGGGGATCCTTTTTCAATCTACTACCAACAGAGGCTGACATTTTATAGAGTGTACTGCCAGAGAACGTAAAGTATAGAGAAGGTGCAAATCGAAATCTGCATGATGGTTCGATTGCGCGGCTAACAGAGCTGATAGATTTTTATTAGGGAATTCGCCGTGCTCGCTGCTATTTAGCATAATTGAGCACGTGGAGTGTCAAAAAAATATGTAAATGACTGAAAATATATAAAGAGAATTTGCTTCGTAGAAAAGTATACAAAGTCACACAAAGAATGTAAAAAAGCATTCTCTCAGTGACACATGCATGCTTATATTGTATTATATGAACCATTGTCACATATGCGTGATTATTTTGTATCAAATGAACCATTTTTTTCCGAAAAATGGTAAAAATTTAAATTTTTTTTACAAAATCGGGAAAAATCAGGAAAAATTATTTTAATTTTATTTCTCTTTATTTTTATTTTTTAATTTTTAAATAAATTAATATTTATTTCGACTATTATAAAGTGAAGATGTGCAAAATGATCTTCATTTCTTCAAAGAAAATTGATGACCTTCATGAAATATGCATATTCGCATTATTTCGTTATCATATCCATATTTGTACCAGTAGAATTTCTATGGCATATACATACACACTTACATTATTTCTTTGTTTACAAAAGCAAATGCGAGCCACATACATATGTACATACATACACTCATAATAACAAGTGTCGCACGCATCTTTTCGCATCTCCTTTGTCACAACAATCCAAGCTGTGCTGAAAAAAAAGAATAGCCGCCGATTGTCACCGCTTCCCTTGCCCCTGCAGCAGCTTCACCATTCTAGTATATATGTATACGTATGGGCATGAATACATATCGACGCAGATTTTTGTCACGGAAAAATATTTTAGACAAATATTATAAATCGACAACTCCTATGTTGCCGCTTTTCTCACTTCTTAGAACAAACACCAGAAGATGTTCAATTTATGATTTTTAGCTTTTGCCATAAAATAAAAGGCAAAAATTAAAAATAAATCCTACCGAGATTCGAACCCTTGTACTCATAGTGGCTTTTCAAGCGCTTACCACCAGCACCACCATTGACTCTTACATTACATTGTCCTGATTATGGTTTGCATGAAAGAAATATACAATGGATCGCCGATTGTTACAGCTTTCCTTGCTGCTGGAACAGCATGGTAAGCAAACTAGCGTAAATATGTATGCATATGTATGAGCTTGCATACATATCGACGCAAATTTTTGCGAGCCACAGAAAAATACTTATTTTAGAATTGACAAATATTTTAAATCGACAAGAGCTATATTGCCACTTTTTTCGCTTCTTTCTGTGAAGAAGCATCAGAAAGTTGTTCAATTTATGACTTTTAGCTTTTGTCATCCTCGCGAAAAGACGCTTGTAGGCAAAGGCATGCTCGGGGAGATGTTACGGCGTCTGTGTATATGAATGAAGCGAGGTCGCTTGTGGCATATGCGCCTGCGGTTGTGAATGAAATCGTTTTTGTTGTAAAATTACTACATTTGGGCTTCGCCAATTCGGCTGCCATATTGACTTTTGATGCTTTTGCTATTTAGGCAATTGTTGTTTTTGTAGAACAATGCTTCTATTTTTTGTTGGTGACATATTCACATGTGTACGCATATGTTTGTATGCTTGTACATTATTTGTTCGGTAGTGTATACAAATATATGTACATATAAGTATATATGAACGTATGAACATGCAGATCAATGCGCGCACATGTAATATATTGATAAGTGATAAAATCATAATATGAATTTCTGGATGCGCACATGCGTATACATACATACATACATATAATCATATGAGTAGATAATAAGATTAATATGATAGACGATATATGTATGTATTTATATATTGTTGTGCAATGCAATTTCTATTACTAAGAAACATAATACAAAAATGTTTATTAGTATAGTACATTATGTAAAAATCACATAAAATTATTAAATATTCAAGTCCAAATTGACTGTAAATATTACTATGCATGCATTCATACAAAATTATACTTATATCATAATTATGTTTACATGTCAATATTCAATTGCCGACGGCAAAACGCAAAAGCATACATACTTATTTGCATACATTGCGATTCCCAAGTTGAAAAATTGAAGCATGAAAATATAACAAAGTTGGGAGATCATAAGGAGCAGCATGCATATGTTTGTCTTCATATTCATATTCAATGCATGCTTATGTTTACATATGTCTTCATATTCATATTCATGCATACATATATTTATGTCTCTTCATATTCTTAGGTATGTGAGACAGAGAACATAATGTGTTTTGTACACATTTTTCGGTGTCAAAAATGAAACAAAATATAAACAAGCAAAACGAAATTCTTTGTTGGGAGCTTCTTCATATTCTCTGCTTGGGTATACATATATGCCATTTCATCATATTTCTCTTCATATTCTCTGTTAGAATATGTGAGGGAATTGTAAACAATGTTAAAATTGTGAAGCGAATTCCGACCTACAATGTTAACAAATGCGGCGAATTCCCTAATAAAAATCTATCAAATGTTCGCAGTCGAACCTGCACCTTCTCTATACTTTACGTTCTCTGGTACTGCCATCAGCTGACAACAGTCTGCCTATTGAAGAGTATCTAGCCATTATAAAAGAAAAATTATACGTGCGATTGCTATTTATTTTAATTAATCTAAATAACAAGTCAAGCGTACGACAACCACTTGAAATTATATTTATTTTACATATCTACATATATATATTAGAACTACTTTGAAAACTGATGCTACCCTGTGCTAGTTACTGAAGCGGTTTAGTGTCTTCAGATGTCGCTTCCTTCCGCCGCCATTTTAAATATAAGTTTCCTTGATTCTCGTTTGCGTCGGTGGAATTTGCAGCAGCTCGGTGAAAAGTGTAACTATTTTTGGTATTAAAGGTGCAATTTATAATGATTTTAGTAAAATCGGGTAGTAGTTAGGGTAGTTCGGGATTTTAATCGTTTAACAGTGAAAAGTGTACGTTATTAGTTCCGTATTACATGTACGTATCTATAGTGATTTGTGGTAGTAGAAGCAAACGGCGGACTGCTGGAAGGTGTATATAAAATGTGTTTAGATATAGGTAGAAGCACTTATATGGGGAGCAGAGTGCAGTCTAGAGCATTAAGAGAGGTAAGTCCTGTTGAAAAATACTAAAATTGATCAAATTATATTAAAATACGGCCCTGCTCTCACGCAATTGCGTGTATTAGTGTATGAATGTGTATACATAGCTATGCATACAACTACTTGCGCTTGCAAAAGTTTAATAGTTGCGCAGCCACATTATTTCTGATGCTCTCCACTCTGTATTAACATTCTATATCTATGAGGGATCAAGAGGATTTTATGATAATTAATTTTATGTACAAAAAATTATATAAAAAAATATATATAAATATATATATATATATATATATGTATGTATGCATAAAATGAACAAAAAAGTTTAGTGTCCACTGTATCGTTGTAAAATCCAATAGATGCCGTTGGTATTCTCAAGAGCGAATATCATCAATAGCCCCCTCCTATTTCCGCCGCCCTTGTTTATAGTTCTTTTTGGCTAAGCGTTTGCGTAGGTGGAGATTGCATTAGCAGAGTACGCAGCATATTCTCTCATAATTGTAGCTAAGAGCGCTTGCACATTTTTAAAGCTGCGCAGTCAGAGCAGAGAATGTAAAGTATTCACATTCTATTTACATTCTCTGGCGCAGTCACACTATTGCTGTTACTATCGCTATTGACTAACATTTTCTGTTAGACCGTGCGTAACAGCATCCATTAACACTTCTGGCAATGAGATACTTGCATACAGGACAAAACAGTAGTGACCATGATATTAGGAAACCGAAAAAAATAACAATAAATAAAAGTGAATATAAAAATAAATAAATAAATAAACTTAAAAGTATGTAATATGTTTTAGGCACATACATAGATATAACGTTATGAGTAAAACACGTTCTCTCATTTTAATTGAAATACTTCACATATTGGCCGATATATGCGGTAAAACGTCATCCGGAAGCTCGAAAACCTTTATATTAGGTGTAAGGTGTTTTTGACATACAAACATACCATTATCCCTGAATTTCAACTATATATCTCACACATTGAGCGATATTTCCGATCAAAAGTCAACTATAGGTACTGGGGTCCAAATATTCGGTACCTAGAACAGTTTTTATTGGATTTGAACAAATTTTAGTTGTACCCGTTATAACGGGAGATCCAAGTAGAGGTATTGTTTCTTTATTTTATTTTAACAGATCATGAGCGAGTCGTGTTAAGCCGTCATGTTAGTTTTGTTCAGTATTGTTTGGCATTTCATCATGGAAATACTTACGCCTAAACAATTTTTATAAAAGGCTCAATTTTATTACGAAAATTCCCGTTCTGTAAATAATATGTTTCGCATGCTTTGCTCATCTTTTGGTCAACATAATCGGCCTACTGATCTTACTATTTGCCACACCAATCACTCAGCTTATAGAGAAATATCTCGGGTCTCCCGACCAACCGATATCGACAAAATTTAGTACGTGACATTCTTCTCATATTCCCATGCCACAGTACAAAAATAAACGAAATCGATTTCCAACCACGTCTACTCCCACTTGATTCTTTCAAGAAAAAGTTAATATCGGGTACAACCTGGTGGATTTTGAGAAAGGATTTGAGCTTGCATCCGTATAAAATTGTTCGCACTTATGAACTGGAGCCATTGGACCAACGGAATGTAATGTCGCGATTTTGCCGATTTTGCCTTGGAACAACTTGAAAAAGATAATGATTTTTTAAGAAAATCGTATTCTCGGATGAGGGCCACTTTCATCTGAGTGCGCTAAATGGACCAAACTTTCGATTCTGGTGCGAAGAAAATCCACAGATTATTCTTGAGCAACCATTACATTCATCTAAATTGACAGTTTGGTGTGTTTTTCGGTCTGGTGGAATCATAGGTCCGTACTTCTTTCGATTCGAAGCAGGTGATACTGTTACTGTCAATGGAGAATGGTGTACTATACATTGATAATAACCAACTTGTTTCGAACGCAATTAGAAGAAGCAGATCATGACAGCATCTGATTTCAACAAGACGGGGCTACGTGCCGCAAAGCGAGTGTAACAGCCGAATTATTGCGAAAAAAGTTTGGAGATTTGATAATTTCAAGAAATTATGACATTGAATGGTCTCAAAGAAGTTGTGATGTAGCACCATTAGACTACTTCTTGTGGGGTTATTTGAGGTCATTAGTCTTTAGTAATAAACCAAACTCTCCTCAAGCTTTAGAATTCAATATTGAATATGCTATTCATGACATACAACTTGATTTACATAGTTCAAAAAGTAAGCGAAAATTGGGTTTATCGAATTCATTGCTGCAAAAGAAATCGTGAAGGACTTTTGAATGATGTTATATTCAGAGCTTAATTGCATCGATTGTTCTTTACATTTAATGAAAAACATTTGATTTTCTTAACTATCAGACTATTTGTTTTAAAGAAATTTTATTTTAAAATATTTTACATGTATAGAAATCTTATTGGAAAACTCTGTGCGTTCTGTGTTGCTCATACGACATGGTGTATATATGAATATTCAGTAAATTTAATACGTAAATTTAACTGCGTATAACTTTTAAAGGAATGTTTCATGAAAAAAGTCATTCAGGGCATTTTTGTAGAACGGAACTTTTTGTAAAAAACATTAATTTTCATTGGATAAAAAAATGTATTGCAAAAAATCAAAATCAAATAATCAAAATCTATATAACGTTGCCTGTATGTATAATGTATAGTATGTGAAAAGTAATGAAGAAATCATTTAGGCACGGTTTAAATTGAGAATAAAGTGCTTCTGTTCATTGCATTCTAATTTCAGGGTAAAAGCTGAGATTTAAGACGCGTTTCCAAAAAAAAAAAATTATTTGAGAAATAAAAGTGAGCAGAAGCGATTTAGTCATTGTAAACGTTCTTTTCTCCCAAGAATCAGTTATATCCGTCGCTATTCATCAGTCCGTTTTTGTAAAGAAAATTATTTTATTCCGAAATTCGGCACAAATTATTGTCAAAAGCAACACTAAGGGGTAGTCCAGTTCGAGACAGAAAAAACACAGAAATT
Source organism: Bactrocera zonata (assembly GCA_037783105.1). Taxonomy (NCBI): domain Eukaryota; kingdom Metazoa; phylum Arthropoda; class Insecta; order Diptera; family Tephritidae; genus Bactrocera; species Bactrocera zonata. The sequence continues at coordinate 203,050 of JBAWJQ010001082.1, read as the reverse complement.
TCAAATTTAACGAAAAATGTTTATTGTCAGTCGAAAGAGCATTCCTGGGCATTTATTTTTTGAAGATTATCTCTTTCAAACTCTGCCTGTGGTCACATCTCAGATGGTCCATCCATTGAGTCCAATTTTCGAAGACTCGCTCAGCATTTCAACTGGTAACTGGCGAATGACACGCGTGTTGTTTTGGTCTCTGTTCTGAATCGTCGCGGCATTGTCCCCATTGACTTTAGACTTTAATATTGCCACTCGAAAAAGTTTAACGGTGTGATATCAGACGATCTTGGTGGCCAATCCAGCGGCCCAAACTATGAAATTATCTGCTCACCGTAGTGTCCTTTCAATAAATCCATTGGTTGATGCGATGTGTGGGAAGTAAAGCGGTCTTGTTGTGACGAAATGTCGCCGAATTCACGAGCTTTAATTTCAGGTATCAAGTAGTCGAAGAAATATGATTCCACCGGCTCACAAACCACACCATACCTAACCTCAAACTAACTCATTAAAATCACAATACAGACTTTTTATACACTTTTGCAACTTCGAAAGATATTATAGCTTCTGTGTAGTCGAAGTTAGCGCTTTTTCTTATATTTTAATCAACTCATGAAAAGTAGAAAAACATCTGGTCCATTTTGTATATGTCAGGAGCCCATACTAGGTTTCTTATTGCACCAGCCTTACGTATTTTATTATTCAAAAATTAATAAGGTGAAGTGCTTCGGCAGCCTTTATTAAGTACCATGCATCGTCATTCGAATTACTGTAAATTAAAATGCGTTGCATTTGAAAATAAAATTGAACAAGGAGTCGAGCTCCGAACCAACCAACGAGTGCTATTGTCGGCCATGTGGTTTGCAACTATAAATGGTTTGTCGTTTGTAATTTTTTATTGTTATTGTTGCTGACACTTAACTTTATTAATTTCGATTTCCATTTCCATTTCTATAGATAGCGACTTTGGATTTTAATTGCGCCAACAGGCCATGTTCCCCGCATTGAATGGTTATCAAACTTTACTGGCATTTTCCCTATACAATTGCATACACATGCAATGTGTGTGTGTGTGTGTGTGTGTGTGTGAGTCAGCTGGTGTGCTGGCAAATGGCTGTATTCGTGCAGGTGACATAAAAATGCTTTCTTTACGATTGTATTAACGAGTGTATCATTAAATTAGTTTATTATGTTAAGTTATTAAACAAGCAGGGGGATCAGAGTTGAAGAGGGGAGCATCGCCTGTTTTTGTGAACGGTGTCTCGGTTAGAAGAGCGTCTAATTGCTGCCATTTTGTCGCTGGCGCCTCTTGTTGCGGTTAATCGTCTATTTTTATGTCCTTCGTCAAATTGTTCGTACGTATGTAGGTATGTGTGTGGTAGAAATTTCTCCTTGCTCCAAATTTGTTGCTATTTTTATGTGCTTCGAACGCAGTCGTTGTTATTTAATTAACGGTAGTGAAGTACGTTTGGCAATTGGAAATAATAAATTTGTGCTTAAAATTGTTCATACAAGTATACCGTTATTGCCGTTTGCAGGGAATTTTAGAGATTTTGAAATATTTGGCTGATACGATATTTTTGGGAGGCGACCACTGATAATATGGAATATTTTGAGTCCTTACAAGTACTTTTTGCTTTTTTGAAATTTTTATAAAATCCGCGGATTACGAGTCCGAACAATTGAAAAGCTTTCAACCTGACACATTGATGGCGCTACTAGAATTTAATTCATATGATTTTTAGTTAGCCCTAACTTTCAAAAGGGCGATTTATAAATTTGTCAGACCATTAGTTTGACGGTGAACGCAGTGGACTGTCAAACGAATTTGTTACCGACGAAAACATCAAAAAAGTCCCCAAAATAATTTTGGATGTCCATAAAGTGAAGTTGTCCGAGCTAGCTGACACTCTAAAGGTATCAACGAAATGTGTACGAGTACATCATATCATTCACGAATATTTGAGTATGAGAAAGCTCGTGCAAAGTGGGTGCCGCGCGAGCTCTTTTTTGATCCAAACAGGGTTAGATCTTCGAAATTATATCCTTTGGCGAGTTAATTTCGATATCATAGAACCGGCTGTCTTGGGAATTGGAAATATAATTTCTTCACGCCATGAGTTCCTCCACATTTACTAATCACCTGTTTGCATGCCCCATGAAACCAACTGACTTAACCGGCTTCTACTTTCGGTCCGAATCCACCGAAGTGGTTCGTTCCCTGCTCCTACCGTTAAGTGACTTCGATGACAACTAGCATGTTACTTTCCCCTAAACAGGGTCTAGATACTCGCTACAACAACAAGGCATTGATGATTCGTAGCAGTGTTTGGAGATATTCAGGCATAATAAAACTCGCTTTTTTGGAACAATATGTGACAATGGATGAAACATGGATCCAACATTTTACTCCGAAGACTAATAGAGAGTTATCCGACTGGATTACACATAATGAACCCGCTAAAAGGGGTGGAAACACGCAACAGTTTGCTGGATAAGTTTGGGGTCTGTTTTAGGATGCTCATGGAATTATTTTTATTGACTACCTCGAAAGCAAGGACCATCAACAGCCACCATTACTTAGCGTTATTGGAGCGTTTGAAGAAAGGAAATCGATGAAAAATCACCGTATTTGAAGAAAAAGAAAGTGCTATTTCCTGTTCTTAGATTTCAAAAGATGCTCGCTGGGAAGAAATATTCATCGAATGAAAAGATGATCGCCGAAACTGAAGAATATTTTGAAGTAAGAGAGAAATCGTACTATAAAAAAGGTAAAAAAAAAAGAACTACGAGGAGCATTTCAAAGAAAACAGGAATCTAGCGCCCCCTGGTGGTTAAAATTGGTAAAACTTTTACCAAAACGTTTCAATTGATGAAACAAGTTTGTGGCGATGATTGCCTATCCCGTAGCAGAGTGCCCTAGTGGTTTCAATGTTTTCAAAGTGGTCGTGTGGACATAAATGACGATCAACGTGTGGGCTAATCAAAATCTGCGATCACCGGAAACTCCATCGAAACTGTGCGTGAATTCATCAAAAATTAGTCGAAATCATCATTGAAATTCATGGAAATGGAATTGAACATCTCCAAAACATCGATTTATTGCACTTTTTTTTTGAACATTTGGGCTTACGAAAGGTGTGTGCTCGGTTTGTTCCGCACAAATTGACTGACGACCAAAAATTGCTCAGAATTCAACACTTGAAGGACGCTTGAGACGGATTATTTGACCACAAATCACATTTGAACCCTTAACCACTCCCCGTATTCACCTGATTTGGCACCGTGCGACTTCTTCCTTTTCGGAAAAATGCATTTGTCCATGAAAGAAAAGCGTTATGCAGATACAGAGGCCATTCAAAAGGCTTGCACCGGCATACTGGCGGCCATGCCGGCCAACGAGGTAAAACACTCGTTTGAAATGCTTTTGGACTGTGCTGTATTGAAGCAGAAGGAGACTATTTTGAATAAAATAAATTGATTTTGCCGAAAAACCATTTGCTTTTGTTTTTTCTTAAAGTCCTTTTTACTTTGGAACGCACCTTGTATGTTGAATAAAAAACGAATTTTCACAAAAAAATGACAGGCCGAGGACTCTTTATAGACATGTTTCATATTCTCTTGGTATTGTGATGCCATCGGGCGGTAAGGCAGAATGCTTATATAGTTTTAATGTTTTCATCAGGATCCTACGTCTTGTTTAGATTTGGATTTGTCTATCGTTAGGTGTCGATTTGGGTTTCTGAAACTGCTTGGAAAATAAATTTATTTTTATTAATTTATTATTTTTCAAACTCGGCACAGTTGTTAGCATTGTAAGGCTTGGTTTTAAGGTTGGTTCTTGCAGTTGAGGCAGTCGAAGTTGATAGTGTACTCTTTAGAAAAATAAAGAAGGTATTGTATTGTATATAAATATTAAAGAATGGAGAGTCAATTGGTTGTTTCTCTAAAAAATGTCTCAACTTACGGATCAGATTAGATTAGATTAGATTAGAATATTGAGGTTCTGCACCGCGACCTAGGGTCTATTGTGCCCTCTGCTATATCACATGACCTCCCAGGGCCCCAGCAGCCTGAACAGTTCCAGTAGTTTGCCGGGCGCTAGTGAGGTGATGTGATCCCTGTTGATATAAACGGAATCCAGGGCCTTAAGCCTTTTTCCACAGATTTCTGTGCAATCTAGGATTAGGTGTGCTGGTGTTTCCTTTTCCAGGTCGCAGAACCGGCAGTTAGCACAGGAGACCATGCCCAAGTTGGACAGGTGCTTCCTGAGCTTACAGTGCCCTGTGTAGACTGCGACGAGGAGACGGAATTTCTCACGGGGGAGGTTAATTAATTCTTTAAACCTGGAGAGGTTATACCCTCCTAGGAGCAGCTTGGCGTGGCGCATGTTTGCTGCCTGCCGCCAGTGCCGCTCTCTCTCCTCCGTGCGGAGCAGCTCCTTAAGAGTGTGGGGTCCTACTGCTATGTACGGCTTTGGTCCCAACTTCTTGGACGCTGCCGCCGTGCGGGTCAGTTCGTCGGCCTTCTCATTCCCTTCTACTCCCTTGTGCCCTGGTACCCAAATTAGGTGCACCCGGTTGCACAAGGCAGAGAACTTAAAAGTATAGAGAAGGTGCAAATCGAAATCTGTATGATGTTCGATTGGACGGCTAACAGAGCTTATAAGATTGTGACACGGAATTTCACCATTCCGCTGCTATTTAGCAGAAATGAGCACGATCAAAGGCAGAAATATATGTAAAACGACTGAATTCATGCGAGAATGCATAAAGAGAAATGCTTTGAAGAAAAATATACAAAGTCACACAAAGAATGTAACAAAGCATTATCTGTGTCACATATGCATGCTTATGTTGTATTATATGAACCATTGTCACATACATATGCGTGATTATTTTGTGTTATAAGAACCATTGTTTTCCAAAAAATGGTAAAAAATTTTATATTACAAAATTAAATAAAAAATAATTTTAAATAAATTATTATTTAAAAAATTACACTAATTTCGACTATTATAAAATGAACTTAAATGTGCTCATATAAATACTTCCATTCATTCTTTTTATTTCTTTAAAAAAATTAATGACCTTCATGAAATACATATGCATATTCGCATTATTTCGTTATCATTCTCATATTTATACCAATAGAATTTCTGTGGCATATACATACATACATATGTATATTATTTCTTTGGCACATTTGTATGTTTACGAAAACAAATGTGAGCCACATACATATGTATGTACATACATTCATAATAACAAGTGTCGCACGCATCTTTCGCATCTCCGTCGTCACCGTCAACCAATAGCCGAAACTTACGTTTTTTCAAAGAGTCAATCACAACATTGTGTTGTTGGCAGAAAATCCGAGTTGTGCCGAAAAAAAATAAACTAATGGCCGCCGATTGTCACCGCTTCCCTTGCCGCTGTAGCAGCTTTGCCAACAAACTAGCGTAAATATGTATGCATATGTATGAGCTTGCATACATATCGACGCAGATTTTTGCGAGCCACGGAAAAGTACTTATTTTAGAATTGACAAATATTGTAAATCGACAAGAGCTATATTGCCACTTTTCTCACTTCTTTCTGTAAAGAAACATCAGAAAGTTGTTCAGTTTATGATTTTTAGCTTTTGCCATCGTCGCGAAAAGACGCTTGTAGGCAAAGGCATGCTCGGGGAGATGTTACGGCGTCTGTTTTTATGAATGAAGCGAGGTCGCTTGTGGCATATGCGCCTGCGTCTATGAATGAAATCGTTTTTGTTGTAAAATTTACTACATTTGGGCTGCGCCAATTCGGCAGCCATATTGACTTGTGATGCTTCTGCTATTTAGACAATTGTTTTTGTAGAACAATGCTTCAATTTTTTGTTGGTGACATATTCACATGTGCATTTGTTTGTATGCTTGTGCATTATTTGTTCGGCAATGTATACAAATATACATATGTACATATAAGTATATATGAATGTATGAACATGCAGATCAATGCGCGCACATGTAATATATTGATAAGTGATAAAATCATGATTTTAATTTCTGAACGCGCACATGCGTATACATGCATTCATATGAGCATGTGCAGATACATAAGATTAATATGATAGAAGATGTACATACATACATACATATGAATATATTTTTGTGATAAATTTAATTTCTATTAGTAAGAAATATAATACAAAAATATTTATAGTATAGTACATTATGTAAAAATCAAATAAAATTATTAAATATGCAAGTCCAAATTGACTATAAATATTATTACGCATGCATTCATACCTCATATCATAATTATTTTTGCATGTCAATATGGAAATGCCGACGGCAAAACGCAAAAGCATATGTACATACTTACATATTTGCATACATTGCGATTCCCAAGTTGAAAGCAAAAATTAAAGCATGAAAATACAACAATGCTGTGGCTAGGAGTATCATAAGGAGCATGCATACATACATATGTATATATATTTATGTCTCTTCATATTCTTGAGTATGTGAGAGAGCTGTATTTGTACACATTTTTAGCTGTTAAAAATGGAATATCGAAGAACTTATTTTTCTTCAATATTCCATATTCAATATACATGCTATGGCATCATTGCCGTACATACTCATATTATTTCTCTTCATACTCACTGGTGGAGTAGGTGAGAGAACTGTTAAAAATATTAACATTTCACATCGTGAATTCTGTGGTTGTGAGGTGAAATTCCGTATCACAATTTTATAAAATGTTCGACATCGAACCTGCACCTTCTCTATACTTTACATTCTCTGCACAAGGACAGGCGGTTAAGCCTTTCTATGCACTCTTCGACTAAAAGCGATTTGGTCTCGTATGATGAGATCGCCTTTAGCAGAGAACGTAAAGTATAGAGAAGGTGCAAATCGAAATCTGCATGATGGTTCGATTGCGCGGCTAACAGAGCTGATAGATTTTTATTAGGGAATTCGCCGTGCTCGCTGCTATTTAGCATAATTGAGCACGTGGAGTGTCAAAAAAATATGTAAATGACTGAAAATATATAAAGAGAATTTGCTTCGTAGAAAAGTATACAAAGTCACACAAAGAATGTAAAAAAGCATTCTCTCAGTGACACATGCATGCTTATATTGTATTATATGAACCATTGTCACATATGCGTGATTATTTTGTATCAAATGAACCATTTTTTTCCGAAAAATGGTAAAAATTTAAATTTTTTTTACAAAATCGGGAAAAATCAGGAAAAATTATTTTAATTTTATTTCTCTTTATTTTTATTTTTTAATTTTTAAATAAATTAATATTTATTTCGACTATTATAAAGTGAAGATGTGCAAAATGATCTTCATTTCTTCAAAGAAAATTGATGACCTTCATGAAATATGCATATTCGCATTATTTCGTTATCATATCCATATTTGTACCAGTAGAATTTCTATGGCATATACATACACACTTACATTATTTCTTTGTTTACAAAAGCAAATGCGAGCCACATACATATGTACATACATACACTCATAATAACAAGTGTCGCACGCATCTTTTCGCATCTCCTTTGTCACAACAATCCAAGCTGTGCTGAAAAAAAAGAATAGCCGCCGATTGTCACCGCTTCCCTTGCCCTGCAGCAGCTTCACCATTCTAGTATATATGTATACGTATGGGCATGAATACATATCGACGCAGATTTTTGTCACGGAAAAATATTTTAGACAAATATTATAAATCGACAACTCCTATGTTGCCGCTTTTCTCACTTCTTAGAACAAACACCAGAAGATGTTCAATTTATGATTTTTAGCTTTTGCCATAAAATAAAAGGCAAAAATTAAAAATAAATCCTACCGAGATTCGAACCCTTGTACTCATAGTGGCTTTTCAAGCGCTTACCACCAGCACCACCATTGACTCTTACATTACATTGTCCTGATTATGGTTTGCATGAAAGAAATATACAATGGATCGCCGATTGTTACAGCTTTCCTTGCTGCTGGAACAGCATGGTAAGCAAACTAGCGTAAATATGTATGCATATGTATGAGCTTGCATACATATCGACGCAAATTTTTGCGAGCCACAGAAAAATACTTATTTTAGAATTGACAAATATTTTAAATCGACAAGAGCTATATTGCCACTTTTTTCGCTTCTTTCTGTGAAGAAGCATCAGAAAGTTGTTCAATTTATGACTTTTAGCTTTTGTCATCCTCGCGAAAAGACGCTTGTAGGCAAAGGCATGCTCGGGGAGATGTTACGGCGTCTGTGTATATGAATGAAGCGAGGTCGCTTGTGGCATATGCGCCTGCGGTTGTGAATGAAATCGTTTTTGTTGTAAAATTACTACATTTGAGCTTCGCCAATTCGGCTGCCATATTGACTTTTGATGCTTTTGCTATTTAGGCAATTGTTGTTTTTGTAGAACAATGCTTCTATTTTTTGTTGGTGACATATTCACATGTGTACGCATATGTTTGTATGCTTGTACATTATTTGTTCGGTAGTGTATACAAATATATGTACATATAAGTATATATGAACGTATGAACATGCAGATCAATGCGCGCACATGTAATATATTGATAAGTGATAAAATCATAATATGAATTTCTGGATGCGCACATGCGTATACATACATACATACATATAATCATATGAGTAGATAATAAGATTAATATGATAGACGATATATGTATGTATTTATATATTGTTGTGCAATGCAATTTCTATTACTAAGAAACATAATACAAAAATGTTTATTAGTATAGTATATTATGTAAAAATCACATAAAATTATTAAATATTCAAGTCCAAATTGACTGTAAATATTACTATGCATGCATTCATACAAAATTATACTTATATCATAATTATGTTTACATGTCAATATTCAATTGCCGACGGCAAAAGCGCAAAAGCATACATACTTATTTGCATACATTGCGATTCCCAAGTTGAAAAATTGAAGCATGAAAATATAACAAAGTTGGGAGATCATAAGAGCAGCATGCATATGTTTGTCTTCATATTCATATTCAATGCATGCTTATGTTTACATATGTCTTCATATTCATATTCATGCATACATATATTTATGTCTCTTCATATTCTTAGGTATGTGAGACAGAGAACATAATGTGTTTTGTACACATTTTTCGGTGTCAAAAATGAAACAAAATATAAACAAGCAAAACGAAATTCTTTGTTGGGAGCTTCTTCATATTCTCTGCTTGGGTATACATATATGCCATTTCATCATATTTCTCTTCATATTCTCTGTTAGAATATGTGAGGGAATTGTAAACAATGTTAAAATTGTGAAGCGAATTCCGACCTACAATGTTAACAAATGCGGCGAATTCCCTAATAAAAATCTATCAAATGTTCGCAGTCGAACCTGCACCTTCTCTATACTTTACGTTCTCTGGAGAAGGTGCAGGTTCGACTGCGAACATTTGATAGATTTTTATTAGGGAATTCGCCGCATTTGTTAACATTGTAGGTCGGAATTCGCTTCACAATTTTAACATTGTTTACAATTCCCTCACATATTCTAACAGAGAATATGAAGAGAAATATGATGAAATGGCATATATGTATACCCAAGCAGAGAATATGAAGAAGCTCCCAACAAAGAATTTCGTTTTGCTTGTTTATATTTTGTTTCATTTTTGACACCGAAAAATGTGTACAAAACACATTATGTTCTCTGTCTCACATACCTAAGAATATGAAGAGACATAAATATATGTATGCATGAATATGAATATGAAGACATATGTAAACATAAGCATGCATTGAATATGAATATGAAGACAAACATATGCATGCTGCTCCTATGATCTCCCAACTTTGTTATATTTTCATGCTTCAATTTTTCAACTTGGGAATCGCAATGTATGCAAATAAGTATGTATGCTTTTGCGTTTTGCCGTCGGCAATTGAATATTGACATGTAAACATAATTATGATATAAGTATAATTTTGTATGAATGCATGCATAGTAATATTTACAGTCAATTTGGACTTGAATATTTAATAATTTTATGTGATTTTTACATAATGTACTATACTAATAAACATTTTTGTATTATGTTTCTTAGTAATAGAAATTGCATTGCACAACAATATATAAATACATACATATATCGTCTATCATATTAATCTTATTATCTACTCATATGATTATATGTATGTATGTATGTATACGCATGTGCGCATCCAGAAATTCATATTATGATTTTATCACTTATCAATATATTACATGTGCGCGCATTGATCTGCATGTTCATACGTTCATATATACTTATATGTACATATATTTGTATACACTACCGAACAAATAATGTACAAGCATACAAACATATGCGTACACATGTGAATATGTCACCAACAAAAATAGAAGCATTGTTCTACAAAAACAACAATTGCCTAAATAGCAAAAGCATCAAAAGTCAATATGGCAGCCGAATTGGCGAAGCCCAAATGTAGTAATTTTACAACAAAAACGATTTCATTCACAACCGCAGGCGCATATGCCACAAGCGACCTCGCTTCATTCATATACACAGACGCCGTAACATCTCCCCGAGCATGCCTTTGCCTACAAGCGTCTTTTCGCGAGGATGACAAAAGCTAAAAGTCATAAATTGAACAACTTTCTGATGCTTCTTCACAGAAAGAAGCGAAAAAGTGGCAATATAGCTCTTGTCGATTTAAAATATTTGTCAATTCTAAAATAAGTATTTTTCTGTGGCTCGCAAAAATTTGCGTCGATATGTATGCAAGCTCATACATATGCATACATATTTACGCTAGTTTGCTTACCATGCTGTTCCAGCAGCAAGGAAAGCTGTAACAATCGGCGATCCATTGTATATTTCTTTCATGCAAACCATAATCAGGACAATGTAATGTAAGAGTCAATGGTGGTGCTGGTGGTAAGCGCTTGAAAAGCCACTATGAGTACAAGGGTTCGAATCTCGGTAGGATTTATTTTTAATTTTTGCCTTTTATTTTATGGCAAAAGCTAAAAATCATAAATTGAACATCTTCTGGTGTTTGTTCTAAGAAGTGAGAAAAGCGGCAACATAGGAGTTGTCGATTTATAATATTTGTCTAAAATATTTTTCCGTGACAAAAATCTGCGTCGATATGTATTCATGCCCATACGTATACATATATACTAGAATGGTGAAGCTGCTGCAGGGGCAAGGGAAGCGGTGACAATCGGCGGCTATTCTTTTTTTTCAGCACAGCTTGGATTGTTGTGACAAAGGAGATGCGAAAAGATGCGTGCGACACTTGTTATTATGAGTGTATGTATGTACATATGTATGTGGCTCGCATTTGCTTTTGTAAACAAAGAAATAATGTAAGTGTGTATGTATATGCCATAGAAATTCTACTGGTACAAATATGGATATGATAACGAAATAATGCGAATATGCATATTTCATGAAGGTCATCAATTTTCTTTGAAGAAATGAAGATCATTTTGCACATCTTCACTTTATAATAGTCGAAATAAATATTAATTTATTTAAAAATTAAAAAATAAAAATAAAGAGAAATAAAATTAAAATAATTTTTCCTGATTTTTCCCGATTTTGTAAAAAAAATTTAAATTTTTACCATTTTTCGGAAAAAAATGGTTCATTTGATACAAAATAATCACGCATATGTGACAATGGTTCATATAATACAATATAAGCATGCATGTGTCACTGAGAGAATGCTTTTTTACATTCTTTGTGTGACTTTGTATACTTTTCTACGAAGCAAATTCTCTTTATATATTTTCAGTCATTTACATATTTTTTTGACACTCCACGTGCTCAATTATGCTAAATAGCAGCGAGCACGGCGAATTCCCTAATAAAAATCTATCAGCTCTGTTAGCCGCGCAATCGAACCATCATGCAGATTTCGATTTGCACCTTCTCTATACTTTACGTTCTCTGCCTTCTCTATACTTTACGTTCTCTGCCTTTAGTGCCGCTTGACTATCGCTGAGAATAGCTATGCGCTAGTTGCGATAGTTGCGGCTGAGGTTGATTTCAGCGCATTGACTGATGCAGAGAACATAAAACATAGAGAAGGTGCAGGTTCGATGTCGAACATTTTATAAAATTGTGATACGGAATTTCACCTCACAACCACAGAATTCACGATGTGAAATGTTAATATTTTTAACAGTTCTCTCACATACTCCACCAGTGAGTATGAAGAGAAATAATATATGTAAGTACGTACGGCATATGATGCCATAGCATGTATGGGCAATCAGGGAATATTGAAGAAAAATAAGTTCTCTGATATTCCATTTTTAACAGCTAAAAATGCGTACAAATACAGCTCTCTCACATATTCAAGAATATGAAGAGACATTAATATATACATATATGTACATATGTATGCATGCTCCTTGTGATACTCCAGCCACAGCATTGTGAGATTTTCATGCTTCAATTTTTGCTTTCAACTTAGGAATCGCAATGTACATATGTATGCAAATTTGTAAGTATGTACATATGCTTTTGCGTTTTGCCGTCGGCATTTCCATATTGGCATGTAAAAATAATTATGATATGAGGTATGAATGCATGCATAATAATATTTATAGTCAATTTGGACTTGCATATTTAATAATTTTATTTGATTTTTACAGAATGTACTATACTATAAATATTTTTGTATTACATTTCTTACTAATAGAAATTAAATTTATCACAAAAATATATTCATATGTATGTATGTATGTACATCTTCTATCATATTAATCTTATGTATCTGCACATGCTCATATGAATGCATGTAAGTATACGCATGTGCGCGTTCAGAAATTAAAATCATGATTTTATCACTTATCAATATATTGCATGTGCGCGCATTGATCTGCATGTTCATACATTCATATATACTTATATGTACATACATATATGTATTTGCATACATTGCCGAACAAATAATGCACATGCATACAAACATATGCACATGTGAATATGTCACCAACAAAAAATTGAAGCATTGTTCTACAAAAACAATTGTCTAAATAGCAGAAGCATCACAAGTCAATATGGCTGCCGAATTGGCGCAGCCCAAATGTAGTAAATTTTACAACAAAAACGATTTCATTCATAGACGCAGGCGCATATGCCACAAGCGACCTCGCTTCATTCATAAGCGTACAAGCGTCTTTTCGCGACGATGGCAAAAGCTAAAAATCATAAACTGAACAACTTTCTGATGCTTCTTCACAGAAAGAAGTGAGAAAAGTGGCAATATAGCTCTTGTCGATTTACAATATTTGTCAATTCTAAAATAAGTATTTTTCTGTGGCTCGCAAAAATCTGCGTCGATATGTATTCATGCTCATACGAATATATACATATGTATTTACGCACGTTGGAAGGCGAAGCTGTTACATGGGCAAGGGAAGCGGTGACAATCGGCGGCCATTCGCTTATTTTTTTCGGCACAGCTTGGAATTTCTATCACCACACAAGTGCTGAACACAAAGAGCGCGGCAGGCTGCAAACAACATCTGTCAAATATTAGAATACACACGTTCTTAGGGACACAGTTATTGAGGCAGCTGCACAACTACATAACTGTGTCCATAAGAACGTGTGTATTTTAATATTTGACAGAACAGTCTGTCACGCTCAATGTGTTCAGCACTTGACTCTTTGACAAAACGCCTGTTTCGGCCATTGGTTGACCGTGACAGCGGAGATGCGAAAGAAGCGTGCGACTCTTGTTATTATGAATGCATGTACATACGTATGTGGCTCGCATTTGCTTTCGTAAACATACAGACAAATGTGCCAAAGAAATAATATATGTACATATGTATATGCCATAGAAATTCTATTGGTGCAAATATGGAAATGATAACGAAATAATGCGAATATGCATATTTCATGAAGGTCATCAATTTTCTTTGAAGAAGTGAAGATCATTTGACACATCTTCACTTTGTAATAGTCGAAATAAATATAACTTTTTTGAAATAATTTAAAAATTAAAAAATATAATTAAATTATTTTTTACCTAATTTATCACGATTTTGTAAAAAAATTGAAATTTTTACAAAATTTCTGAAAAAATGGTTCATATGATACAAGATAATCACGCATATGTGATACAGAGAATGCTTCTTTACATTCTTTGTGTGGCTTTGTATATTTTTCTTCAAAGCATTTCTCTTTATTCATTCTCGCATGAATTCAGTCGTTTGAGTCAAAGAACGTGCTCAATTCTGCTAAATAGCAGCGAGAATGGTGAAATTCCGTGTCACAATCTTATAAGTTCTGTTAGCCGTCCAATCGAACATCATACAGATTTCGATTTGCACCTTCTCTATGTTTTATGTTCTCTGACTGATGGCAAGAACTTCAGCCTGGAAGATGCTTGGGAAGCAGCCCATAGGTATGGACAGCTTAGTACGCGGACCCGCAATACCTGCCCCAATACCTTCCGGTGTTTTCGAGCCATCAGTGTACCACCGAATGGTACTGTCTGCCAACAGCCTTTCCAGCGTGGAATCATTCCATTCCTTCTTGCTGCCTAGAGTTACTTTGAAATTCTTCTTGAGATTTATTTTCCTCGTTGTGCCGTCCCTTGGGAGGAGGGCCAGCGGTGTGCTTTCCGCTAAAACGTCCATCTGCCTAGAGGACATTTTTTTTATTTTATTTTATAATAATTCATATAACAAAAGGGGTTTTATTATATAAATACATAAACGCAGCACTGGCTACGAGGCCTTCAGCCGCCTTGTAATTATAACTAGGTAAAAATTCTATTTGCTAAGGGTTAGTAAAGATGTAAGTTGCTTAAATATATTTTAACAAATCGTTGGTTTTTAAGAATCTATATACAATCATAACGTTTTTTTCTGAAGGTTCACTTAGTAGTTTTATGAGATCAATGTTGCCAGAGTTGTGAGCTGTTGAGTGGAGCATCGGACAGAGTGTGAGTAAGTGTTTGATAGAAGCGGTGTCCTCGCAAAGGGGGCAAATGGATGGGCTTTTACCCGATAGTAAGTGGGCGTGTGTTATGGTGGTGTGTCCAATCCTTAATCGAGTATATGTCTTCATTGCGCTAGTTGGAACTGTTGACGAGTAGATTATTCGATTTCTGGCTGGGTTTATGACCGCGTAGTGATGTTTAAATGTTTTCCATTCGCTTGCGTTTTTTTGATGCCTTTTTTGCTTAATAAGGTTAGAAATGTCTTGCTTGGATGAGACATAGGATGTTAAGGCAGGAGTCCTGGCTACATTTTTTGCAGCGAGGTCTGCAAAGTGGTTGCCTGTAATACCAGCATGGCCAGGGATCCACATTACTTGGATTTTCTGAGGGGCACCAATGACCGCGTCCCTGATAATTTCTATTATGGGATTGCGATTGGAAGGAGACGTTATTGCCGACATACACGATTTGCTGTCTGTACAGATGAGGAACTTTCCTTTAGTCTTTTTTGCGTGATTAACTGCATGAAGGATAGCAGATCCTTCAGCGGTAAATACAGAGCTCGTTGAGGGGAGAAGCCAATTGCAGATAATTTCTCCTGTGGCAGTGACAACTGCTGACGATGTGGAATCGATGGACTTGGAGCCATCCGTAAACAATAACTTCCAGCCATTATTTGTATAATTAGATTCCAGTTCAGCAAAGGTTTGTTGAAAGACTTCGTTTGGTGTGGACATTATTTTCCCTCTTCCGCAGTCTTCTGCTGACATTAGCAGCATTGTGTGCTTTGCTGCTAGCTTGATCACCTGATGCAGTGGTGTAAGCTCTAGTATGACTTCCAGTGCCACCGTGGGGCATGTGCGCATTGCCCTCGAAGCACAGACACATGAAAGTCTTTGCAGCTTTGACAGTCTCTGAATCACAGAGGACTGCACTGCTTTGGTGGCCCAGGCAACCGCTCCATAGGTGACTATGGGCCTTACTACCATGGTATACAGCCATCTAATGATATTTGGCTTGCATCCCCATGATCTGCCGGCCAGACGTCTGCAAATCATAAGCGCTCTAGTTGCTTTGGACAGCGTTAAGTCCAAATATCTGCTCCATTTCAGCATTGAGTCTGAGGTGAGGCCAAGGAATTTGACCTCCTTAGACATTTCTACCTCTGTGCCTCCAATTGTTAGGAACCTCAGGCCCGGAAGAGATCTCCGCTTAGTGAATGGGATCACGGTGGTTTTTGCTGGATTGATGTTTAGCCCTACCGTGTTGCACCATCCTTTCGCCAAGTTTAAGCTCCTTTGAACAATGTCACAGAGGGTGTTCTCAAATTTGCCTCTCATTGCTTGTGAGCAACTCGAGTAGTTCGTCTACTATCAAGCTCCAAAGCAGAGGGGACAGTACTCCACCCTGTGGGCAGCCTCTCGTGGTGCCAAGACGAATCTTGCTGTCTCCCACTGTTGTTTCTGCAACTCTAGTGCGCAGAAGTATCGGGGGGTTAACGTTTCTTCTCTCGAGCGCCTTGATCACGCTAGTGTGAGACGCATTATCAAAGGCATCCTCAATATCAAGGGAGGCGCAGATCGCAACCTCGCCGTTATCCAGCGAATCCTGCAGCTCGGACGTGAGTTGTTGTTGTCTATTACTTTTTCCATCCCCTTCAGCATAAAGGATGTGAGACTTATAGGCCGGAACGATTTGGCTAGCGAATAGTCTCTCCTCCCTATATTGGGGATGAAAATTACTTTAGCGATTCTCCATGGCTCAGGGATATACGACATCGCCAGGCTGTCTCTCATCAGCCCTAGCAGGTGTGGGCCGGGAATACGGATCAGATAAAAACGTTGATGATTTGGGCTGAAGCCCTGTAAAAACTGACATGTAACAATGAACTCATACCAACAGACAATGCAAAGGATTAGTATACACTTTATGGTGGTTCAAGTGACTGATGTCTGGTCTCTCTGTTAATTAATCATTGTTTTGAATATAAACCTCAGTAAATTGGGAGGAATAGGTTATAAATTAGCTGTTATGGGAGTTAAATATATGCCTTATTACTTTTATCAGAATATCTTCGCAAATATTTCAATATTATATAGCTAAGCCAGGTTTATCTCTGATATTCTGTTGGGTCAAAAAATCCTTTCATATTATTTCCTATACATAGACAACAATACTTTAAAAATCGTCTAAAGCACAAAATGTTACTCAAACTTTGATTACCCTCATAGCATATGAGATGAGATATACTATACTATATATTAGTTGCTCCACTTCAATTCTAAAAACGGTGAGGGTTGCTGTATTTGGCTGCCATGTACTATGCACGCGAAATCACATATACAAATTTATGTGTGTCTATGGATATGTGCATGTGTGTGGCTAGTGATTTATAGAGTGGGCGTTCGTTAATGGCGTATTGTGCCATGAAAAATTTATTACTTAACGTGATACAAAGGTCACTTCCACTTATTAAATAGCTATTTGTATTTATCTCATTTTTGTTTTTCCTTTTTTTCTGGTTTTTTGTTTTTAGGAATATGCTTATAGAAATACGAGTATACTCATTAAATAAACTTCCACTTGTTCTGAATACAAGTTAATGTCAGTTGGAGTCCCCAGTCCATAAATTATAGCAATAAAAAAATCGAATTTAATACCCTATGAACTTGAAATTTCCATAAACAAATATCTTTGTAATAATACGACTTATCGGCTTAGGGAATTATAGCTGGTGGTCTTTTCTTTATACCAATTTGAAAAGTCAGGACCTAAAGAAATTTTAAAATAATATCTTAGAGTAATAAAGTGGTTTTAGAATTTTAGAAGTATTTTATTGAGATTTAATCTAGCAATGGACTATGACTCATCCTAAAAATCCATCTCTGACATTCTCCCTAATTTTAGCAAGTTTTGATAGACATTATTTTCGACTTACCCCATTAGTAAAATGTGAAAATACAAAAAATCGAATCACAACCACGCCTTCTTCACATAGAACTCTTCAGGGATCAGACCACTTTATTTTAATTTGCTAGCTTCAAAATTATATGATTCCAAATATTGGCTTAGTAATCTTCATTTCTTATTAAAATGGGCTCAATTAGCGCTGGATGCGCCATTTTGATGCCCTATCGTAGGACCTCAAATCTTGTTATTTTGTTCTCAATGAAACAACTTATTTCCGTTATGCCTTTTGTGACAACCTTTCAAGTTTAAGAGCCTGAGGGGTTTCAAGTATTTTATGTCGGGTTTGTCATAGAGTTGGACAGTCATAGAGAAAGTGGAAAACCGTTTCCTTATTCCTTTCAAGATTGCAGCTGCGGCAAATGTTGTTGTAAGGCAGGCTAATTTTTAGTGCTTAGTCTTCAAAAGGCTAGTGACGTTATACAAGTAGTAGTTGTAATTCTGCAGAAACTGATTCGACTTTATCATGGTGGTTTTCGGCCTAGAAAATCAACAACTGAGCAGATATTCACCACGCGCAAAATCTTGGAAAAGACACGTAGACAGAGGATCGACACACACCAGCTCTTCGTCGATTTCAAAGTTGCTTTTGACAGCCGTTGTGTCTTAATTTTCTCCCACAAAACTAATACGATTGTGGAAACTGACTTTGAGCAATACCAAAAGTTCCGTCAGGATCGAGAAGGACCTCTTCGAGCCGTTCGATACCAAACGAGGTTTCAGACAAGGCAACTTGCTATCGTACGACTTCTTCAATCTGCTGCTGGAGAAAATAATTTGAGCTGCAGAACTTAACCGAGCAGGTACAATCTTCTATAAGAGTGTATAACCGCTGGCTTACGTCGATGACATCGACATCATTGACCATAACAACCGCGTCAGTAATTTCGTCTATCTGGGAATCTATAT
The DNA here is from genome assembly GCA_037783105.1 of Bactrocera zonata. NCBI lineage: Eukaryota > Metazoa > Arthropoda > Insecta > Diptera > Tephritidae > Bactrocera > Bactrocera zonata. The sequence continues at coordinate 184,208 of JBAWJQ010001082.1, read as the reverse complement.
TAACTCCAACAACAATGTCAGCCTCAAAATCCAACGCAGAATAACTCTTGCCAAGAGCTGCTACTTCAGACTCGGACCTGACCCGTTAAATGATGCAGAAGTATGGACGATGACAACTTTTGATGAGACAACGTTAGGAGTTTTCGAGAGAAAGGTTCTGCGGAAGATTTATGGTTCTTTTCTTTTCGCATTGGCAATGGCGAGATCGTAGTCGTTGGGACGATGAGCTGTAAGAGACATACGACAATATTGACATAGTTCAGCGAATTAAGAGACAGCGGCTACGCTGGATAGGTCTTCTTGTCTGAATGGATGAAAACACTCCAGCTCTGAGAGTATTCAATGCAGTACCCGCCGGGAGAAGCAGAGGTAGAGAAAGTCCTCTACTCCGTTGGAAGCACCTTGGTACAGATGGAATCTCCAATTGGTAACAAACAGCGATTAGGAAGAACGATTGGAACGAATTCTGTATATAAAGGGTGATTTTTTAAGAGCTTGATAACTTTTTAAAAAAAAAAAACGCATAAAATTTGCAAAATCTCATCGGTTCTTTATTTGAAACGTTAGATTGGTTCATGACATTTACTTTTTGAAGATAATTTCATTTAAATGTTGACCGCGGCTGCGTCTTAGGTGGTCCATTCGGAAAGTCCAATTTTGGGCAACTTTTTCGAGCATTTCGGCCGGAATAGCCCGAATTTCTTCGGAAATGTTGTCTTCCAAAGCTGGAATAGTTGCTGGCTTATTTCTGTAGACTTTAGACTTGACGTAGCCCCACAAAAAATAGTCTAAAGGCGTTAAATCGCATGATCTTGGTGGCCAACTTACGGGTCCATTTCTTGAGATGAATTGTTGTCCGAAGTTTTCCCTCAAAATGGCCATAGAATCGCGAGCTGTGTGGCATGTAGCGCCATCTTGTTGAAACCACATGTCAACCAAGTTCAGTTCTTCCATTTTTGGCAACAAAAAGTTTGTTAGCATCGAACGATAGCGATCGCCATTCACCGTAACGTTGCGTCCAACAGCATCTTTGAAAAAATACGGTCCAATGATTCCACCAGCGTACAAACCACACCAAACAGTGCATTTTTCGGGATGCATGGGCAGTTCTTGAACGGCTTCTGGTTGCTCTTCACCCCAAATGCGGCAATTTTGCTTATTTACGTAGCCATTCAACCAGAAATGAGCCTCATCGCTCATCGGACACGGACGCGAAACACATTTCGAACCGAACACTGATTTTGGTAATAAAATTCAATGATTTGCAAGCGTTGCTCGTTAGTAAGTCTATTCATGATGAAATGTCAAAGCATACTGAGCATCTTTCTCTTTGACACCATGTCTGACATCCCACGTGATCTGTCAAATACTACTGCATGAAAATCCTAACCTCAAAAAAATCACCCGTTAGTATTTCTTGAACGAAATAGTAGGCCTTGGGTTCTACTCCTGCCACATTGGAGTGCTCCTGCCTTGTTATTGACTTCCATCTGCTTTCTGCTAATTTTTCAAAATGCATATAAAACTCTCGTTTCGTCGTTCACAGCGTGCTCGGTATTAAGACTGCCTCTGATTCATCTAAAGCGCTAGCGGTCGCTTTGCCAACTCGTCTGTACGTTGGAATTAAGTTATAACGTCGACAAAGCCAGCAATACAGCCTGCCTCTCCGGTTGCTTTCTGTATCATCCCAAAGTTATTCAAGAGAACTTCATAGGCTTTCTCTATACCCAGCAGTGCCGTATAGAAGATGCTGGCTGAGTTTGGTAGGTAAATGTTCGGATCATTGAAGTATACCATTTTTGAGGCATGCGTACAGAAGGAGATAGCATGCTCCTCCTCTACTACCCAGAACTCTTCTCCACAATGTCACTATGCAATTTCTTAGCCACTCAAATATAAGTTTTAGTATTCCGATACTGCCAAAACAATGTATCGAAGTGTGACCTCTTGTGGGTTTTGGATTTTTCTGACGAGATTACGGGCAATAACGATATTTCAATATTATAAGTTTCAACTTTAAATTGTATATTATTTTATTAATTAAAATCAAAATAATACATGAACCAATAAAATTGTATGAAATGTGTTTGTAAATATCAACCTGTTTAACTAGTTATACCCAAAATCCAATTCACTCAACTCTTTCAAATTACAGCATCATTTTCTATGTTATCATTGTTTTAACATGTCTCTAGACGGCAATTATCACTCATTTCTCGCTTTCCGCATTAAACCGTTGTGTTAATTTCCTACTTTGTAAACTTGCATGCATTTTTGGGCGAAATTTTGCGGTGTTTATGCGCCTGCCGCGCTTTCACTCTCCGGTGCGGTGCTGCCATCACTGTGGCATTTTTTCAGCGATTCATTTAAATATTATAAACGTGGCGGCGTAATAAATCAAAGAGATGTTGCCACATTTGTTATATTGCCAGTGGCCACATTGCCGCCATCCATTTCCGCCGCACTGGGCACCGCCTGCGCAATGCAAAGCAACACTTCGACAATGGCTGCGGGCCACAGCGGGTACAAAATACCATATATATACTATAAAACAGCAACAACAAGCGCTGCGTAGTACGGAATATGACAACAGCAGTTGCGACAAATGCCATGGAAAAAATGATAAAAAACAAAGCAAAGGTAGAATAGAAAAAAGGCGCGCTGCCGCTGGCATTGGCTAAAAACGTGTGAATACAATCTTGCAAAATTTATGTGTGGTCAGATTACTTCACTCGTCCGTTGTAATTCATAGCTTTGAGTGGGGATAATTTTGCTGGCGATTTTTTATTTCACAAATATCGCTTTCAGCTATGTGCTTATCATTATTATTCATTTTTCTATAATTTTTAACACCATTTTGCTCGGCATCTTCATTCTTTTTCATTTTGGATGAACTGAAAAGTTCAACGAAATTAAAAAGAAAATGCATTTTAATGGCATTTTAAATGAAATATTTAATGTGGGTAAAATGAAATTCCAATTAATTTATTAAAACTGCACAGCCGCGTAACTTTTATAGCAGCAAATTCGAATTCTTTTGCGTCAGGGCAACGCCAGGCCGCATACATCAACAGTGACTCATCAGAATCTAATGTAGCTTGGTTGGGAGATTCTTATGTATCCACTTAAGACCTAGTCCGATCTAGACACCAACATTTTACCTGTCTCTGTCCATGACGAATGATTTTGCTGGTGAAAAATTTACCTCAAGACAAGCTTGTGAAAATCGATTGTCTCATGAGAGTGGCATTATGAAGTTATCTTCAAAATGGAACTTGATTTGATTCCGATCATTCGGAAAGCTTGGATTTCTTTTTATTAGATTTGACACTTTAGTCTCAACTAGTCAATTTGCATTGTATTTTAACTGTTATTCCAAAAGTGACAGATCATAACACCTTTACAAGACAAAAAAGCTATTTGCGTCTATCCCAAATTTATTGAGACGGCTAACGTCAGTTTCAGTTTTAAAGAAAGAACGACTGGCACGCTGTTGTAAGAAAAAAGAAGAACGTTAGTTTCGAGTTTTCTGGTTCCCCAAAGGTAAGGCTGCCGAGATATTTCAACCTCAGTCTTGCAAGTTTAGGACAAAGGTGAAGAAAGTGCTTTGATATTTCCACTTAACTTCCATACTTTGACAGCGTCCATTAAAATTTTTAGCCTTACCGCATAACTGCCTACTGAGTCCGTAAGAACCCTTACGATTACGGCAAGATGGACGTTGCTAAGTTTGAAAGTAGTTCAGTAGATATTTTCCGTTCTTCTCTTGGAAAAAAGAACCTCAGAGCCGCAAAGGAACTGAACGTCGACCAGCGTCTGCTAAGCTCACGCGAGGACCATTGGTTCTGTGCTGGATCGCAAGACACGAATGAAGATCCCACTCGGTTACATTTCGATAGAGTGCCCCCACCGGCTAGCTCATCGGATTTTCAGTTGCCAACGATTCCGCTACGACCAGGCATTTAAATGAGTTTAATTATGAAATATCTTGATGCTATTTATAATCAAGAAAGACACTCCTTGAATAGCTTCGAGAGAGTAGTTAGCGAGCTCAGCACTGGTATTGTCGCTTCGCTGTCGGAATGAATGCTAACCTGCCTGTAAGAGGCATTTCGTAGCAGTACTTCTGCCTGAAAAATATTACAGGGGTCCCGTAGCCTCAAGCTAAGATTGACACATAACTCTCGACAGAACATTCCCCTTCCAACCTTCCCTCTTAGTTTCGATTTTATCTCTTTCAGCAAAAAGATGATGTTATTAAAAAAACATACTTTTAATAAGATAACAAAGATATTGCCCGTTAAAAGTAGTAAAAAGTCAGCCGAAAGTTCGGAAATCTCTCTACTAATTGTACGGGGACGGAGGGAATTATTGATCACAGATTGACCGATATTTTCGATAGAGTTTACAATAGAAAGTGGGGTCCACGTACTCAGTATGTAGGAGCTTGGATATTTGCAGTCCGAATTTGACAATTTTTGGTCATAAGGTGGCACATTTTAAACGCACAATGCGAAGTTTCATTTCTCCTGATTTCATTAGGGAACTTCAAAAGAGGAACTCACATGGAATATATCCCTCCCACACACACTTATCGTAAAACGCCTCTAAGTATTCTGGAATGAAGCTTTTGCACATCTCTCAGTCCAAAGCACAAGATCTAGAGGCCGTTTAGACCTAAACAGGCAAAAGACGTAACCCAAATAACATCATCTAATGAAGAGACAAGTGCCAGTTGTGCTTGAAGTGTCTGTACCTTCGACCTGGGAAAGAATGCATCTAACAGAACCCCCGCAATGTCTCACCATAACGATAACATAGAACCATCGACGTGATATCCTCTTTCTTACGACCTCGTCAGACCTTAAAGACCTGATCTCAAGGGTCTTTCCTATTTTCTCTAAGAAAACTCCTTCACTCCTCTTCTGTAATTTTTACCAACATTCCCTTGTACTCCCACATCGCAAAACTAAGATCGGACCTAATCTTGTCTATCAGAGTTTGACCGTCAAGCGCATTGAAACTTTCGTCTCACTCACATGACAGTCCTTCCCTTCATGATTAGGTCCACCAGTTAACTTTCTAAATTCTTAAACCTTCACACTTCACTTTTGCTCGTCCATCTCCAGATCTTCAAACTCACTAAGCAGTATTTCCAATAGCGCTTCCCATACACACTGACGATTTTGGTTCCATTCGATTCCAGAGGTATCTCACCGGCGCAATTGACTTGCATACGCCATGGGTGAGAATTGAGGAATAATCATATTACGATCGCCCAATCGTACTTTCCCACTCTCCACTAATTTCCCTCCTAACAGCCATTTGCGGCTGGATGATTTCATCTTTATTGTCGAATAATAGAATTATCAAAAGAAAAAGTGTTCATATCCAACATTTTATGAACAAAATGTATAACTAACGTCATGTGGTGGTTAAATTCGACTTGTTGTTGGCCCAAATTTGGGCCCACTATTGGCATACGAAGTCATTTTTAATGCGAAAATGTGATTTTCATTGAAGCTTTACCTTGTATGGTGTCAAATGTTTTCGGCAAATGACAAGAACAAGCTTTTGCTGGCATATTGTGTTTGCAAAATTAACGAGATGCAAGTATGGCGACTTTCCATCATGCGCTGCTCGTTAAAGCAAATGCCGATAGAATGAACCAAAGCGTGCGATTTTTCGAAAGCCAAAGCAGTTTCAGCAGAGGTTGTGTTGACAATGGATGCGTATTAGATGCAACACAGCTCTTGGTTTGCAGCCGAAAACTAAAGGGTAAGTTTGAACAAATGAGTGTGCTTGCAATTCGATAGTCAGCTTACCGCCTTTTAGCATTTTCCTTCGTTACGTTACAATGTTTCAGCACAAAGTCGAAACTGCTGGTTAATCCAATGCAGTCAGCTCAGCACTCCATTGTCGCTACAGTAGCGCACATGTGCGAGTATGTGCACAAATTTGTATGCGTTATAAAGGGTGTACTTTTGGGGGTATGGAAATGGTTTATGAAAACCTGATTTCATGATGTGATTTGATCAACAAAAGTTTTTATAGATAAAGTATCGATTGCAGGTATTATATGACTTGCAGCTCGGGTCCTTCTGAAACCATTCGTACTGTACTTGCATCCGGTATAAATATTTTTATTGTTACTTCCGAAAGCTTACCGATCATAGCTGCCAATCACATGTGTTTGCTTTGACAGCTAGTTTGACAGGCTTGCAGCTATTTTGACTGCTATCCCTACAAAAAATTCTATACATCTGAAAAAAAGTCACCCTATACTCGCTTATACATAACCATAAACCAGGTAAGCAGCTTTGACATGGCTGTGACAGTTTCTCCTTTGCAAATATTGAGGCGTTTGACTTAGATATAGTGCGCAGTTGTTGCACACATGGTGTTACCCTGCTTTGCATGCGCATCTTTTGCGGCATTGATTCATATCGATGTGGTAACCAACAAAGCTGACCACACACAGTTTGTATGTCCACTAAGTTCGAACAATGGCTGCGCATCAGTTAAGTACAGAAATGTGTAAGCGGCAAAGATGGTGGCATATGCAAGAGTTAAAGTGGTATTCAGTTTTGGTCGAACCACGTCAATCACTGATTGCAGTCGTCAATGTCCTCACTAGTCTTATTACGGTAAAATAATCTCATTTTAAGCAGCAGATTAGTATTGGAATTTTATTATCTTAACAGAATGATTCAAAAAGATTGTATCATAAAGCAATTATTTTGGTTGAGTCAACCCTTTTTCAAAAAATGTTGATAATTCAAGCTGCTGCTAGGTAGCAGAAGATGCGCTGCTCCGGAGTGTAGACTAGGATGGATGTCTGAATTTCTTAGCTCTGACATCGAGTGACTTCATAATTTGACCGGTTTGGAAGTTTGTAAACCCGATTAGCTGAGGGCTGGTTACTTGCAGACGTTGTGGCTTCTGATAAGCTAGATAAGCGTTGGTTATCTACAAGAAACTGTGCAGTCGCAGGGTCCTTCTAGCCAAGGGTCAGGCCCGGTATTCAAAAATTTTCTGAAATACTGGTACTGCGTTAAGATTGAAAAATAAGCTACTACGAAGAAGGTAGGATAGAATCATTTCAAAAGCTTCTTCTCGCGCCAATTCCAAATATAGCCAGGTCCTTCTCCACCTGGTGTTTCCAATAGAGCGGAGGACTTCCTATTCCTCTGGTTTCGCCGGCGGGTATTAGGTTAAATACTCTTAGAGCTGGAGTATTTTCATCTAATCGAACTACATGACCTATCCAGCGCAGTTTTGTTTCTTAATTCGGTGAACTATGTCAATGCAGCGTTATATCTCGTAAAGCACATCGTTCTATCGACTACGGTATCCCCCGTTACTAATAGGAACCATAAATCTTCCGCAGAACCTTTTTCTCGAAAACGTACTACTGTGCCCAAAAAATAAGGTATTGTATTTATTTTGAAAATTCTTTATTTTTTCTTCCAAATCAATTTCATCCGCTTAAAAGTAATTCCCTCCCGATGCAATGCACTTATGCCAACGGATTTTCCATTCTTCGAAACATTGGTTGTAGTCACTTTCCGGGATGGCCTTCAGTTCCGTCTTCGCTGCAGCTTGAATCTCCTCTATCGTATAAAAACCGTGTCCCCTGAGCGGTCTTTTGAGCTTGGTGAACAGCCAGAAATCGCACGGCGCCAGATCAGGTGAATACGGTGGTTGCGGAACGATATGGGTTGAGTTTTTAGCGAAATGATCACGAATTACGAGGGCAGTATGGGATGGTACATTATTGTGGTGTAAAAATCAAGAAATGTTTTTCCACAATTCCGGCCTTTTTAGGCGGATAGCGTTACGCAAACGACGCATGACGTCCAAATAATATTCCTTGTTGACTGTTTGACCGGTTGGAAGGAATTCATAATGCACAACACCACGATAATCGAAGAAAACAGTCAACATAACCTTGATTTTTGAGCACTTTGGCGCGATTTTTTTGGTCTCGGCTCTCTTTTGGCACGATATTCGCTCGATGGATCGGTTGTTTCGGGGTCGTAAGCATAGGTCCAAGTCTCATCGCCAGTAATAATGCGTTTCATGACACCCTGGTAGTCGGAAAGCATCGTTTCACACACTTCAACGCGACGCCTTTTTTCCAAAAAATTCAATGTTTTCGGTACCAGTCGAGATTTGACGCGCTTGGGGCCCAAAACATCCTTCAAAATGGTATTGGCTGAGCCTTTCGATATGCCAACTTCATCAGCAAGGTCTCTAAAATCTTTTCAACACCAAATCTTTGATTTGTTGAACGTGAGCTTCGTCGGTTGAGGTTGATGGTCGCCCTGGACGCTCTTCGTCTTCGACACGTTCACTTGTAAACATTTTTTTAGACATAGCTTTATGACCAAAGGCTTTCTGCATCATCCTCAACGTATCCGCAGCAGAAAATTGATTCCGTAAACAAAATTTAATGCAAATTCTTTGCTCAACAAATTTCGACATCGCACAAAACGAAAAACTCACTTTTAGCAGCTCACAAAACGACACGTATCTCAAACACTAATGAATATTTTGACATGAAATTTGACATAAATGTGACTGACAGTACTACCAACCTAAAAAAAAAATAATTCTCCAAATCCATTTATTTTATTCCAGATTTTCGATTTTTCAATTTATGAAGTAAAAATCAAACCCATTTTAATGTCTAGCAATTCGTTCAGAGTAAAAGAAAAAAAAATCTGGGATCCATAAAAGGCCAGTGCGATATCAAAAAGAGTCTTTTCACACCGAATAACGTTAGCCCATCTATAACCGCTCGCAAGTGTTCGAAAAGGTTTCGACAGACAAGGTAATAGAAGAGCTAATGAGAAAAAGGCTGCCAACAACTGATATTATTGTGGTAAAAAGGAAACCAAATAACTCTGGCGAATAACTATCGATGTGTGTGGTCTTCCATTGTCCTAATGGAACACACTTCCTCTTCTATTGGCCAAAGCTGAACAATTCTTAGCAAATGCTGCTATTAGAGGCTCCAGTTTGAGAGTATAGGTCCGATTAAGAGTTTTGAACGTAGAGGAGATGTTGTTGTTGTTGTTAGACCGGGTACCTAATCCCCGTTAGGATGGTAAGTTGTCGTCGACGTCTTCCAAACGGAGAGAGGCGTCAGATGAGTGGGGTAGAGGGGCATGCAAATGTTGCCAGTGTCATGCAGAGTCTCATTGCACGCAGGACATATATCAGACATTTCGGGGTCTATTCTGGATAAGTAGAAGTTTAACCTGCCACAGTATCCAGAACGAAGCTGCGCAAGGATCACCCTCGTTTCTCCAGGCAACTCGAGCTCTTCGTCTGTAATGGACGATGGTTTGACACTAAGAACGCCATTCACTGAAAGGAAGTCGGTCAAGGAGTTGATGGCTCCTCTGTGAATGGCGGTCAGTGCTTGTCGGAAGTTAGTTGTGTCCAAAGCCTGGTCAGTATATTGTTGTATCTCGTCGACGGAGATGAGAAGATGTTTCTGAGGGCGGCTGTGGTACAAGCAGGTGACTGTAAGGAGGATTTCTACGAAAGCACCCCAGCAAGAGAGCAGACTATCATATATCTTTGAAGCATATTAAGAAGAACCAAAAATATTATTGTGCAACTATCAATAAAGCAATATTTTACGTAAATAAAATATTTTAAATAATATTCTTGATGAAAAGCTTAGATAAACATTAATTTAATTTTCTTTATGCTTCTTTGCTTAATGCTATTAGCCAATTTGCTTTAAAAAAATAAAAAAAAATATTTTCTATTTTGATAAATGCGAATTTCCAAGGTACGCACTATTTTATTCAGTAAATATAATATATGTCGATGCAAATATATGCAGACATGCTTGCAAATAACAATTAAATCTATTAGTTTTCTCTATAAAAATGCATAGTTACTATTTTCTTAATTTTGATCTTTGTATAAATTGTCATACGACACTCCGTCAAGCTTTTGAGTGGTCAGCAGTATTCGGTTAGCAATAGCTGAAATGGTCATTTGATTTGTGCGAGGTCAACGGAGCATGTTGTCTTCAATTAGACAGTTCAATGGGTTTAGGCCACTATGTGCTAAGCTCTACACAATTGCATTTACTACGCATATATATGTACATTTGTGTGTATAGTATATGTGTCAAATTGAGTTTCTTATTTTGTTCAAATGCGCTCTGTAATGGAATGTTACTCATACGCACCGGTGTACAATGCAATCCAATTAAAACGAAATAAATCTATTAAGAGTAAGTCTTTTGACAAAATACACATTCAAATAGGATTACAATGCATAGTGCAATAAATGTTTATACAGTTTGTAGTTAGAAGATATGTCTCGTCAAAAAAAAAAAAGACAATTATTATGCTTTGTGTGAAAAGAAAGACATTTTTCTAAGATGTCGTTTGCAATTAAGGGATTTCTTTTAAATTTTTATTTTTTTGGCTACAGTTGTATATAATTTTGCTAAACGGCACATTTGACTTTTTTTTGGGTATCGGATGAGAACTATTTTTCGAAAAATTTAGTCAAGAGTAATAAATTATTTTCCTTGTTTTTTGAAGTTAGATTCGCACTACTACAAAATTTTTAATGTAACTATGTAGTTCATATTGTAAATTACTACATAAGAAAAAATATACATAATTTAGTTCTTCTTATTTGAATATTTTCGTGAAGTTCATACTCAACTTGAATGTTTGAAAAAAAAAAAACAATAAAAATCGTTAACTTCGGTTGCAAAAAACCAAAAATACCATTCACAAATACAAGCGATTCTATACAAGTACTTTATTCCGATCGTTCGGTTTGGAGGACAGCTATACGCTATAGTAGTCTGATGTTGGCAGTTCCGACAAATGAGTAGCTTCATAGAGAATTTCAAAATTCAGAAAATTTTCAGACTATTTGAAAGCTATGGCAAAGATCAAAAAGAGTGGAAAATGGGTGTCACATGAATTGAATGAAAGCCAAATGGAAAACTGAAAAAAAAAACACTTGGGAAATTTTGCTTCATAGACACGAAAGAAAATCAGTTTTGCATCGAATTGTCACTGGCGACGAGAAATGGAATTATTTTAAGGGGCTATACCAGTGTGCTACTTTAAGAAAAAAAATTTTTTATTTGCTTTTTTCGACAGCTTATATTTCCATAAATATCCTGTGAAATCGGGAAGGTCGCATCTTGAATAGTTTTTGGATGACAGCGTTCTAAAAAGCGACCGCTCGGAGGTGCAAACAAATATGAGTGAAATTTTAAACGCGTTTTTCTCGAAATGACATTTTTCAAAATTGCTGTCGTGATAACTTAACGAGAAATTCACCGATCGACTTCAAATTAGAATATATATTTTTTAATATATTTACTATAAAAGGACCTACGATCTTTTTGATTGGTTGAAAATTGTCAATTTGGCATTAAAAAAACGACTACTTTTTACCTAAAAAAAACGATTTGTTTTTTTCAAAATTACGCCATTTTTTTAATTTTTGATATTTTTCAAAGATTGCAGATCATTGTATATTAAATATCTTTCAGTTCAATAAGTTTTTAAAGTTTTTTTGTTTCAGCTACTCATTCGGCCGAAATCATGCCAGCAGTTGGGGCACTTTTTTTTGGCACCTCCGAAGACAGCCCATAACTCCGTTACTTTTCAACATTTTTGTAAAAGAAAAATCTTAAAATATAGTTTTAAATACAACTTATTACGTTCAAAGAAGTACGAATTATTCAATCGCGTACTTTCTCTTAAAAAAATTCACGAAAATCGCCTCATTTTTCATGTGTCACACTGGTATAGCTTCTTAAGTATACTAAACGGAGAAAATCCTGGGTTAATGCGGGATAACCATCAAAATCGACTGCAAAAACTGATCAGATCGATTCGGTGATAAGGCAATGCGCTGTGGTTGGAAAGATCTGAAAGGTGTAGTACATCATGAGCTTCTAAGATCTAGACAACAAATAACCATTTTGATCTAAAAACGTCCAGAATGGCCCAGAAGACATGGAAACGTATTTTTGTTATACTCCTGCGAACAAAGCCAAATTGGTTCAGGTTACAATAAAAGTACTTGGCTGGGAGTTGCTACTCCACCCGCCGTATTCAGCAGACTTGACGCCTTTTGATTACCATTTATTTTCATCGATGGAATACGCATTGTTTGAGCAGCAATTCGATTCCTACGCAGAAATCGAAAATTGGGTGTCTGAATGGTTTGCTTCAAGAGACGAACAATCTTTTTGGCATGTTATCAATAAATTACCAGAAAGGTGGTCAAAATGTGTGATAAGTAATGGTCAATACTTTGAATACATTTCTTTTTTAATTTCCCATTCAAAATTATGATTTAATTTTCACAAAAAAACGCACATTTCATACCGGCACACCTTTCGCTTTTATCTATATTGAACCTTGTGAACCGATATGGTTGTGCAAAATCGACTATTGTTGTTATTGCATCGGCTGAAAATATTCTCTCTAAATAGTTTAAAGGGAAGATTCCGAGTAGATAGTCCTTGGTTGGATATGAAATCAAAACACTTCGGTTACCTTGACTCAATTAAGGGTAGGCTCGACTCTCTTATGACTTGGTCCGAAGGGAAAATATTTTTATCAATTTCTTCTTCATATTTTTAAAATATTTTTGGTATACTACTGTGCCCAAAAAATAAGATGACATTGTATTTATTTTGAAAATTCTTTATTTATTCTTCCAAATCAATTTCATCCCCTTCAAAGTAATCCCCTCCCGATGCGATGCACTTATGCCAACGGATTTTCCAATCTTCGAAACACTTGTTGTAGTCACTTTCCGGGATGGTCTTCAGTTCCGTCTTCGCTGTGTGCGGTGTCCCCGGAGCGGTCTTTTGAGATTGGTGAACAGCCAGAAGTCGCATAGTCGCATCCATATCAGGTGAATACGGTGGTTGCGGAACGATATGGGTTAAGTTTTTGGTGAAATGATCACGAATTACGAGGGCAGTATGGGATGGTGCATCATCGTGGTGTAAAACCCAAGAATTGTCTTTCCACAATTCCGGCCTTTTTAGGCGGATAGCGTTACGCAAATGACGCATAACGTTCAAATAATATTCCGGTTGAAAGGAATTCATAATGCACAACACCACGATAATCGAAGAAAACAGTCAACATGACCTTGATTATTGAACGACTTTGGCGCGATTTTTTTGGTCTCGGCTCTCTTTTGGCACGATATTCGCTCGATTGATCGGTTGTTTCGAGGTCATAAGCATAGATCCAAGTCTCATCGCCAGTTATAATGCATTTCATGACACCTTGGTAGTCGGAAAGCATCGCTTCACACACTTCAACTCGACGCCTTTTTTCCAAAAAATTCAATGTTTTCGGTACCAGTCGAGATTTGACGTGCTTGAGGCCCAAAACATCCTTCAAAATGGCATTGGCTGAGCCTTTAGATATGCCAACTTCATCAGCAAGGTCTCTAATTGTTAATCGACGGTTTTTCAACACCAAATCTTTGATTTGTTGAACGTGAGCTTCGTCGGTTGAGGTTGATGGTCGCCCTGGACGCTCTTCGTCTTCGACACGTTCACGGCTTATTTTTGGGCACAGTAGTATAATCATATTTTGAGTAAATCAGCTTGTCTCGGTATCTTAACTAGAAATTTGCTGTAAAATTCGAATTTTTTGCTCAATGAATTCCAAATAGCTTCCTAATCTATCGTACCAATGAAATTGCCAAGAGGAGTATTGGAATCAAAACTAGGCAGTGACTATAACCGTACACTCTCACAGCTCAGAGAAATAAAATTGTGTCGCATTTTCTTCTCCTAATTTCGGCTGGAATGAAATGTAGTAGAGTGAGTGAGTTTTTGAATTACTTAAGTATTCTCGATACGTCTAGAAAGATTTATTCCAGATTTTAGAAACAGTGACTTGGATTAAAGCATCATTTCTAGATTATCTGAAATGGAGTTCGGGGAAAAAAATTATATATACCAAAGTGTAATTGAGAAAGTCAAATATATTATCCTCTCGATTGCCCCAAATCACCGAGCCGAATGTTATCAACAGTCTGATTTTAACTTCCATTTAAAAATATATCTCAATTTAAATACTTCTTAGTTCCAATACGACAATCTTCCGTTTAAATACATAAATCACAGGTAACTTTTTGCTCCTCTGTTGAGAGTTCTACGCAAAAGTATGTATTCAAATTGCGAATGTGTGTTCTCTTAACTCTTTAATATGCCATATGGGCGGCAGCTGTGACTAGTCGATTGCGCACCACTACATTTAATAGTACATGAGAAAAAGTGGTGCAAACCGTTCCGCCTCATAAATTGCGAAATATATTGCAAAAGTGTTTGTTCAAAAGAGAAGTTCTGCTTCGAAAACTTGGTGGGAGCACAAGTGTATTTTCACGGCAACGCAATTACAACAAATACGGAAACATATGAAATACGATACGTTGGGAGAACACGCTTTAGAGGCGAATGTACACAGGATATACATATTGTATATAAGTACACTAATATGTAGATATATAGGGTGTGTTATCTTGTACTAGGTTAGGGTAGGTTGGTTAGACATGTTAAGGTATCCTCATTTCGAGCTTGAGATTGAGACCAGTTATAGAAAAAGTGTTGCATTTCAGGAAAGAGCAAAAATTAAACAGGATGATTTATGCCAAAAGGGAGGTCGCATTAGCTATATCCCCAAAACTTCAGATTTGATTCTGCTCTACTTATTGATGTTGTCATGACCAGGAAATGAACTATTTCGCCAAGGTCTGACCATAGAAAAAAATGTATTAGATAAGCCTGCTTGAGTGGACATTCGAAGGGGTGGTTGGTGTCAGGAGGGGACACTTTGCATGCAGAACTTCTAATATTTCGTTGCCTTCCGCCTTTGGCAATACTATAAATCTTTGAAAGGTCTTGACATAACCTACAAAACAACGCTATGCGTGATTAGATTTGATATTGCTTTCAACAGTTACAGACGTGTAAACCTGGAGTTCACTAAAGCCGAAATTCGTGCTATTTTAAAAGTTTCCTTCGTTAAAGGCAAATCCTCTAGAGAAACATTCCGTGAGATTAATGGTATTTTGGAGGATGGTGCTCTATCACTTCGAAATGCGAAGGAATGGTTTCGACGATTCAGAGCAGGTGAAAACGACACCATGGATAAGCCAGCCGGCGGAAGACCTGTGACCAACTTTAGAAAGCTGGATACACAAAAAAGATTGATATTTGGCACGATTTGACGCAAAAAAACCTTCTAGACCGAATCAAAGCCTGCGAAATGCTGCTGGAACGGAACGAACTCGACCCATTTTTGAAGCGGATGGTGACTGGCGAAGAAAAATGAATCACATACGACAATATCAAGTGAAAACGGTCACGGTCGTGGTCGAAGGCTGGTGAATCGTCCTAAACAGTGGCCAAACCCGGATTGACGGCCAATAAAGTTTTGCTGTGTGTTTGGTGGGATTGGAAGTGAATCATCTACTATGAGCTGCTCCCATATGACCAGACGCTTAAATGTACCATCTACTGCGAAATACTGAACCGCTTGAAGCAGGCGATCGACCAGAAGCGTCCAGAACTGGCCAACAGGTAGGGTGTAGTGTTCCACCAGGACAACACCAGACCACACGGGAGCTCGGATGGGAGGTTTTATTGCATCCACCATATAGCCCGGACATAGTGCCAAGTGATTACCACCTGTTCCTGTCCATGGCGAACGCCCTTGTTGCTGTAAAGTTGAACTCAAAAGGGTTTTGTGAAATGTGGCTGTCCGAGTTCTTCGCAAATAAGGAGGGGGGCTTCTACGAGGGGGGTATTATAAAGTTATGTCAACAATTCTAATAAAAATATATCGGATAAAAATTGTGGTTCAAGTCGGAGCTGAGGGTGTACACGAAGACCACGGAGAGTCGATTCGGCAACGTTTGCAGTACCTCGGACTGATGTATGGAAGGACTTGGTGAATTTTACGCGTAGATCTTAAACAGAAAGCGTAAAAAATACAGCTTGTGTAAGAACTGAAGCCGCTCGATCTTCCTAATTGACAGAGTTTCGCTTGATGCGCTCTTTAAAAGGTCCAACGTTTTCGAACCAAATTTTCGCCAGCGATGAGGCCCATTTTTGTCTCAATGGGTATGTAAACGAGCGAAATTGCCACATTTAGGACCGTTAATTGGCCACTAAAATCGTGTGATATCACACCGTTAGACTTTTTTATGTGAGGATACGTAAAAAATTGGACTCAACGAAAGGATCATTGGAGACGTAGCCGCGGCCAACATTTGAATGAGATAATCTTCAAAAAATAGAAGCCAAAGAATGTTCCTTCGGATGATAATAAACATTCTCAATTAATTTTTTTTCTGTGTATTTTCTTTAAGAAAGTAGGAAGCCCCGAAATGGATCACCCTATATATACTAATATATATTTATTAAATATGGAATTAATAGCAATTCAGTACAAGCCATATTGTTATAAAATATCCATATTTTCTTTTAGTTCGCTTAAAGTGAAACTAGCACTTAAAGTGCGGCCGCCTATTGGATATGCATACATACATATGTATATGCATCTGTATAGAAAAAGGTATCTCTGTGTTGGAGCGAGGCAAACGCCATTGAAATTTACGCATAGGATAACCGCTAATTGGTGCATCGCATGTTGTTTTCCGGCGGCGAACTTTTGGCGCATACTCGCGACGAGGCGGTTAACGGCCTTTGGCAAATACTTACGTGTAGAATGCAGCATAGGCAGTTGCGTCATGCCCTTGACAACCGCTGCCAACGTTGTGCAGCTTTGCCATATGTGGTTGCTAATAATCACATACATATGTATTCCTGCATGTTGGTGGAAAGCCTTTCGGCCGCACAGCAAAGCATCCGGACGCGTGGGTATGAGGCACCAATTTACAATGTCGGTTGCAAATGCCCGAGAGCTGACACGGTATGCGTTAAAGGCGATGGCCATGGCGCTGTTACAGCGGAGGGGGCGATTGGTTATGGCCACATTTGCATGACCAGAAAATTGACCGGAATTATCAGGCTGGACAAATCAGTTGATTGCCGTGTGTGTATAAATGTTGTGTGCGAGCGGAGAGGCAAGACGCGTGCGACGGTTAACCGACTGACCAACACCGTTAGCTGGGCAAGGTGATGATGTCATATGGGGTAGAAAAGTGTGTGGCTTTATGCAGGTTGAAATGCAACAGTTGCATTTTGTGGCTTGTTTAGTTATAACCGCGTGAAATGACTTCTTTCGGACGCAGTTTCAAATCGCAATGCCAGAAAGTGGTGGTTGGTGAAGTTGACCACTTTCTCATTTTGAGATTTTTTCTCAAGGTTTTTGCTCAAGTTGTTCAGAGAGACTCCATTGGTAAGAGTTCTCATGGCGGTCAGGTCTACTTAAGTGGAAAGGACACGGATTTTGCATTTCAGGTTCTGTGAAATTTGATGGTATTTCTCGATGGCGTTGTGAAGGGAACGAAAAATGTTGAGTAATGTAGATGCATTTATAAAGTATGAAAGTGTTACATTTTTAGACAGTACATATTTACTGCGCAACATCTATGGGTTAGTAGTCTCTAAAGAATAATTTTCAGAGAGGACTTTTGGTCCTCGTAATGTGGTACGCGCGTCTTGAATATTGTACGCTTAACTTTTACTAGGACAACGGATCGATTTGGTTCTGAAATTTCCGATTTGAGTTCAGCCACGCATCTTTGCGAATTTTGCAGTGAACTCTGGTGTTGCAAACCCCATTATCTTTCTGGTGAAGTCAATCAGCCATTAGAGAAAGTTCATAACGATCCAAGCAATATTTAAAAAGACAAAAAAAAAAAGATAAAAAAATTGAAGAAAGATTATACTGTGTTTCTGTATATTAATTCACCAGTTACTCAAACGAGCAGAGGTGTATAGTAGTACTGTGGGGCGACCATCAACCTCAACCGACGAAGCTCACGTTCAACAAATCAAAGATTTGGTGTTGTAAAACCGTCGATTAACAATTAGGGACCTTGCTGATGAAGTTGGCATATCGAAAGGCTCAGCCAATACCATTTTGAAGGATGTTTTGGGCCTCAAGCGCGTCAAATCTGGAATGGTACCGAAAACATTGAATTTTTTGGAAAAAAGACGTCGTGTTGAAGTGTGTGAAACGATGCTTTCCGATTACCAGGGTGTCATGAAATGCATTATAACTGGCGATAAGACTTGGATCTATGCTTACGACCCCGAAACAACCGATCAATCGAGCGAATATCGTGCCAAAAGAGAGCCGAGACCAAAAAAATCCCGCCAAAGTCGCTCAAAATTCAAGGTCATGTTGACTGTTTTCTTCGATTATCATGGTGTTGTGCATTATGAATTCCTTCCAACCGGTCAAACAGTCAACAAGGAATATTATTTGAACGTTACGCGTCGTTTGCGTAACGCTATCCGCCTAAAAAGGCCGGAATTGTGGAAAGACAATTTTTGGGTTTTACACCACGATAATGCACCATCCCAAACTGCCCTCGTAATTCGTGATCATTTCGTCAAAAACACAACCCATATCGTTCCGCAACCACCGTATTCACTTGATATGGCGCCGTGCGACTTCTGGCTGTTCACCAAGCTCAAAAGACCGCTCCGGAGACACCGTTTTTATACGATAGAGGAGATTCAAGCCGCAGCGAAGACGGAACTGAAGGCCATCCCGAAAAGTGACTACAACCAGTGTTTCGAAGATTGGAAAATCCGTTGGCATAAGTGCATTGCATCGGGAGGGGATTACCTTGAAGGGGATGAAATTGATTTGGAAGAATAAATAAAGAATTTTCAAAATAAATACAATGTCACCTTATTTTTCGGGCAAAGTAGTATATCGTTGCGAAGCCGATTTAGGGGTATATCCTCTAATAGATAGAATGTACATAGTAGTATAATGCTAATGTTGTGATAATTTATATTGTAAAATCTTCATATTTATAACAGGTTAATTGAAAAGTCCCCGGCCTACCATAGTACAATACATTTATTTTGCAAAATACGTATTTTATTGAATATCATAAATATAAGTATGAATACGAATTTCACATTACTGATTAATGCGACCCTTTTCGATACCATTTTTACAGTACGATTTCTCCTTTGCTTCAAAAGAGGCTTCAGTTTCGGCGAACACCTGTTCCTTCGAAGAAAATTTCTTCCCAGCGAGCATTTTTCTGAGATACGCATCTCAAACTAAAGACATCATACTCTGCTGCTGACTGTTGCGTTTTTCCTCGCTTTGGAGTGAGTTTATCGTATGGAGTCCACGCGGATGATTGCCGATTGGACTTCGGGGTGAAATGATGAGGATTCGCTATTGATAATACTACTCTTACACGATTCTTTACATTCCACTTCATTTTGCCATTTATTGTATTAGCAATAAGTCTCATTCACTTATTATTTCTTCACCAAACAGGTTTAAATAATCCTATCGGATTAAATTCTAATATTGATAAAATCCCTTTCCACCCCTACTTCTCATGCAAGGATATTGTAGGATTTGTTATTATAATTGTAGCATTAATCTTTCTAACATTAATTAACCCTTATTTATTAGAAGATCCGGATAATTATATCCATTATTACTTATCGACTTAAAAACTAGGGTGTATTACGCTTGAACATCTCCAAACATTAATCAGAATCATCCATTCTTGGTTATGTTTGGTTAAAAGTGAGCTCACGCGGCACCCACTTTGTTCAGAACTTTGTCATACTCTGATATTTGTGAATTATATGACGTTAATTTGGTAGTTTTACAGAGTCTACTATCTCAAACAACTTCACTTTGTCCAAAATTATTTTGTGGACTTTTTTGATGTTTCGTTGGTAACAACATCTTTTTGGGGCGTCCACTAGATACTCATTTCACTACGTCTGAACTTAGCAAACCAATCCTTGATATTTGATCTGTCGGAAAGTCGTCATCAAGCGGAGTTTTTGCTTCAACTATATTTTACCTGGAAAAAGCAATATTTTACAAGGTGTATTCCAAAGTAAACTTTTTGATTCTAGTGCCCCCTGCTGACGCCATCTTTATGTCGACTGGTCGTTGGAATCTGCCATCTTTATCGATTGTCTAGAATTTCATGACATTTCATAGATTGAAAGTGAAGTTATTATGTTTTAAAGGTCAGTATATTTGTATTATCAGTGCGAAAATGAGCTTCGAACAAAGAACCAACATTAAATTTTGTTTTAAAATTGATAAAACTTTTTATGGCGATGACTGCCTATCCCGTAGTAGAGTGCACGAGTGGTTTCAACGTTTTCAAAGTGGTCGTGTGGACATAAAAGACGATCAACATGTGGTCCAATCAAAATCCACAACGGATCAACGGAAATTCAATCGAAACTGTGCGTGAATTCATAAAAAATCAGCCGAAATTATCACTGAAATTCATGGAAATGGAATTAAACATCTCCAAAACATGGATTTATTGCATTTTGACCGAACATTTGGGCTTACGAAAGCTGTGTACACGGTTTGTTCCGCATAAAAGAACTGACGACCAAAAATTGCTCGGAATCGGCTCATCAATCGACGCTTGTGACCGATTATGTATTTGACCAAAAATCACATTATAACCATTAACCACTCCCCTTTCCCAACATTCTGAACATTAAGGCACCAGATTGATCGCAATAAATTCAGGACTTTAAGTCTTCATAACAACGCCGACTTTTACGAAGAAGGTTGAAAATATGAAATTCAAGGTCTGTCGCAAAAGAAACAGGACTGTTAAAAAACAACAAAAATTAATAAAGTTATATTTTTTTATTCAAAGTAGTTTCCTTGTGCTTCGATACAACGTTTAGCCCGGTCAATTAGCATTTGAAATGAGTGTTTTAGGTCATTTTTCGGAATGCTCTTGAGAATATCGGTCGTCGCTTTTGGATAGCTGAAATGTCCTGAAACCAGTGTCCTTTCATGAGTAAATGAAGTTTTCCAAGTAGGTAAAAATCACAGGGTGCCAGATCAGGTGAGTGATTAATGGTTAATATGGAGTTTTTTGTCAAAAAATCAGTGACAAGCGTCGACCGATGACACGGCGCATTATCGTGCAACAGGCGCCAGGTATTGTGGTCGAGCACGACGAATGCGTGACAAAAGACGCTTCCTAACACCAAGGTAAAACACAGCATTAATCGTTTGGCCAGGTGGGACGTACTCTCGGTGTACAATACCCTCGGAATCATAAAAACACATCAGCATTTTCTTTATTTTTGACTTCTGAAGACGACTTTTTTTCGGTGACATCTGATCGTCACAGAGGTTCTCACGACCTTCTTGGAATCGCTTAAACCACTCATGCACATTACTACGGGATAGGCACTGATCACCATAAACTTTTTTCATCATTTAAAATGTTTCAGTAAACGTTTTCTCAAGTTTAAAACAAAATTTAATATTTGCTCTTTGCATTTTACGACCGATGACCAAAAGCTGCTGTCACTTTTCGATCAATAACATCGATTGTAGTTATCCAATTGTCTTAAAATTTTAACGAAATGTCAACAAGAGATCAAATTTTTTACTTCATATACCCACCAATAAGTGGGGCCACCAGAAACAGTTATATTTAAAAATTCTGTTTCTTTTAAATGGTTTTTGCGACAGTCCTTGTATTTCTCAAGAAATGAGAAGAGTTCCAATGCCCAAACATCTTTCCTCAATTTCCGAAAATACGCTAACGTTTCCCACTTTTCACCAAGTAGTTTATAATGCAACACATTACGCAACCACTAGCCCATAATAATTCTACATATATATGTATGTATGTATGTAATTATTCCTACACCCTCTCATATTGGATTAGCTTAAATTTTTATGCAATTGCGCATAGTTTGCAATGCCTCAATACACATGTAGCCGGTATGTTTACTTTTATTGCATATGGGCATTGAATTTATTAGCAATTGCAATGGCAAAACACTCTAGCAACTGGCAATGTGCATTGGTGTTCGGGCGTGTTGATTTCCCGCATTGATTTGCGAATACCAGCACGTGCAACATAGCAGGTGCAACATTACAATGCCTTTACAAAC
This sequence comes from Bactrocera zonata, assembly GCA_037783105.1. Lineage (NCBI taxonomy): Eukaryota > Metazoa > Arthropoda > Insecta > Diptera > Tephritidae > Bactrocera > Bactrocera zonata. The sequence continues at coordinate 162,097 of JBAWJQ010001082.1, read as the reverse complement.
GCCGTGCCGCCACACAAACGCACCAACACACAGCACACCGTTACACGCACCTATAAATACCTGCAGCTGCTACAGAGCCCTGCGTTGTTGTTGTTATTTTGTTATTTTGCCATTGGGTTTGAAGTGGCCATGAATAACAAATTTTCATGCAAAATTCACATTAAACATTTGCTGGGCAAAGTAGTTGGCGTTAGTTGTTGTGGCTGTGGTTGTTGCTGTAATTGTTGTGGTAAGACGCTCGTTTGGTTATTCTGTTGGCACTTTATTATTTACTCAACTCCTGCGTACACTCGGTCTGCTTTTGAATCCAAAGCATATGCGAGGTCTATAGGTATACCCGGCATCCATCGACAGAGGCCGGAAGTATTGCTGCCACATTTATAATGCTGCAGCGCAGCATGCAACACAGCGCGTAGTGGCCTAGGTGCGCACTCGCATACATACCTATAGACATACATACATATATACATAGAGAGCTATAATTTCGCTTTGGTTATTGCCTTGGCAGGAGCATTTCCTGCGCTGCTTTCTTATTGCCTGCTCATAATGGCGTTGTTGTGTAGTTCCTGCTGCAAGTCGATATGTTTCACACCGTTTTTTTGCACACAACAGCAAAGTCATTGCGTTCCATACACGAGGGTGGTTCAATAAGTATTTAGACTGCAAAATAAAATAACAAAATTTGGGAGGAATGTCGACTATTTTCTAACTTCTTCAACTTGTATGGAAGGCAAGCTTTCTATATACCGTTTACGAGTACAAAATATTCCTTACAAAGGTACCTATATGCCATATATCCAGATATTCTCTGCACTACGTCTCCGATCTCATACTCCGTTTGAAGCCGTTCCACCATAACTCTTTCCAGACCTATCGAAGTACTGGAAGGAGACTGATGCCCCGATTAGAATGAGGATCGCCTCTGATCTTCTTTAGGGGACTTCAGTACTGAAATACTTGAAAATATCCCTCACTCGCGCACTTTCCGTAAATGGCCTCCAGGTGTTTCGGAAGGAACTTCCTCACGCTTTTGCCAACTTCTCAGTTCAAACCATGAAGACCTGGTAACCGGTTAGACCTAACCAGACCAAAGGCTTACCTCAACTTCCATCATATAATGGAAGGGTAGGTTTCTTGCTGCTTGAACTGTAACAGAACTTGGCAAACTCTCTTCACAACGATAAAAGATTGTCACCGTCGCGAAGTGAGCTGACATCCGCCCTCTTACGACCCCGTCAGATCTTATAGACCTGACCCCAGGGGTCGTTCCTATTTTCACTAAAAAACTCTTCCACTAATATTCTTAAATTTTTACAACTAAGATCATACCCAACTTGGGACAGTCAATCAGACCTTGACCGTCTTGCACATTGAAGCTTTTGTTTCAATCGCCTGACGATCCTCCACTTCACGGCTTTTGTGTCTCCGGCTGCTGGTGCTGGCGCTGCTGCCGAAAAGAAGGAAGAAGCCAAAACGGAGGAGTCGGAGTCCGGGGAAGACGACGACATGGGTTTCGGTCTCTTCGACTAAACAACTCAACATTAAAGTGTTAACTCTCCAAATCCTTATACTTTCACACTTGCTAAGCATTTTATCGTCTATATCCCAAACTATCTCATACAACCTAGCAGTACCCAATCGCCACAATGGACTTACATACACTGAGGGATGGAACAAATTATGATCGCTTAATCCCCACGCTCCCCTAAGAGAGACAGGCATGCGTAAATGGATGATGTCATACTTTATATACTTTGTTCAGGTGTTCGCAAGGGGTCTCATCTAGGGAATATGGTACTACGTTAGATGTGACAGTAGTTCAAACTTTTAGCACTTTGCGAAGACGAAGACGTGAGCCAGGGCATTGTACTGGCGGAAAAGCCCTTTTTTTGGCAAATTGGACCGTAGTTTCTGCAGTTCGGCATGGAGTCGGTTCAAATATTCAACGAAGTAACGATCTGTCTTTTCTAAGTAGTCAATCTAGATGACACTGTGTGTATATCATAAACAATTACTATTCCAGTCCACAGTCTGCTCTTTCTTCGAAACATGTTCGACGGTGAAGTTCACTGTTTGGACAGTTCCTTCGTCTTTCCAATCACAACAAAGTTAAAAGGTGTCTGAAATTTTGACAATAATCGTCCAAGGGCATATACTACATACTAGTAGCTTTCTCTTGCGGCAATGACGCTATCGGAAACTAAGCTAAAGTCATTATCATACCACCCTCGTTGTTCGTCGTGTAATACCCAGCAGTTATTTCCTTCATTTCTATGTTTTTGTGTGTTTGATTTCATATTTTTTATTTCTGTCTGTGTGCCGCTGATTTGCCTGGCTTGCCAAAGGTTCCATTTTCCTCTCCGCAGCGCTGCTTCGACTTCCGCATTCACTTGCGTATCGAACGCAATCGATATAGCGCATTGGCAGACGCCGTTTGCTCACTTCGAGTGCTCTAATATATGCAGTGGAGAAAAGGAAATGTTGCTGCGTTGATAATCTGTTTTTTTTTTTTTAATACAAATGCCACCTTTCCTTTTTCTCTCGTGCTAACTTTCTGACTTCATAGCAACGAATTTCGTTATTTTTTGTAATAGATATGACAAAAAGATTATATTGTTGTCGCAAAGCCCATGAAAAGTAAATCGGCCATCAAAAAGGTGCAATGAATAAATTTCCTTTTGTTAAACAGTGTTCGATTATTTTTCGCTCGAAGCGTTAGGTGTGTGTTAGTGGGTTCTGAATTTGAAAAAAATACAGTAGAATTAATAGAACTACCTGGCATTTAAAATGTTTGTTTAAGATTTGATATTATGAATATTTAATGAGAACATATCCATCTTTATTAAAAAGCAAGTAAAGAGGAGGCAGTTCCGGAGTCATAAAACACTATGATTATTCTTGGAATAATTTCTTACGGCTTTAAAGTGATCAGATATCGGTGGTTCTGCACAGACTGAAAGCACAAGGTGGTCCATTTCGAGGTTATTTTTTAAAGAAAAAAAAACACAGAAATTCAAATTTAATGGAGAATGTTTATTATCATTCGAAAGAACATTCTTTGGCATTTATTTTTTGAAGATTATCTCTATCCAAATGTCACCGAAATCACGAGCTTCAATTTCAGACATCAATCAGTCGGTTATCATGGCGCGATAACGGTTACCATTGACGGTTACCTTCTCACCATTTTTGAAGGAATGTGTTCCTATGATTCCAACGGCGCACAAGCCACACCAAAACCTTGTTTTTTCTGGATGAAATGGGAAGTCTTGAATCTCTTCAATTTGCTTTTCGTTCCAAATGCGGTAAATTTTAATTGTTTACATACCTATTGAGCCAGAAATGAGCCTCATCGCTGAACAAAATTTTGTTCAAAAACGTCGGATGTCCTTAGAACTTTATAAGAGCTCATAGAGCGAAGCGATGTCGCTTGGGAATGTCGAGCGGCTTCAGTTCTTTCGCAAGCTATATTTTACGCTTTAAATTTAAGATCTCGACGTAAAATGTACTAAGTCGTTCCATACATGGAGAGACAGGCCTCGAGAAGGCAATTCCTCATGCCATGCCCAGAAATTGGATTTTTTAGTTTCAGTTGTTACAAAAAGTGGTTATGGGACTTAGATTTTCTATTCAAACTTTTATGCGCTATGCTTATGTTTTAAGAGTACAAACATTTTAGGTAAAAAATATTTTCAATACCACTGAATTTTCTCCATATTCGAAGCGACTGCGTAGTTATGTACACTATTGTATGTTATTTACGCACCCACGTACTTACTTCGCTAGACAAACCCGAAATTGCTGAGGTTAACCCCTTTCACAAGTTCGCAGTTGAATATCTAAGTTATCTGCATTTAGTGTCTGCCACAATAAAATTTCTAAAATACGAGCACTTGAATATTCCAACCTCGCAAAAACTATCCCAAATTTCCGTTTAGGCGGCTTTCAGAGACACAAATGTGCGCTCTGTCGCATTCAATGTAGACAGGATATACACAGCGCTGAGCTGAAATGCTGGCGCATTGCATTTCCGTTTCATTTAATATAACAGGAAAGTAACAACACAAACACCATTGCATACGAGTATAAAAATGTTTAAGTGTGTATGTGCAATAGTTCTATTTACCAACAAATGCACGGCAGTATCGCAACGGGCCACAATTGCTGCACCGGCTGCCGGAGCCTTTACTTTGTTGCAATTCAGCTAACGCTTTATTATTGTTGCCAGCTGTCGATATTCCCCGAGGCGCTAGCTAATGGACCTTATGGCGCTCATTTGACTGAATAGATGGAATGGATGTATGGACGCCTGAATGGTTCCAGTTGCTGTGGACTTTTGTGAACCCATGTTGACTTTGATGGAAGTGTCGCATAAAATGCGATAAGTGGAATTTTTTATGTTTTGACATAACGAAAAGGCATTAGATGCATACCAGTGTGTACAGATACCATTAAATCCATTAAATTATATAGTTTTTTCGAGTAAATGTGAATATAAATGAAATAAAATTTATTAATATTGCGACTGTGAGAGGTCTCTGAACGACATTTTTAGAAAAATATTGCGCAATATGCTATCCTTTTCTCAAAAACAGAGTTACGCGGATCATATCAAAAATGATATATAAATTAAACCCTGTGTCTCGAGAAGGATCAAAGGACCACAATGAGTCTCGTTCGTTTATTTCCATCTTGCGTCTTGTTTTGACTCCAACTTTTTGAACTTTAGATATTTTGAAGTCTACTTTGCTTTTCCAGGTTAGAGCAATTCGGCCTTTCCTTTGGCTTCTTTGTTGGTTCTAGATAGAGTTCGGATGACTTTGTCTGGATCTCGTCTCAGTACTTGCCCGAGACAGCCTTATTTTATTTGAGAATTTTGGCACTTTTGATTTGTACGTATTAGAGATGATGACGAGACGGATCGGTTTTTCACAACTTGAAAGTTTTGGAAGTCAGATACTACGAGGTTCCAAATTTCCCAGATGTATTGGACATAATATTGTATATGCATATTTTTATATGGCACGTTGCTGAATGATCGATAAGTTCTAGAGCACAATAAGCGTGCCCGGCCTTCTGTAAGCAATTGGTGATGTCCTTTTCCTCCTATAGAACGTATTGTGTGAGAGTCTGAATCACACCAATCAACAAACTGATCGGACCCTATCAGTGTGGCTTTAGACTACTTTGAAAATTTACTATGGACCAGATGCACCACGCACCAAATCTTGAAAAAAAAAACGTGAAAAGAGGATGGACACTCACCACCTCTTTCTCAATTTTAAAACCGCCTTCGACAGCACGAGAAGGAACTGCTTCTATGTCTGAACTTGGTATCTCCGCAAAACTAATACGACGGTATAGAGAGACGTTGAGCAATACCAAAAGCTTCGTCAGGATCGGGAAAGACCTCTGTGAGAAGTTCGTTTCCAAGCGAGGCTTTAAACAAGGAGATTCGATATTGTATTACTTCTTCAATATATTTTTTGGGGAAAATAATACCGGCTGCAGAGCTAATTGGAGAAGCTACAATCTTCTTTAAGAGCTGTTGGTATATTGGTATCATTGGCCGCAACAACCGCGTCGTTAGTTCTGCTTTCTCCAGATTGGCTAAGGAAGTGAAGCAAATACGTCTGGTTTTGAACAAAGGCAAGAGGAATTAAGGAATTAAGGAAATATACCTTGTCATCAAACAAGCAGTCAGCGCATCCGTGACTTGGCTTCCACGTCGCTATTGACGATCATAACTTTGACAGTGACGTGTCATAACTTTGAAGCCGTAGATATCTCTTGGAACCAGCATTAAGGGGGTATTCTAGTCTAGAAATGCTATTTAACGGCATTTTTTAAAGTAAAATTTGTTCAGTAAATGGCGACTGTTTGAATTTTTTGCCCGTTTTTTGGCAAAGATCAAAATTTTTTAAAAATAATAAAAATCAAAATTTTTTAATAATCCTAGTTCCTACCATAGAGAGATATATAAAGAAGGTCCACACCAAATTTCAAGTTAATCGGTTAATTAGAACTTAAGAAATCATGTCAGAAGTGTTGAAAATAGTAGTTTCGAGAAAAACGCGATTAAAGTTTTACGTTATACGATATTCGCTCAACCGGTCTAGTTGCCACGTCACTAAAATGTCTATAACTTTGAAAACAATTTTAGTTTTGAAAAATCCTTTTAGGGAGATATTTTTGAATATCAAAACTATCGAAATATGAAAAAAATTTTCGATTTTTTCAAATTTCTAGACTAGAATACCCCCTTAACACAAACAATAAACTCTGAAAGATCCTTATCATTCCCGTCTTACTTTATAATACGGAGGCATAGACAATGACAACATCTGATAAGTTGGGGTTAGGACTATTTAGCGGAAAATTTATGAACCTTTGCTCGTGACATTGGCATAGTTCAGCGAATCAAGAGACAGCATCTGTCCTGACTAAGCCATGTTGTCCGAATGGAAGAGAGCCTTCTAGCTTCGAAGGTTTTCGATTAGGTACCTGAAAGCAGAGGAAGAGGAAGAACTTCACTCCGTTGGAGAGATCAGAACGAGAAGCATATGGCTGTAATTGGTACCTCAAATGCTAAAAGTGTATCACATTTTGGAACTCTATATCATCGACTTGGTAGTTAGGCGTATTGGTGCTTCAATTTAACCGATTTTTGTGTAAATGTGGTAGAGTTTTTAGAGTTGGCTTTACTTGTTAAGACACCGACCGGTTCGATAAACTGTAAGCAAAGGCATTTACTTGGAAGGAAAGTTATATCTGGTGAAAGTATCAGTATCGTTCGGAAAATGTAAAAGAACACCTGAAAGAGTTAACTTTTGTCAGCGGTGAAAAGAGAACCGCAACTAAGGAATGCCAGAGCCAAAAGTGGTTTAACTTTGACAAATTATTCTGGAACTTCTTCCATTCTTTTTATAAATAGAGCCTAATTTTAAAATTGATCGGTAACCAAATAGATGGAAAATGATTTTGGCTGATCATATAGAATATTAAAATTGAAATTGATTGGTTAAAAAGGAGGTACAAGAATGGCAGATCTCATTGGGCGCATAGCAAATCCTCAAAGTGTAAAATAAGTTATCACTTACTGAAGTAATATTATGTATCCGATGAAGTTTGTGATTTAATTTTGAATGACGTCATCGTGTGGGGTTATTTCAAGTCACTCAGGTCAATCAGGTTCCAGTTTCAATCAGAGCTATTCGCCATTGAAAAGTGAGTCATTGGAAATATAATACAGTGAGTCTATATTCATACGAAGGAAAAAGCAACAACAATGTTAATATGTCAGGTTTGGTAATATACTACTGTGTCCAAAAAATGACAAGGTGACATTGTATTTATTTTGAAGATTCTTTATTTATTCTTCCCAATCAATTTCATCCCCTTCAAAATAATCCCAATCTTCGAAACACTGGTTGTAGTCACTTTCCGGGATGGCTTTCAGTTCCGTCTTCGCTGCGGCTTGAATCTCCTCTATCGTATAAAAACGGTTGGAAGGAATTCATAATGCACAACACCACGATAATCGAAGAAAACAGTCAATATGACCTTGATTTTTGAGCGACTTTGGCGCGATTTTTTTTGTCTCGGCTCTCTTTTCGCACGATATTCGCTCGATTGTTTCGGGGTCGTAAGCATAGATCCAAGTCTCATCGCCAGTTATAATGCGTTTCATGACACCCTGGTAGTCGAAAAGCATCGTTTCACACATTTCAACGCGACGCCTTTTTTCCAAAAAACTCAATGTTTTCGGTACCAGTCGAGATTTGACGTGCTTGAGGCCCAAAACATCCTTCAAAATGGTATTGGCTGAGCCTTTCGATATGCCAACTTCATCAGCAAGGTCTCTAAAATCTTTTCAACACCAAATCTTTGATTTGTTGAACGTGAGCTTCGTTGGTTGAGGTTGATGGTCGCCCTGGACGCTCTTCGTCTTCGACACGTTCACGGCCGACTTGGAACTCACTATACCACTTGTAAACATTTTTTGAGACATAGCCTCATCACCAAAGGCTTTTTGCACCATCCTCAACGTATCCGCAGCAGAAAATTGATACCGTAAACAAAATTTAAAATTGACAAAAATGTGACTGAAAGTACTACCAACCTTAAAAAAAAATAATTCTCCAAATCCTTCGACGCGCGCAGTTTAAATTCAAATGTAATTGTCAACTCACAACTTTCGCGTAAAGCTTGAAGTTTTTGATGATAATCGTGCTCCGAATATTTTGAAATACGACCGCTATTTGTGTTGTGAAATATCGTGAATATTTTCGGCCGAATAATGTTTTAAAAATTTCGTGGCGAGTTAACTCAGATACAGAGCAACGATGAACTTAATTAAATCTGTGACTCTGGAGCTCCATGAGAGAAATCTTAAAAAAAATTATCGGCTACACCTTGCGACACAAAACATTCCCTAAATAATGAAATTAAGGTACAAGCCATCGATTGTAGTGTATGGTAAATGGACTAGTTTTGTACCAGAAAACTTCGATTTGAGACGCCGAAAGATCTAGGCTTTTATGGGTCTTAATTCGAATAAGTTTTGAGGCCAACCGCGTTACTTAATTTAAGTACTAGAAAAAATATTCGAACGGTGTAAAGAGGCGTCTCGAGTATTGGCTCATACGCTTGCCATCTCAATATGTTGAAAAATATCACAGACGTTGTTATAACATAGAAACATATGTACTATATATGCGCTCTCATTTGTCTACCCCACCGATATCGTGACTGATGTCATCTAACTGCGCTTAAGACCTTTAATCCCCCCACACCGCCGCCACTTAATGCACTTTTATGCATGCAAATAATCAAATCAGAACATACATTATTTACTTCTCTGCATATATATATACATACATACAGACCAACTCAACTAAACTCTATACCGAAGTTTATATGAAATGCACTTTTCAGGCTGCTGCTCTTAGTTGCTGAATCGAGAGTTCGTAGCTTCTATGCTACGACATTTGCCATCTTGTCTATGTGGAAATTTGTATTTTTATTGCCTTCGTCTGGAAATTTCCAGGATGATGAAAAATTTATTAGTATTCCTAGTAGATTTTACTGGCTGCACATTTCGTATGCAACATTGCTTACTTTGTACTGACCTTTTTGGATCTCTTGCTCTATGCTATTCTTTCGTGTTTTTTTTTTGCTCTCTTTTGATTGCAATTGAAGTCGTTGACATGTGGCCCAATACGGCGAACTGAAATTGTTGCACGGACATGAATTCAGCAGGAACTGCAACCTAAATATCCGTACAATAAACAAATAGAAACGGTGAATTCTTCTTCGAGCAAGAGACATACTTGAGGGATTTGTAAATGTAGTGAATGCAAATGTATTTTTATTTAATATTAAATATGCAGCAACGAGACGTCTACGATTTCGGAGCGGTATATATACATACTTATATATATATATGCAGTTGCACAGTGCCCGAATGTAGAGGGTGTATTTTTTAGTGGCATAGAACTTCCCAGGGGCATAGCTTTCAAAGAAGCTGACCATTTTAACATCTTGGAAATGCGTTTCCGTAACCAAACGTCTGTAAGGCAAATTATACTTGCATTTTGTTCTTCACCAATAAGTACTGTCCTTAAATAATTCGTGAAGCAGGTTTAGCTCTCTATGACTTAGTTGGTTGAAAAGGGAGGAGCATATATTGACGCGATCATTAGGCCCATCGTTTTCTCAAATGTAACCAAATTAAGACTTATCCAGCAATTTAGTTTTTTCCACCTTTGCTGCCCAATGTCCCGTAAGTTGGAGCATCAGCCTTCCGGCTGAAGGCTACGAATTCGCATAGTTAATATTCCAGCGTCTCATCATCCTCCGCGCATGTTCTATATTCCACCCAACGAATCCATTATATCCATCTTAAAGATAGAAGCTTTGTGACGACCCTATAAAATATTATTAAGTTCCCTTGGCCTATAAGTTTAAGCTTTTTTGATTATCCATCATCAAAATTACCCCAAAGAACTTTATGTGCCCTGTGTCGCTAGTTCCAAGATATGAGAAGTTCCTTTAGGGTCTACTACTTCAAAAAACGCTTGAAGAAGCTGAATGGTTTGAGCCAGCTGAGAGAATTGTGTTTCAAGTTTCCTCCGAGCGAGTTAACTCGTCTGCTTTTTCATTTCCTTCTATTTCTTTGTGACTGAGTATCCAGATGACATTAACCAAGTTGCTGCTGCTGAGAATCTAGTTATTGCCTGCTTGCATATTCGCTTGACTGTCCAAGGGTTTATAGACTTGCGGTTAGAACAGAACTCAGTTAGTGCTTTCTGTCATGCCCACAATTCCGGTCTGAAAGACTGAATTGTAGTAAATTTTTTGAAGCTACTTTCTGTGTATGGATTACTGCAGAAGAAGTCCGTTCCTGTTCCTATTATACTCTTTGATCCGTTGGCGAATATGAAGATGAACATTAGATAACCGAACCTTTGGTCCATTTTTCTCTCTTCGGAGCCTAAAGAACATTGAAAAACTCACCACATAATTTTCAACGACTTTGGGTCGCTAAAATCAATTGTCCATAGGCCGGCTGTTCCACTAAAATGGTTGTTCGTTGTTGCTGTAGCTGTAAAAATATTTCTGTAGTAATTCCGAGGAATGGTGGCGAGTTTTAATTTTTTTAAGAAAATAAAGTTTCATACATTTAAAAAAAACACCCTTTATTTATATGCCGCAAGCTGAGCGTTTAAGAAAAATAAGAAAATTTAGCAAATATTAAATTCGAAATACTTTCCGAACAGCTGCATCGAATGAAAATAAAAATTTCCTTTTGTAAAAGGACGTCTTAAATTCGGAAATTATTGCAATACAAGACACGAAGCAGTTCTTTTATTAAAGGTAAGATGTATAAACTTAGAAAGCTCATATGAAGTAAAATATTTGAGCTAAAATTTAACTTTCTTAAACCAAAAAATTTATGGTCTCAACTCTAAAAGCTCTTAGAGTTAACTTTAGTCAAAATCCAAATGGGGAATAAAAAAGACAATACTTAAATGCTGGCTGAAATTCGTAATCCCACTCGAATTGTTGTTGGTTTTAGTTTTGTAGCTTAATTTACTATTAATTCAATGCATAATATATTCTGAGGAAAGTATAAATTCTACCAACTGGTAGGGGACACTCTTAAGCCGTCATAAGGCTTGAACTGTTCTATAGTGAATTTCCAATTACGTCGAAATCAGCTGAAAGCTTGATACTGGAAAGGTATCATAGAGCACATCAAACAGTACATTTTTAGAATGTAAGAGTCCATTCACCAAACGTCCGCAAAATCTTTGAGAAAGGGGATGGATACCTACAATTGTGCCCGCTGGCCAATGGAGTCATTTGAGACTTTGATACTAATATAATATGGTAAGTTTCTTCTTCTTTATTAGCGTAGATAGCCGAGTTTACTACAGCACTTTAGTCGTCCACCCTTTTCGTTGTTTGGCGCCAGTTTTAGATTCTTCTCCATCTGGCCTTTCCAATGGAGTTGAGGTCTTCCTCTTCCTCTGCTTTCTCCGGTGGGTACTGAGTCGAAAACTTTCAGAGCTGGAGTGTTTTCGCCCATTCGGACGACATGACCTAATCAGCGTAGCCGGTCTCTTAATTCGTTGAACTATGTTAATGTCCTCGTATATCTTGTACAGCCAATGCGCAAAGGACCATAAACTTTCCGCAGAAATTTTCACTCAAAAATTCGTAACGTCGACTCATCAAACGTCCATACCTCTTGCCCATATAGCAGGACGAGAGTGATGAATAACTTTTAGAATTTGGTCTTTTTTCATCGGGAGAGGACTCATTCTCAATTGCCTACTCAGTGCGAAGTAGCATATTCTGCATTATGACTGTCAACATTGACATGGGAGCGACGGCGGCGACTCTTTGTTTGATGACAGGAGATATTTCGTCTCCAACCTCAAATCTCGTTCGGGTCGGAGAGGTCCTTCCCGATCCTGCCGGAACTTTTGGTATTGCTCAACATCAGCTTAGACAGTCGTTTTAATTTTGCGAGGATACCAAGGCGGCTTTAAAATCGACACAGAGTTGGTGTGTGTCGATCCTCTTTCCGTGAGTGTCTTCCAAGACTTAACGCATGGCTGAAGAGTTGCTGATTTTGCAGGCCTGAAGTCACACTGATAAGGCCCAAACTGTTTGTTGACGGTGGGCTTTAATCTTTCACACAGTGCGCTTGATAGAACCGTGTATGCGATGTGTGAGGTTTCTCTTTCTATGAATTGAGCAGAGCTCACTTAAATTCCGATTGTCTTTCATCCATATTCTACAGAGAAACTGATGCATGGTCCCTATAAGTTTTTCGCCGCGGTATTTGAATAGCTCAGCTAGCAGTCCAACCGTCCCGCCGTTTTATGGTTCTTCAGACGGGTAAATGCTTTACGAAATTCTTCATGGTCGGGCAATGGAATGTCCGCTACATCGTCATCGATTGGGGAATCGGGTTCACCATCACCTGTTGTTATGCTTTCACTGCCATTCAGCAGATTGGTGTTTTGCTCTTAATTTCAGTATACTCTACGCATCAGTCACTAGATCACCTCGGGGGGTTCTACAAGAGCATGCTTCAGCCTTGAAACCTTCTGTTAGGCGCCGCATCTTTTCGTAGAATTTTCGAGCATTACCCCTGTCGGCCAGCTTGTCAGTGAGTGATATCTTCTTTGCTTAAAGTACACTAATGAAATAGTTTTAAGGCAACACATAGCCTCCGAATAATGGGTACGATTTGTTCCGTCTGTCCGGTTGACTTTAAAGTGAATACCGCTACAAGCAGCGAGAAGACACTATAAAACTAAGCAGCTGCTTTGCTTCCGGCAAAGCAAACGCTTATTTAAATTTAAAAGCCAAATTAGTATTGTGGAGTGGCTTAACTCCCAAAATTAGAATCCCCAACAGCCACAGGCCCCCGCTCCGCCCAAAGTGCTCCACAATATCGAAAATGTTCAACAAAAAGGATAACTTTAAATAAGAAGTAGCAAAGCTAAAAATTTTGCTTTTGGGCACAATAAAACAAAAACAATAGCAACAACTAAGTCACTTGTAACCGCAGATGTTGCATTTCAGTGTTAACATGCAAATATTTTACAAAACAATAACAAAAACAACAGCAAGCTGGCAGAAACATATGTACTGTGTAAACATATGCAATTACCAGCACGGCGAAGCACATCAAAACAAACGTGCTTCAACGCACATACATACACATACATACTATGTAAACTGATATACATATATGTATATATGTATGTGCAACATTTTTTATGTGGCATGCAACATTTTTGTGACGCCCACTAATGTTTGCATTACATGTAAAGTAATATATGCATATATGTTTAAAAATACTTAATAAGTACACATGCAGTGCGCTTGAAGGCTTTTATGTAGATATGTGTAGATGTAGATATGTACTGTATGTATTTATATGGGAGTTAGTTTCGGTTGTATTGCAGTTTCCAATTGCTTGCATCTGCAGATTTGTTAGTTTTGCACACATTTGTTGAGAAAAGTGTTTCCTCTTTTGTTATTGCGCAAAAATAGCATAAACATATAGGGTGTTTTGTTGGAGTAACAACTTTTTTTAGCACATTGGGTAGGTTTGTATACTTAATCGAAGTGCTAAATGGTTATTTTAGGACGTTATTTCGTCAAGATTGTGTGTATAGGGTGTTTTTGTTAGAGTTATTAAATTTTTTAAACAGTGTGGTGGGTCTATATCCTACATCGAAGTGATAAATGGTTATATCAAGACGTTATCGTCAAAGTAGCATGTAAAGGGTGTTTTTGTTGGATGGTTAGTGTGTATAGGGTGTTTTTGTTAGAGTTATTAAATTTTTTAAACAGCGTGGAAGGGTCTATATCCTACACTGAAGTAATAAATGAGTATGTCAAGATGTTATTTCGTCAAAGTAGCATGTAAAGGGTGTTTTTGTTTGATGTTTAGTGAGTATAGGGTGTTTTTGTTAGAGTTATTAAATTTTTTAAACAGTGTGAAAGGGTCTATATCCTACAATAAGTGATAAATGGTTATAAAAGGATTTTATTTCATCACAGTAATATGTAAAGGGTGTTTTTGTTAGAGATACTAATTTTTTTAAACAGTGTAAGTGGGTCTATATCCTAAATTAAAGTACTAAATGATTATATCAAGACGTTATTTCGTCAAAGTAGCATGTAAATGGTGTTTTTGTTGAATGTTTAGTATGCATAGGGTGTTTTTGTTGGAGGTTTACAGTTTTTAAGGATGTGACTATTTTCTTTCTACGCCTCCATATTTTTCAACTAAGTGCTAGTGGACGTTATTTTTTTATGTTTGTGTGTATATAGGGTGCTTTTGTTAGAGCTGTTAAAGGGTTCTCGACGTCAATATTAATCGTCTTAAGGGATAAATGATTTTAGAAGGACCTTATCGCGGCGTTGTCTGATATATAGGGTGCTTTGTTGCAGGTCGAAAAATGAGGATCTGTTTGCCACCTTAAATTCTTTTGTTAATTTTATAAATATGAAGCTGTAACAGGACGTTATTTGGTAAAATTAGCATATATAGGTTGGATTTTTTAAGGATTGAAATGGGTCAAATGCTAAAATATTCAAGGACAGTCGGGTCTAAGTAACCGAAACGAACCCGGTTTTTATTCGGCTAAGAACCGTTAACTCCACTATAACAACAATAACAAGAAAACGTTATTTGACAAAAAAGTATGTATGTATAGGGTGTTTTTCTAAAAGCTGTTTTAATATAATTTCTAAATGGCCTTGAGTAGTTTCCACACGCCGGTTTTATGCGTTTATATACTAAATCGTTGTTGTGGAACAGTGCGTGATATCAGGAACGAGGGTTTTCTCTTTGACCAAACAAGTTAAAGCCCACGTTAAATCACTTTTTTTGTGGGAATGCGTCAAACTAATGACTTCAATCGATGAAGCCACTACCAGTGATCGTTTTAAAATGAATATACGTTGCGTTATTAGCAAGATAAGTTCGGTTATGCGGTCATTAAAGTTACTGAACTAAAAAAAAACACCCTTTATGTATAAAAATTTGAACATATAATTATTTTTTATACATGAGGGTTAATAAATCAAAATATTGATATTTTCATTATTGCTTATCTTTTATTTAAAACTTAAGTCCCTGAACTCTAAAAAAACACCCTTTATTAGAAAAAATTTCTGATTATACAATGTTTTTATTAGGATTTCATATTTACATATGTATGTATACATATTTATACTTATATAAAATTTGGCACGTTAGTAGCTAGATAAAGTCGGCTGAAGGGCTCAGTGGACACATTCGAATTTATTAATTAATTTTATACAATAATATAATATTTTCGAATTAAAAAGGCATATATATTTCCTATTTTATTATAATTTTTTGTAAAAAAAAAACACACTCTACTTGTTATAATTTTTTGGAGAATTAAAAAAGCAAAAATATTTGCCATTTTAATACTTTTTCCGTATTTTATTTAAAAGTAAAAATCCATGACTCAAAAAAAGCACCCTATATTTGTTCTCATTTTTTAAAGAATTCAAAATATTTGCCATTTTAATCATTTTTTTGTATTTTCTTTTAAAAGTAAAAATCCATAACTCCAAAAAAGCGCCCTCTGTTTGTAATAACTTATTAGAGGTAATTGTATTTTACTAAGCTTGATTAATAAAGCCCAAAATATTTGCCTTATTAATTTTTTTTTTGTATAATTTTAAGTTAAAATCCATAACTCCAAAAAGCACTCTCTATTTGTCATAATTCTTTAGAGACAATTGTGTTTTACTAAGCTGAATTAATAAAGTTCAAAATATTTTCCATTTTAATAATTTTATTTCGTATTTTTTTTATGTTAAAATCCATAACTCCAAAAAAGCACCCTCTATTTGTCATAATTCTTTAGAGACAATTGTGTTTTACTAAGCTGAATTAATAAAGTTCAAAATATTTTCCATTTTAATAATTTTTTTTGGTATTTTTTAAGTTAAAATCCATAACTCCAAAAAAGCACCCTCTATTTGTTATACGTTTTTAAAAATAATAAAGAATCGGTTGGACTCAAAAAGCACAAAATATTAGCTATTTCATAAAATTTTCTATCCGAAACTCCAAAAAATCACCCTTTGTTTTTAAAAACCTTTGGAGATAATGTTTTTTTACGCATAGTTGCATATTTTTACAAAAATAAAATACATACATACTTATGCAATGTGCTCAAATGCATCTGTATGTATTTATAAGTATGTTTAGTTGTATGTGTAAATTTACATATGTACATATATATGTAAGTATGTATGCAAGCAGCATCAGTGAAATTAAAATTTTATAAGCAAATGCATGGCCAACGGCCGCCTGCGCCACTGTGTGTGTGCGTTCACCAGTGTGTGAACACGCCCATTTGTGCCCCACCCGCAATTAAGCTTAATTAAAAATGCCAACAGATCTACAATAACAACAACAACCACAAATATAACTCGTTGTATTTAAAATAGTCGAGTTGTTATAGTTGCTGTGCCCTTTGGGCTTCTTTGCTCATGTTCGAGTTTTTATCTTCAAAAGGAATTCCCAGAATGACAAAATGAACCAACAATAAAACTTGTTGCGGTTGCAGCTACCAAATGCCTAGATACACACATATATGTTTGTAGTATGTACCGCTGCAGCATATGTGCTTATGTACGAGTGTGTGCGTGCGTGAGTGCGTAGGTGTGAGTGCTCAACGAGTACACGCTTAAATGGCACTTCAATGAAATTATATTATCTTTGCGGCCATAAGCCATCATGTTACACATTTTAACATTGTTGTTGTTATTGTTGTTGCTCCACTTGTTGTTGTTATGTTCGAAGTTATTGCACTTATTGTATTTACCACTGCGCACTTTTTATTTATTAATATTTTTTCGTTTTGCTTTTTGTTGTTTGTGTGGGTGTTTGTGTGTATGTGTTTGTAATTGCGCTTTCTCAGCACACATTTTTGCGGCCTTGTCGCTGGTCAGCGCGTCTGCTGCGGCATCCGCAATTTAAATTTTTAATACGGCCAACAGCTCGCACCGCCAACGGCGATACTCAGCAATGCCATGTGAGCGTGCACAGCATGCCACAACAACAACTAAAACAACAGTAATGGCAATAGCAGTCGTGCATTTTTGTGTGCGCGTGTCTTCTTCGCCTTCGAGCCATAACGGCAAGTGCACAGGTAGCGGCACGACCGTCTACGAGCAATGCTTGGCGCCGTCGCCGTCGCCGCCGCCACCGCCGCTGCAGTGTCATCTGCCGCCGCTCGTTTGTTGCCTGCAACGCGTAATGTTTCCGCTGAATCTGCGTGTCGCTGCAATATTGATTATTAATGGAATTATTTATTTTTTCATTAATAAATTCACGCAGTGCACGCGGCGTCGTGAAAACCATTTGCAGCCGCCAATGCGGATATTGCCCGCGGGCGGCACTTTTATTTGTTGGCATTGCATTTAAGTGCCACCAAAGAGGTAAATGCATGCACACTTTCAACTGTAGCATATATAATTATATACATATATCTATGTTGTGCTGCTGTTCAGTTTGTAAGACATTCGGGTGCACCATGTGGTATACGTCACCTGAGTACGCTATGTGTGGTTGGGTGCAAAAATATGCTTTATGATATGCAATTCAAAGCTTCCGTTGGTATTTGATATATATTTATATATGTAAACATATATTATATATATGTATATAATTTACATATAGACATATATATACTAAGAGATTTAAAGTGATTGTACTTAGAGACAAGGCAGCATTAAAATTGAAAATTTTAGAGAAAATTTGAAGGGAAGAGTCCAGCCAACAAGTGCTTTTTCTGTTAGCGAAAAACAAAAAAAGCACAAGAAAGAATCAAATATAAAAGGTTCCTTAGAAGAGCTCGCCTTTGATAGTAGCTCGTGTATGGTAGCTATATGCTATAGTAATCCGATCTGAACACTTTCTTCGGTGGTTGTGGCGATACTTTGGATAATAATCCATGCCAAATTTCGTTAAGAAAAGTTGTCAAATGAAAAAAAATTTCCATGCAAGCTCATTATTTTTATTAGTCAGTTTATATCACAACTAAAGGGTGTTCCATTTCGAGGTTACCTGCTTTTTTAGGGAAAATAAAAAAGCAGAAACTTCAAATTAAAAAGGGAATATTTATTATCATTCGAAAGAGCATGCTTTCCCATTTATTTTTTGAAGATTATCTCTTTCTAATGTTGACCATAGCTACGTCTCAAATAGTTCCTTCATTGAGCTCACTTTTCGATGACTTGTTCGAGCATTTCGACTGGTAAATAATGAATGCACGCGTGATGTTTTGTTCCAAGGCCTGAACCGAAGCTGGATTGTCCGCATAGACTTAAGACTCTACATTTCTGTCTGGAAATAGTCTAACGGTGTTATATCACACGATCTTGGTGGCCAATCGACCGGCCCAAAACGTGAAATTATCTTTTTACCGAAGCGTTCTCTCAATGAATCCATTGATTGATGCAATGCGTGAGAAGTGGCGCTGTCTTGTTAAAATTAAATGTCGTCGAGATCACGAGTTTCAATTTTAGGCATCAAATAGTCGGTTATCATGGCGCAATAATGGTCGCCATTGAAGGTTACGTTCTCAAATGCATTATTTTTAAAAAAATATGAATCGATGATTCCACCGGCCCAAAAACCACATTGAACCGTTGTTTTTTCTGAATGACATAGCAGCTCTTGAATATCTTCAGCTTGCCCTTCGTCTCAAGTGTGGCAATTTTTCTTCTTTTCATACCCATTGAGAAAGAAATGGCCCTCCTCGTTGAACAAAATTTGGTTCGAAAACGTCGGATCTTTTTGGAACTTTTTAAGAGCCCATAGAGCGAAGCGATGTTGCTTGGGAAGGTCGGCGGCTTCAGTTCTTGCACAAGCTGTATTTTGTACTCTTTCATTCTAAGATCTCGACGTAAATGCGCCAAGTCGTTCCAAATTCCAGTTTGAGCTGTTGCGAATGGCGCCGAATCAACTCTTCACGGTCTTCGTTTCAACTCTCAGCTGGGGCTGCTACATTTTCTATACTGCGTGCTGGACATAGTGTATTCGTTTGAGTAGTATCCTATAATGAATGCTGGGTCTCAAGATGCGTGATGGTGGGCTAAATAGTATGCTCACTAGTCGGATTATGTTGACCATAAGTTGAGCGAAAACGTGATTTTTGTTGATAAAGTTGAACGATTTGTGTACGCTGTTCAGGCGTAAGTATTTCCATGACGAAATGTTAAAGGATACTGAACAAAAATAATATGACAGCTTGACACAATTCACGCGAGATCTGTCGAAAAAAGGCTACTGAAAAATGTACTCTTTCTTGTAAAGAAAAAATGATTTTCAGGCAGACAAACAGGCATGATTAAATCTATCGTCTTGCTGATCATTGTATTTGGGAACATGTTGCTACAGAATATATTATAGACTCGGAACATGCAAAGATCAAAGCCGGGAGAATTTTTTTCCGAATTTCGTTAACATGTCTTCATAACATATTTTCAAAAAAAAGTTCGCAAATTGAACATTGATTCCCACATTCGGTATCTGAGCACTTGAGACACTATTCACGCAATTAGCCTGACAAATATATTGACGTTTAATTTGCATACTTGAAAATGAAAGAATCAAATATAATATAATATAAAATAAAATTTAAAATTATATTATATGGGAAGTAGGACATTATATCAATAGAGTAGGTCTCGAGATATGATTTTTCTTCGAAATGTGAGCGGTACCACGTCCATCGCACAATTTTGACCCCGTTTTCTATAAAGTTCTCTTGTATTAGCTCAGGTGTAAAACTGAATGCCTCTGAAGTTTTTTTTTTTTTTTTTGATCGAATCGAATTTTTGGTACCAACCCATTGTCAAATTGTTACCGCGGCTCCTATTAAGCCTTCTCGTGCTGAGTTGTGGGCTTTATTCGTTTTTGCTTAATGACGCTTTGTTGGCGTGGCGGTTGTCCGATGACGCCCTTCTACGAACTCGTGATCACTTTTCTACCAGGCTTCATTACAATATCTAAATTTTTACTCAAAATAGAGTTTGCACAGGCAGATGGATGGACATACGGATGGACAGACTTGCAGACTTCAACTCATCTCTTCATCCTGATCGTTCATATACATATAACCCTATATTTATGTCGATTAATTTTATGTGGTAAAAACAATTTCTTGTAGGGTTATTTGAAGTCACTGGTCTTTCGCTCGAATTAAGTGCATTCTTATTTCCAAAATATGTGTAGAATTTATATAGATTTAAAGGTTAATATCTTTAGTAAAAATATCATTAATAAGCGCAACTAAGCGCGAAGCCAAGCAAAGAACTTTTAGTTAAAGCCACATGATGCTTTAATTGCCCATTTAGTCGGTTGATGGCGCCAATGCGATGCCTTACTAATAGATGCTGCACGCTTCATAGTGTTGTAATTTCAAATATTAAAACCAAATTTTTGGCTTCGCTTGAATGTTCATTTATTTCCATTTGTGGCTTCGCAATTTGGCGATGGGCCAGAGTGGTGCCGAGAAACCGACAAACGAATGTCAAACATAAAAGCCAACCAACAAGTGAGTGCATACTTATCATACATATGTGGTACTTATGTACTCGAACGATATATCTACTTATATATAGCTTAAAAGGTAACTGAGAAGCTCAAAAGAATTTGTATTCCCGGAGTTTTACGGCATAAGCTGATATGTATGTGTGTTGTTTAAGACAATTGTTTTAATTTCCTAATTATATTCGGGAAAATTGAAGTTGCGTGAGACAGTAACCCGTAAAGACAGTCAGTACCAATTTCTACAGCCTCACCGTCTAAACACTTTCTATAAACGTTAATGGACTTTTTCTGGTCTCGGTTTGTAATAGTTTTTTCATCATTAATATACATCTTACCTTTACACTATTAACAGATCGTCGTTAGTTTTCTCCAATAGAACAATCTATTTCTACTCATTTGATTATCTGCTTTGAACAGCTCTTACTTTGTCATAATTCTCTTCACTCTCAATATTCCTTCAGCGGAAATATGGCTGATTCCCTACTAACTCAGTACGCTCTCAATATCAAATCAGCGGAACCATGAACTTCTCCACAACGATAATTCCATGGTAACTGCTCTCAACAGTACTCTTTGTTCTAAATATTTCGCTGTTGAGCTCCATCGGAACTATCTTCGACAATATTAATTGCTCTGAGCTTTTCGCTTTGTCTAAAAATGTTTCCTCCGACTCTGTTAGAACTATGTTAACTGCCCTCAATAGTTCTTTCTGTCTTTAACATCTCTTTTTTGGATCTACATACTGTTTCACGGCGTTTATCTGTTATTAACCACTCTCTTCTCTTAACTACCGTCCTCAATATTTCTTTAGTGGAACTCTTCGACAGTGATCTCCATTCTTAAAACCTTTTCAGTAGAATCTGAAAACATTATTCATATTCGAGTGAACTGTTGCTCATTTGCTTAGGTTTAGATTATTTGATAGGTTGGTAATAGATTCGAATGAATAAAGTTTATAATCTAATTGAAGTCCTCGCATCTGATTTCGAAACATTTTGTATCACCCCTTACTCTCTCATTATACTAAAGTCTCTTCGGGTTTCATCGAAGATAGTAAAATAATGCCTAGATCTCTTAGTGGATCTAACATCGTATCTCACGATCAACTTACATTGGATTCCAGGACATAGAGATATCCCTATTAACTATGATGCAAATGAACTTGTCAAAGCAGGCACCAACCTGCAATAAGACTCCGATAAACAGAGAAAATGCATGTTTCTGGCTACCTGTATTATTTGATAGACAAACATTTTATAGCCGAATATTGGTGAAGT
Source organism: Bactrocera zonata (assembly GCA_037783105.1). Taxonomy (NCBI): domain Eukaryota; kingdom Metazoa; phylum Arthropoda; class Insecta; order Diptera; family Tephritidae; genus Bactrocera; species Bactrocera zonata. The sequence continues at coordinate 140,182 of JBAWJQ010001082.1, read as the reverse complement.
TAATCCCTAACTTGCTCAATAAGCAGGCAAACGTGGTAAAAATGAAATATGGATCACACATGTGGAATTTCAAAATTCAAATTCAAAAGAATGGCATAAGAACTTTAGAAGGAGTGCTGACACAGCTGTTGGGGAATACCGTACAACGACTATTGCAGGAGCTGTCAAAAGGTAGAAGAAGACGAGGTCATAGAACAACATCTATAAGAATGTTTGGCTTTACATAGGTTAAGATTCGCCAATGTCATTCGAGTCTTTTTTGACGATGTCTCAGAACTTGCGTCTATAAAACTTCTTATAGTGATGAACTTCATCAGGGTTTCAGGGTTGTTCAGAGAGGACCAGAGGACTTAATAGAGTAGTATCAAATGGGCTTCAAACTTCCATCCTACTTACCCACACTCACTTCTGCATACTAGGCTCGGCCGGTGAAAGATCCGTGGTTCTTGGTTATTTTTTGCTTACCTTACTTTCAAGGAAGGTCTTCTTACAGTACTCGAAAAATATCAGATTGCTGTTGACTTATTATTTTCAAATGCAGTCTCCAGTGGCACTAAACTCTTTTTTCAAAACGGTCTTAGAAAGGGATTGTCACAGTCGTACTCATATTTATATGCACTCGCTGAAAACACTAAAATTATATCTGTCGTCGAAAATGTCTTACGCCAACCGAAACAATTTGTCTGCTTCCAAAATTAGCTATAAACATATTAAGACTGTCAAAGCGATAAAAATTATGGAAAATAATGTCTTTTTCATTTCTGGCAAACACAAGTGGGCATTAATTTGCCGAAAAAAACATTTGTACTTTCCTCCTAAACTTAGCCACACATATGGAGCGACTTATTTATAAAACACTTCATCGAACTTAAATAGCGCCAACAACCAATTTGTGTGAAAATCTCGCAAGAAATTGTAAAATAATTTTTGGGACGATTCCAACAAGCGCCACAACAACAGAAAAACCACAATCCTCTTGTATGGTATATATGTATGTAGAGAGTATTCGTGGCCACCGGCAAAAGGGAAAATAACAAGCAAACAAACAAACAAGCAAAAAGTATAAAGACAAATCTAACCTATGCACCGCATTACGAATTCTCCTTTGAGATCTCGGTCTGGCTACTTGCCACAAGCGGAGTTTCGAAGATAAACATAGAACATATGAAGCGGATGAGCTCTTTGTAAGACTGAAGTTTAAAGTGAAGGAGTGTATAAATATGTATATGAAAAGGTATTTGTGTGTGTAGTGATGAACACGAAAATACGAAAAACTATAAGCGGCACGTTCGGTGCACGGCTACGCACGGTGTGTTTTTCGTGTAAAATTGGCGCAGAACAAATTGATTTTAGGAAGAAATCTTTGTACAACTGGTAGGATGATCTAATGGTGGCTTAAGTTTGTTTCCTAAAATGAAATTCGAATCTGAAAATTTGTAGAGGAAGGCCGATAAATTGGCAATTGTTAATGAACCACTGCATCAAAACCTTTGAAGAACCAAGACGAGAAAGTTCCGGTTCGATCGGTTTAATCGATTGTGTCTAGGCTTTACAGCTCTACGAGAGATGCCATCAATTTTCATGGTTTTTATTGTTGCTGTACAAACATAAAAAAAACTCTTCCTATATTTTTGACAACACTTTCGTAGCGATCGCATATAACCCGTAGCCATAGTCGTAGTAACTGTCGTCGCGGAAATTCAACGGCCAAATTGAAGCACTGAGTTGAAAATCTCGACGGTTCGATGCATCTAACGAGTCAATATTGGAGTGAAATGTAGGGGATTATAGAATGCTGTAGGCACCGGCTGAGCACTTTAGCGAATTTTTCAGGTCGAACATGTTCACCAAATGGATGTATGGTAGACGACCACTGAAATATTCAATGAGCTACGGTTTACATGATATTTTATTGTTGTCGTTGTTGTTAAGTTATGACACAGTCTTCAAATACGTTTTAAGAATGCTTCCAAGGTAAACGCGTATGAATCTGAATTCATTTCGAGGAACCAAGATGAGAAATCCGGTAGACCGGTAAACTGGTCATTCATTAAGTTTGAGCGTATCGACCGAATACATGCAGATTTCCTAGCTCTAACTGCTAAAATGCTAAAAAGCTTGCCTCTAATAGTTTTTAAGAATGCTATTGAGCTGAAAGCCATTAACCACACGTAAATCTTTCTTTGGATTAATAGACTCAACTGTTCTGCGAACATTTATCTTGCTTAATGGTTCGATTTTCGCATTGGCAACGGCGAATACCGCAGTCGATGGAACGATGAGCTGTTGAGATATATGACGACATTGACATAGTTCAACGAATAAAGAGACAGCGGCTAAGTTGGTTAGGTCATGTCGTCCGAATGGATGAAAATACCCTAGCTCTGAGAGTTTTCAACGTAGTATCCGCCGTAGGAAACAGAGGAAGAGGAAGACGTCCACTCCATTGGAAAGACTAGGTGGAGAAGGACCTGACTTCGCTTGGAATCTCCAATGAACGACGTGGCGTGCTGTTGTAAACTCTAATTCCAATCCCATCCCATCTATCCACAGACTTGTCATCTTAAAAAACCAAACTAATTCCTTTTTGCCCACGCACTATACAAGATGAGGCCACTGTATAAAGTATGAAAAGATGCGGTTAAATTCGATTTGAGAATGATTTGTGAAGACAAAAAATTTTCGGAGCGAATTGTAAACATAACCGACGGTTGTCAAGTGTGACAACATGGATTTCGCTGAGCATCGAGGTGAAAATGTGCAAGTATTTGATTTCACTTTAGGGATTAAGAGATATTGAGATTATTATCATTCACCTTGTGATCCGAAGAACCCAACAGGCATAACGGAGAGCATGTTTGCGTTGTGTTTAAGCTGTTTTCATTTACCGTTGCCACATTATTGCACGAAAACAAAATACAGCCAAGGAAAATAATAAGTATACCTACAGATGTGTATGTACGAAGTGTTGTTCGAAGAAATCTCGAATACTAATAATAACATGAAGCAAACTGAGCTGCTTGCAGGTGTTTGTGCACTTTGTGTTGTAATTCAATTTGTGGTATGTACTTTAATGTCACTCTACAAGTGGTAGGGCTTAAAAACTCGGTGCTGGCTGGCGGATGCTTGAGCTGATTTGAGGTCAACATTCATTGAGTAGTAGTTATGCCGTGATTAGCTTTATAATGAGCTGTTAAGCGTTTTTCATGCCACATAAATTACTGTCAATTCGCTATGTGAATATATGTATAGATGTAGTAATTTTGGACAAAGCTAAAGGGAACGTAATATTATGTGATACAAAGCTCTACCGGTAGCTTACAAGAATTTCAGCGTACATGCTTCATATACTGCTGGTCGAACTTTGTTTTCGGAGTTATAGGCCTTCGGTTTCAATTCAGAACTTCTTTGACACCACTAGTTTCTCTATATTATACTGGACTTGATATTAATTATGTGGTGGGTTTTGTCTCGTTTGCTGCTCCTCACAGTTATCTGTCCTGCTGGTATTATTTCGTTTTTACTTCCCAACAATCTGTTTAATTTCCACGGCTCTCATGTCCTTCATTTGTCTGATTGTATTTCTAACGAGCTTCGTCGATTTGTATTTCTGGTAATATTTTGTACAGAGTAAAGTACAGTTTAGTTCGCCTCTGGTTTATTGTATATATATGATCTTACATAAAACATTTCCCTCGAACACTCGTAACGCCGATTCATCAGTTGTTATCATCGTACATGCCTCTGCACCAGCAAGACGGTGATGATGAGAGACTTGAAGAATTTGGTCTTTGTAATTTGAGCGAGAACTTTACTTCTCAATTGCCTACTCAGTCCGAAGTAACACCTGGCAAGAGTTGTTCTTCGTTGGATTTCTACTGACGTTGTGGTTGTTGTTAATGCTGGTTCCAAGAGAGAAGAAATTATCTATGACTTTAGCTATTTTAATATCCAAAACTAACATAGACGGAGACATTGGGATAACATGTCGAACTGAACTCGCGTCGTCTTTCTGTCCATCCGTCCAACCCGTAGGCGAAAATAGCTTTTTGTGGACAGCTATTCACGGTCATGATGTGTTCCCAATATTTTGTGTCTGGTTTGTGCTAGAACTGGACACTCGCAGAGAAAGTGAAATACAGTTTCCTTATTCCCTTCTAGCGTGCAGCTGCGGCAAACTCTGTTATAGTAAGTAAGGTCGTTCCACGCGAAAATGGTATAAACTCTAGTTGATCTAAGGAGGCTCCTAGTTTGGTCAATCCATCTGATTTTTTGTTACCAAAAATGTTTCTGTGGCCGGAAACCCAAATTAAGAGCTTAAAGCCTTTCTCTATTTGCTAACTACGCTGGAGTTAATTAGTGATGAAGACAACTCCAGCTGTGTTGTTTTGCTAACCGTGTATGTGGTTGCTTCCAAGTAGTTATTCAATACATAGAGCATCACAGGCACTCTCTATACCTTGTACTTCCGCTTGGAAGATGCAGTCTGAATTTGGTAGTCGGATAGAGAGAGAGAGATTCTTTTGGTCTTCCGCGTTCTTCATTTCTTACATCAAAATAAATTTCTCTGAAGTTATCAGATGTCATGTCAAACAAATAGAAAAATAATTAAAGCTTGTTAACAACTAATGTTCCCTACCAATTACTTGAGACTGCATTATCCTCCTCTGACTAAAATTTTTAATGTACATAAATACTTTCAGAAACGACTAAATCTAAGCAAACAAAACTCGCTGAAGACGTTTACTTAAAGGTTGGAGACAGATAGGACTGAATAAAATTATTGAAATCATTGGTCGCGGCTTCAATACTTAGGACAGTCAGAGTTTTTAATAGTAGAATAATTTTCGTTGAGTGGTCGGTCTCTCCAATCACCCTCCTAGAGCGGCAGGTCTTGTTTATTCCACAAATAGTAACAGAAGCTTTACCAAAGGCGAGGAGTTATGACCGCCAATTATGAGATCCTTATCGTATTGTATTGTATATGTATTGTAAGTAAGTATGAGGAGTACACATACTATATACCGTTATATGCTCAGTTGCATAACTAAATTGAGAAAACATTTACTTGACATATATGTGTATGTATATTAGAGTGGGTCAAAAAACATGAATGTTTTTTTTTATCTCTTTATACTCTGAAAAATTGGTTGAAGAAATGTTCTCCAAGTGTGAGCTGAAAATAATATAAACGACATCGCTTCGCTCTCTGGGCTCTTAAAAAGTTCCAAGAATATCCGACGGTTTCGAGTCAAATCAAATTTCTGGTTCAATGGGTTTATAAACAAGCAGAAAAAATGATGGTTTGGTATGGTTTGTGGACTGGTGGAATCATCGATCCACATTTCATCAAAAATTAATAATTAGTCGCACCATGATAACCGGTTATTTGGTGAAATTGAAGCTAGTGATCTCGGTGACATTGGTTCCAACAAGACGGCGCCACTTCCCACACATCGCATCAATTAATGGATTTATTGAGAGAACACTTCGGTGAACAGGTAATTAATTTCATGTTTTGAGCCGATCGTTTGGCCAAGAGATCGTGTGATATCACATCCCTAGACTATTTCCCGTGGGGATATGTAAAGTCTAAAGTCTATGTGGACGCTTCGATTCAGGCCTTGGACGTATGTGTTTCATTCACCAGTTACAGTTGAACTGCTCCAACGATTCATCGAAAATTGGACTCAACGGTTGGACCATCTGGACTACGTCTCAACGGTCAACATATGAAAAAGATAATCTTCAAAAAATAAATGTCAGCGAATGTTGTTCGAATGATAAAAGACATTCCCCATTAAATTTGAGATTTCTGTGTTTTTTATTCAAAAAATAAGGAACCTCGAAATGGCTCATCCTCTCTTAAAATTGAGAACCGTTGGCGGAAGACCTTCCTATTAGAATTAAGAGTTCATATCGGAGATTCTCTCTTACAGCTTTTTCCGACCCACTCTAATGTATATGTTATGCCATTGCTTTTGTTTTCGCACCATCAAGGATCTAAATAAATATAGCAATCATACAACGTATGTATATACAATATTTATGTATGTACATACAACACCGCAATGCATAAGCGCACCCGTATGCCGATAAAGATTGAAGTCGAGAAATTCTATGCGGATTACTTAAATGGATTTGTATCCATATGATTATATTGGCAAAATAAAGCTATGGCACGGATTGGCTTTTATGAGTTTGTCATAAAAATATGATTGCTTCGCTGCTTGTAGGACTTGCATATTTCATTTCACTAACACTAAACTAGTGTGGACGCGTCAAGGAGCACCTCGAGCTCGGCGCTGGCAACGGCTGCTGGGTATTGTTTTGGGGTGCGGCAAAGTGGAAAAGCAGATTGCGGATTAAGATTATGAAAATATGAAGTTGTTGACGAACAGATGAAACAAATACGAGATGTGATATACTCACCAAGAAAAACACACAAACACATGTTTACTTATAAAATCAGAGAGGAATAAAATGGAAATGTGCTAAATGATTGGCTGCGCGGATTAAAATTGGAATTGTTGGCTGTGGGTTGCATTTGCAAAATTAGTCAATTTGTTTAAACGATCGGAATATGTTGGCAATAAAAAACATGTCTCACTTGCAATAAAAAAATATTATAGGGGTTTCTAGCATTCGATAGCTTCAGTTAGTTTACGACACGTTTGAATTAGAAAGTTGCAAGGAATATTATTATAGTCTCGAAAAAGTAGCGAAAATTATGCGATAAAAATGAAATAAATAAAATTTATAATAATTTGCATTATTTATTGTACCATATTTATGTAATAATATTATGTGGTATATATGTATATTACAGAGATATTTTAAAAATATATTTTTTAGCAAAAAGTTATGGGCTCCAATATCAGACATCAAAATCTTAAACTTTGTTGTACCAAAAGAATGGCGCCGTTTTGAAAAATCGAATCCTAAATAAATCAGAATATACACCCCAAGGTTTAATTTCAATAGCCACTTTCCGTGGAGGATTCGCTAGAGATGTGAGTAGAGCAGAGGTTTAATATGGCAGGATGATATAACCTCTATCTCTATATAGACGGTTTCGAAATAGACTTCGGAGTAGGGGCGATGTTCGGTTTCAACAAAATGGCGACACTTTCCACACATCGCATCAATTAATGGATTTATTGTGGGAACACTTTGGTGAGCAGATAATTTCCTATTTAGGGCCGGTCAATTGGCTAACCAAGTTCGTTAGGATGTTTTCTGTAGGGACATGTAAGGTTCAAAGTCTACGCATACAATCTCGCTACGATTCAGACCTTGGAGCAAAACATCGCTTGTGTCATTCGCTAGTTACCGGTCGAAATGCTGGAATGAGTCATCGAAAATTGGACTCAACGGATGAATCATCTGGGACGTAGCCGCAACCAACATTTGAAAAATATAATTTTCGAATCGCAGCTTTTGGTGCCCGTTTGGTGTCCGTCAGGATCGGGAAGGACCTCTCCGAGCCGTTCGATACCAAACGAGGTTTCAGGCAAGGCGACTCCCTATCGTGCGACTTCTTCAATCTGCTGCTGAAGAAAATTCGAGCTGCAGAACTTAATCGAGCGGGTACAATCTTTTCTAAGAGTGTACAGCTGTTGGCGTATGCCGATGATATTGATAACGTCGGCCTCAACACCCGCGCCGTTAGTTCTGCTTTCTCCAGACTGAACAAGGAAGCAACTCAAATGGGTCTGGCAGTGAACGAGGGCAAGACGAAATATCTCCTGTCATCAAACAAACAGTCGTCGCACTCGCGACTTGGCTCCCACGTCACTGTTGACAGTCATAACTTTGAAGTTGTAGATAATTTCGTCTATTTAGGGACCAGCATTAACACCACCAACAATGTCAGCCGGGAAATCCAACGCAGGATTACTCTTGCCAACAGGTGCTACTTCGGACTGAGTAGGCAACTGAAAAGTAAAGTCCTCTCCCGACGAACAAAAGCCAAACTCTATAAGTCGTTCATAATTCCCGTCCTGCTATATGGTGCAGAGGCTTGGACGATGACTACAACCGATGAGTCGACGCTACGAGTTTTCGAGAGAAAGGTTATGCGAAAGATTTATGGTCCCGCATTGGCCACGGCGAATATCGCATTCGATGGAATGATGAGCTGTACGAGATATACGACGACATTGACATAGTTCAGCGAATTAAAAGTCAGCGGCTACGCTGGCTAGGTCATGTTGTCCGGATGGATGAAAACACTCCAGCTCTGCAAGTACCCTCCGCGGGAAGCAGAGGAAGAGGAAGACCTCCACTCCGTTGGAAGGACCAAGTGGAGAAGGACCTGGAATATCCCATTGGCGCCACGTAGTGAAGAGAAGAAACGACTGGCGCGCTGTTGTTGACTCGGCTATAATCGCGTAAGCGGTGTCTACGCCAGAAAAGAAGAAAAATATTCGAAAAATAAATGCGAAAGACTGCTCTTTCGAATGATAATAAATATTCGCCATTAAATTTGAAGTTTCTTTGTTCTTTTCTTTCTCGGTTCGGCGGCCTAGAATGAATGTAGCCAATTTTCAATACCCTGTTCTGTTGTGAACCATATTCCAGTGAGGGTGTTCTGCATAAACCGAAGCAAATGGTAGTCATACCGCACAAGATCTTGTCTATAATGCGGGTAAAGCAAAACTTCTCTTCTATTGTATCCAAAATAGTTACGAATCGGTCGCATGTTATCGCCTGTGTAGTTGCAAATTCCGGTAATTTTTCGACAATCGATTGCTAAAATTTGAGAAGCTTTTGTAAGTACCGTTCCCCATTAACGGTGTCATCCGTCTGTACTATGAGCAATCTGATGTCACCAAATAAAGAGTATTACATTTTGGCGTCTTGGATATTCGGCTTTACCGTTAATTTTGCTAGTTGGCTAGGTTTCACATATGATATTTTGCTTCGGGTTATCGTAATGTATTCATTTTTCATCACCAAATGCAATCCGATGCAAAATCGACTCCTTTTTATTACGTTCGAGCAGCATTTCTGAGACCCCAAACTGTCTTTCAAGGACTCTTTATATACATATGTATATGCCATATTCTAAATGGAGGTAACCTTGGACCGATTTTTGTGACTTTCATACTGTTAAAATGAAGCTTAATGGTACAATAATTCCCAAAATCTGGGAAGCTGGTTATGTGATTTTAAGCTTTCGGAGTGGTAACATTGCTGTAGTAGTTTTATATGCATTAAATTCACCTTTTCAAACCTACATGTGGCTCATCCCACTATAGCTCCTTGAGCTTCATAGCTTTACTGGTGTTTAAGTTTAATTTTATGTTTAATTTCATAATTCAAGTAAACATTTGAGCCTCAAAAGCATCGTAGACTTCGGGCTCCAACTATCGAAGCTGCATGTCGGGTGCCATGCTCAAAAGGTCGACCGCAGCACTTGAAGTCATGCTTGAGCTCATACCACTTCGCCTAATAGTCGGTCAGGTAGCCAAACACATACTTCTTCAAATGACAGCAGAAGGGTTTGGTGCTAATTGATAAAGATCCTGGGATTACATCGCCTCACTAGCACCTAACAGTATATTGATATTTATCAATATGCTGAGGCTAAGTGTATCGTTTGGAGAGGGCATAATAGACCTTGGACCGCGGTACAATCCACATCTATTTCATATTCTTATCTCATCGTACGGCTTGTTAGAGCCCCTATAACTAGTATGATGCTAGTCTTACTGAGGGCCAAGAGCTCACTGAATCTCCTACGATGAATCTTGGGCCAAAAGCAACTTGCTTTACAGCAGGAGATGGTAGCCTGGCGCTAGAACACATTAGGAGATACTGAGAGCAGCGCTAGGGTACTATTTCTTGAAAGGCCATCAGCTTTACAGTTATCAGCGAATCCGAATAGGTATAAATCACTTTAACTGCGAATATTACAATTTCTACGCGTATTTAAAGGTTTATTAAATTATTTAAAAATTTATTTAAAATTAATCACACGACGACAAATTTTCAAAGCTTTGAAGTAATCTAAAATTCTTATAGTAGTGACATACACATCTTTAGGTATATCAACATACCTACATACATAAATGTGTTCCTTGTGGATATCACTTCCAGCAAATAAATTAAATAATCCATGTACGAAATGCCAATATTCCGCTTCAATCAAAATGAAATTAAAAGAATTCTGCGGATTTCCGTCATTTGTACAACAGCGATGAGTGCCATAAGCCCCACTCCATCGCCTGCGAGCTGATGATGAGTATGAATTGGAATCAAAACATGCTGCCGCATAGCTGCTAGCTGTGAGCTGCGCGCTGCATTGCCACTGGCTGGATGCTACGCCGTTATTGACGCTGAGCAAAGAAATGAGCAAATAAAGCCACGCAAACACACAATCCAATCATGGCTGCATTTATTATGAATGAGCTCTGTGGCAAGCAGTCGATCTGGGCTAACCCGAATACGGTGGATAGAGACGAAAGTGTACTTACTATAGTCGGTATATGTATGTATGTAAGGAGCATGCTGCAGCTAACAAGAGCAGCGCGGGTTTTTCGGTGGACGGTGGTGGCAACTTGGCGCCATTTCGCTCACCCTCGTAATGCTGTTGAGCATGCTTTCGGCATTTTTAGTTCATCTGCTTAGCGTTTTTGTTTTGTTTTTGTGCGGAATCAAGCAGCTTCACTAGAGGTTGACGTGGTTGGGGTAGCTGAGGGGCATGTTTGCGCTGTTAAGTGTAGAAATAAGTCCGGCATGGCATTGCAGGCTAAAGAAGATTGAGTTGAAGACTGCTGTTGTTTTTGTTTTTACAGCAGCAACAGCAGTAGCATTTGATCAATCCGCTATCATTGCCTGCTGCGTTGTTGTTGCTATGCGCCGCGCCTCCACTGCGCTTGTTGAATGCCTACGAATGCGCAATAATTGGACATAATGCGGTAATCCTCAAGTAATCTGTGGTTCTTCTAAATGTCTGTGTGTGTGTATATATGTCATGTTTACTTACATATAGCATTATGTATATTTGTAGCTTTCGCTAGTTAACCGAAATACCCACATTTTCGCAGCTATTTACGCCAACTTTCACAACGATAATGATGATGTTGGTATAAAATAAGAATACTCGGAGCAGCAGCGCGGTAATCTTTTCTCTTCTTTGCACACAAACTCTGCAACTTTGCAAGATTTTCGTCTTAGTCGTAGCAAATTTCGAAGGCTTAGTTCGCCATGAGGGTTGCCCTCTGGCTTGACTTGATTGTCTGGCCGGCGATAAGAGTGCGTTGCTTGTGTCGGTCGAAAGTGTTGCTCGCCTGTCCACGCTGATGGCCAAATAGTTGCAAATGAATGATGCAGATTTAACACCCCGACACTTTGCTTATTTGTACGGATTTCGATTCCAACGCCACAATACACAACCACGCACGCTCAACGTGTATCTGGTTGTGTACGAGTATATTGGTATAAATGATTCTGTGTTGTGTTGAGCCTGTGGCGGATAAGAGATGGCTGATAAATATTTTGGGAGTTTGTTTCGGATTTAGCAGCTAATGGTGGCAAATGGAGCAAATTACGGCAACTGGTCGAGCAGAAAGTAAGTGCCAATTGGGAAATATTAAGAAAAATTAGTCCATCTGCGCTTGTGTGTGTGTTCGTGTGTGCTTGTGGGCACGCAAATGTGGGCTGTCAAGTAATGAACTTGAGCCGTCCTAAGTTGTTGTTGATAGTTGCGTAACTGATGGTCACATTACGAAAAGTCTGATAAGTAGGCTTAAATAACGGAATCTATATACTTTTCTCAAACCATTAGACTTTGGGCTAAAAGTTAAATGGAAATGAATGCAAATTTAAGTGCGAAAGAAATCAATTGAGTTTTTCATGAAAGTTTACCAATTCAATATACTTGGGAAAATATATTCGTTCGATGCTCACTTGATACAGGACTTATTAGTATTCAGATGAGTTTATGTATTGCAACAGGGTTTTTTAATTACAAAGTCAAGCTTTTTGGAAGATCTATATTAAATCAAATTGTGTTAACTTGCGAGAAACTAGCATACACATATGTTATTTTACTTTAGTACTTCAGTTTATCAGACTTAAAAAAAGGCGAATCGAATAAGCAAGTGATATAATCATATGAACTGGTATAAATAATTAAAGATTTGAAGCAGAGAGACTATCTCACCTTAAAACTTCAATTTTGCAGACTTCGAAAATTGGCGAATCGAGTAAGCAAGTGGTATATATAAGTGGCATCATATGAACTGGTATAAATAATTAAAGATAGCATACGGAGAGACTATATCACCTTAAAACTTTAATTTTGCAGACTTCGAAAATTGGCGATTCGAATAAGCAAGTGGTATAAATCATATGAACTGGTATAAAAAATTAAAGATAGGATACGTAGAGACCATATCACCTTAAAACTTCAATTTTTCAGACTTCAAAAATTGGAAAATCGAGTAACCAAGTGGTATAAATCATATGAACTGGTACAAAAAATTAAAGATAGGATATGGAGAGACCATATCACCTTAGAAGTTCAATTTTGTAGACTTCGAAAATTGACGAATCGAATAAGCAAGTGGTATAAATCATATGAACTGGTATAAAACATTAAAAATAGGATGCGGATAAACTGAATAACTTTAGTAAGTTGGCTTTATTTCTATTTTGAGTTGTGCTATGTACAATTTTTGGTATTTCAAATTATTTTTTTGTAGGGGCGCTTAAACACATCGAAAGGAATGTAGAAGAATCGAACACTGCCGTTAAGAAACTCACAGAACAACAAAAATATGTTATAATGGCAATAATTGGCAGAGCCGAAGAGGCTATACAACTTATTGTTACTGAGCTCCTTTACAAGGTCATAAGGTCAACCTCTTTGAGAAATCTAGCCTGAGGGGTTTCTAGCTATGAAACCTGAGAGATTTCTAGCTATGAAGTTCATCATAAATCAAAACCCATTATATAAACTTTGCGCTAATATTGTTTATTTAATCTGCTTTTGCTTGTCAGTCCTCGAAAAGGGGTTAGCCGAATCTGAAAGTAGTATAAATTATATGGACTGGTATATGCAATTAAGATTAGCATAAAGAGAGGTTATATAACTTCAGTCAGGCTTCAATATACACTATTCTATTTATCGACTAATATCAACCCTTCCAAAATCCTTTTAGTAATCTGGTATTTCCAAAGGAGTGGAGGTGTTACTTTTTCTCTGAGTGTTCTCAGCTAATCGTTCCATTGACTGCGGTATTCGTCGATGCCAATGCGCAAAGGACAATAAATCTTTCACAGAACCTTTCTTTCAACACTCGTAACGCCGACTTATCAGACGTTGTCATCGCTCATGTCTTGGCACCCTATAGCAGAATGGCTGACTTGTAGAGTTTAGTCTTTGTTCGTCGAGTGCGGACTTTACTTATCAATTGTCTACTCTGTTCGAAGTAGCACCTGTTGGCAAGAGCTATTCTGTGTGGAATTTCGGAGCGGTTATTATGGGCATTATATCGATGTCATGGATAGGTCATGTTGTCCGAATGGACGGAAAGACTCTAGCTCTGAAAGTACTCGACGCAGTACCCGGCGGGGGAAGCAGATGAAGAGGAAGACCTCCACTCCGTTGGAAGGAGCAAGTGGAGAAGGATCTGGCTTCGCTTGGAATATCCAATTGGCGCCACATAGCGAAAAGAAAAAACGACTGGCGCGCTGTTGTTAACTCGGCTATAATCGCGTAAGCGATGTCTACGCCAGTAAAGAAGAAGATATCGATGTAATCGGTGTACGCCAGCAGTTGTACGCTCATGTACAATATTGTGCCTTCTCTATTCTGCTCTTTTGCTCGAATTATTTTTTCCAGTAGAAAATTGAAGAAGTCACATGATAGGGAGTCGGTCTGAGACCTCGTGTGGTATCGAACGACGCGGAGAGGTTCTTCTCGACCTCGACGGAACTTTTGACGTTGCTCAATGTCAGTTTACACATACGTATTAGTTTTCCTGGGAGGATAAAGCCATGTATAGAAGTTCACGCAAGTGAAGAAAGTTCTCTGAGCGCCATTCACTTGGGAGTGGCCAGCGACGATTCTTTTATATTACCTGCCACGTAAGAGACACTCCCAATGCAAAGAACACGACAGCCTCGGATCACTTTAGAGGTCTTAGTAGACATGCTGAAAACACAAATGCTTTTAGAAAATGTGTTTGTGAAAAGGAGTCAGAGAGTGAGACAGAAATAGGTTACGGAAAAAGTGTGAAATTGAAAGCGAAATTCCCAAATGTGTCAATAAAAAATATCATTCTACTCTACTCGAAAGGTTTACGCTCTTTTTCTTTTTTCTTACAACTAATGATTGTTCTTTTCGCCAATCGCTAAAGTTTTTCTAGTCTAAGATATTTTTATCGCAAAAGATAGATTCTAGAAAAGTTGTTACCCGTCTTAACACAAATCTACATCGAAAAAAATACACAAAGTGGCTAATAGGTAGGGGATTTTAGAAAGAGGTAGAAGAAATGCTGTATTTGTTTCTGGTTTTTTTGTCTCTAAATTATGAAAAAATGCTCCATATCACCTCAATAACATTACGAATAACATCATTTGCTCAATGTTGGCAATAAACCACCTTAATTACATTAAATCTATTATTTCTATTCAACAGCGCGAATGCCGGTGGAAACTTAGTCAACTCTGTTGACTAGTTGTTGTTGGGGTTTTCCGCGTAGCCATTTCACGGATTTTATGCGCTCCGCTTTCTCTTTAAATGCAGCTCTGCAACGCGCGCATTTTAATTCGATTTGAGTTTTCCATTGCAGTCACAAATATTATTATTGTGCATTTTTAATCCGCCTTCAGGCTCTTTTTTCACCATTTTCTGCTACGGTCTAATAAAAAGACATACAAACATATTTCCAGAGAATTTTTCTTTTCATCATACATAAAGCTGAACCAGCATGCCCACATCTTTTATGCCTAGAACGGTATTATTTTCTGTGTGAAAAAAATATCAACTTTTTTTTTGCTAAGAGCAAGTGGGTTGTTCGAATAGTAAATACATTATATTTACTGTTGCAATTTTAGTATAATTTAGTTTAGTATAATTTTGAAACATTTGGTGCTTGATTTTATCCATTATCTTATTAGTTAACCTAGCCTAAAGAATTTATACCAGTTGTTAGTTCGATTCATCTCTTTTCTAGGCCTGCAATATGGAAAATAATAATGAAGATACGTAAAACTACCTAAAACTCTTGGTTAAAACTTGTGTAACTCTTTTACTTGACTGTTTATTTGATTTAACGGATTTATACCAGTTTTTGTTTGTTTCACCATTCACTAAGACTTGTCGAATCAAAAACAGGTTATATGAAAATCTTTTTAAATTGGTATAAATTTTGTATTTATTTGACGATACCAGTCTAATGGATTTATACCAAATTTTTTCGCGATTTTCTGACGCTAAAGTGTAAAATAATGTCAATGAAAAGACCCGAAAATCTAGTATCAAGCTGGTATAACTCCATTTTCTTGCTCTATTTATTTAAGTAATTTATACCAGTTTTCGTTCGTTTTGCTATACACGAAGACAGCCAAATTAAAAATGGTTTACGTACATATGTACCTCCTTAAATTGGTATAAACATAAAAAAATATTAGAGATTGTTATACCAGTTGAAATTGAACAAATCTTTTCTTCGATTCGTCATTCTCCAAATTAAATTATTTATGGTTATTAAACTGGTATAACTTTTATAAAATTGGTATAATACTTTTACTGCTTCAATTTAATGGACTTAAATCAGATTTTGTGCATTTCACCACTCACCGAGACATGCCGAATTAAAAACAGGTTATGTAGATATATCTTTAAATGGGTATAAAAGTTGCATTTATTTGACGTTATCAGTCGAATAGATTTATACCAATTTTGTGTTCAAATCGCTAACACTAAAATTAAAAAAAACACTAATGAACATACAAAAAAGTCTGGTATCAAGCTGGTATAACTTCGTTTTCTTGCCCTATTTATTTGATTTGTGTATTTGTACCACTTTTAGTTCATTTTACTAAGCACAATGATCAACCAAATTTAAAATAGTTTAGGTATTTGTCTCATTAAACTGCCATAAACATAGAAATATTAGAAATTTTTATACCAGTTCAATGAATTTGCAGCAATTTTTTGTTCGATTCGTTATTTTTCAAACTAAAGGCATGTTGGGTATATTTGGATATTATTAAACTAGTATTACTGCTTGGTATTCAATATTTCTATGATTATACCAATTTATTTAACTTATACCAATTGTTTTTTCGGTTCGTTATTAATATTATATTTGATTATTATTTTTAAACCAGTTTTCATACGTTTAACTATGCACGAAAATCACTCGAATTAAAAATACGTTACCTACATACTTCATTAAGCTGGCATAAACAAATCACATTTTTATACCAGTTCTCATTGCAACAATTTTTGGTTCGATTCGACACTTTCCACATAAGAGACAGGTTAGGTAGATATGATTATAACTAAACTGGTATAACTGCTTGATATTCAATGTTTCTGTGATTATACCAATTTATTCGATTTATACCATTTGTTTGTTCGATTCACTACTTTCTATGAAATGTCAAATTGAAAGCAATTTCTTTGCGATTATGCAAGTCTATGCGATTTATGCTAGTGGCTTTACTTATTCGAAAGCCTTGCTTTAAGTCCACTTTAACCCTGGCACGTGAAAACTAGGAACTATCTTAGCCATTAAAAAATATCTATAACTTTTCGCTGTCCTCGAATGTAAACATTCACAACTGTTGATTTTCATAATCACACAAAAGTAAGTGTACATTTGTTAGTCGTCCAGGGTATACACTGACCAAGTGCCACCGGCATAGTTTCCGGGAAGTAAAATGCTGTTTTTTCAAGGCGCTTTTGTAAAAATATGAAATTAAATTCCTTTTAATCTGGATTAATGTAATTGAAAACGGCCCGGCAGAGAACTCACGGTTGGCATTTTTAATTCATTTAGATTGTATACTCAGCTTAAGGCCGTCGTGCCGCTTTACTTGCGCCTTCTTGCCACCAGCAAACGCAACTACGCACGCTCGCATGTCGCGCGCCGAATGGTGTGACCGAGCGTTGTGCGATTTAAATGCAGCATTAATTCAGTTTTAGTTCACTTTGTACATTACTATATCAAGCATTTTTCTTAACTAGATATATACCTATTTGTAAATCCATTTGTTTGTGTAGAAAGCGCCGCTTTTTTTCGTTGTTGATTTCTTTTTTTTTCATCTCCTGCAGCAACTGATGTCCGCTTTGGGAAGCAGGACTGTTAGTTTATTTTTGCGCGCTTTTTTTTGTCGAAGAACAAGTTGATAACGCGCTTTGGTATGCGTGCGCCCAGCGGGAGATGATTGCTGCAGGTTGCGCTTGTCATCATCAACGTCAGCCACAAAGCAAAGGCAAGCGCAATGGCAGTTGCAGCTTCAGTCATCACCAGCATCAACGCCAGCAACGGCGTTCAGCGCGCTGGTTTTGTTTGGCCACTAACAACAATAGTTGTTGCTCATCTCCGTTGCGGCATCTCTCGACTTCCGACTGCATTTTACTTACAGCTCCGCTTTGCGTAATGCCAGCGTGTACGGTTCGTGCGATTCGTTCGTTCGTTATCGCTATTCCTCACGCCATGCAGCGCTTTGCAAAGAGTACATTTTTAATTAAATTGAGTTTCCGCTTCGTAGATTTTTATGAAAAACTTCATTTTCTATAGTAAAGCTGCGGAGCTGGAGCGCTGACAATTTGCAAAGCTGTGCTTTTGCGTGCACCGCATGTACATTATCGCCATCTCCGATTGGACGCGTATACGTGGTGCGCGGCAAGTTACTTCTAGATTATTTAGCTTTGTCAAAGGAATGCTGTGGCATGATCTGGTTTACTTAGTTTTTACATTCACGGAAGTTGATTCGGTATCTCCTGTGCGCATTCGTAGATTTGTATGTGGAATTGGCTGGATATACACGAAGTGTTCTAATATTTTATGTTGTGGTTATGATTGAGTTATTTACCTCGAAAAGTTATAGCTTTCTCTTAGACTTAGGTTAAAAAAAATTAACCCTCACTTTGAGGAATTAAATTAAACTCAAAAACTCAGACTGACGAACACTTCAATCATATAGTCGCCACAGGCCTAAACGTAAACGGCTATCTCTCCGACTTTTCTCGCTCCCTCGTTGCACGGAACTTAACACTCTCCCCTACTAAAACCACAGCGACCATATTCACAAATTGGAAGAAGGAGTACAGACTTGACCTTAATATTGTAGTCGATATCGTTCAGATTCCGACTGTCAATAATCTTAAGACTTAAGGTGTGACTTTCGACAGTCTGTGCTTTTTTACTACCCACACGTTCGCGATTATTACCAAAGTACAGAGCCGCAAGAAAATCCTCAAGTCGCTAGCGTTGTTAGCAACACATAAGGCAATAGATTGGCCGGCCCTTACCTACTGTCAATCAATAAGATCGTTTAGATGCTGCAAAACGCAGACGGGTAAGTTGCAATCATGTCAGAACACTGCACTCCGGACTACGACAGGATACCTTTTGATTTCTCCTATCGAACACCTTCATATTGAAGAACGTATGCTCCCAGTTAAGAAGCATAATGAACTCCTTTCCAAGCAGCTTCTACTTAGGTGCTTTCGCAGAAATCATCCTTCCAGTCCAGAAGAACCGCCTTCTAGTAGCATCAGGAGGTCCTTTCTTAACTACGTCGATGACATAAGACAATATCCAAACCAGACTTTGGACGCAACTGACTTCAGACATGCATTGATCGCCATTCACAGTGGAGCCATTAACATCTTTACCCACTCTCTCTCAGTAAATGGTGTACTTGGAGTCTAAACACCACCCATTGCAGAAATAGAGTTCGAGTTGCCACGAGAAACGAAAGTGACACTTGAGCAGCTTCGTCCTCCCACTTATTTAGAATAGAACCTGACATATCAAAACATATATCCAGCATGGCACTAGCTACCTCTTTGCGTGCACTGCTAACCCCACATATCTGCCATCGTCTCCGTTTGGTCCAACCCCGTCGAAACAGCATGTTTCCTGGGTCTACCGTTGGTTGCCATCTTATCTAATCCTTATCATCCTATCGAGGATTAGGTAACCGTTACAACAACAACAATTAATTTATCTAAAAGGAGTCTACTGCGGCAGGCTATGATAATCTGTCGCGAAAGTGTTCTCGTCGTCCGATGACTTTGGTTAGGTTAGATTAAGAAATTGATTCTAACAGAGATCTCCTTTGAACAGCTTGGAACAGCTTGGAACAGCTTGGAACAGCTTGGAACAGCCTATATAATAGATTAGAAAGCCCTTACAAATCGACAAAACTCTTTCAGCCTATCATAAATTTGTTGAGACAACTAATGTCAGTTAAGCTATGTCACCAGATTCGCAGAAGACAAGATTAATAAGATGCTTCATCATGAGTCTGGCAAAGACTGAACAATGGGGGAGAAAGGGTCTGAATGTTTTCACCTCACTTTTATTCATATGACTTTGAAAACTTCCGCCCGTCCAGCTTTCTAGGCTCACCACAAGTATGCCTTTTAGAATGTCCAGTATGAACCCCTACTACTGCAGGAGGATGAACTTTGCTAAGTGCATGTAGTTCAGAAGATCTCTTGCGTTCTACTCTAGGCCAAAAAAACCTTACACTCGCACAGGAGCGAGATCCGTTGGTCCAGTTTTAGAATGCAAGATGCCAATGAAGATCCAACATGGTCCTATTCCAATGTCAGCGGGTCAAAAGCATCTCCACTAGCTAACTCGTAGGCTTTCCATTTGCCAGTGTTCCCGAGCCTGATGATGACGTAGCTTTATGATATGTCTTGTGAAAATAGACACCCAACCTTTGAGCGCACAGTTCTGGAGATCAGAATGCTCAGCTGCCTGTAAGAGGCTGCATTCATAGCAGTAGTTCTACCGCCATCAAAATAGCAGTAACTTCTGCCACACATCCACATATTCCTTGTCGGTGTGTAAGCAGAGTAAAAGCTGCCACGAGTAGCTTCTGCACTGCACGAGTCCATGTTTTCAGAAATCTAGTTGAAGGAGAAGACAATTTTGGCATGCTCTCGTTTGGACACCTTCAAACGACTAGCTTCGCTGAGTTTTAGAGCGCATTTCGTAGCAGTGCAACTGCTGGCAATGTCATCAGATATGCCTATAAGAGCCGCTTTTTGGATACGTTACAGCTTTTATGCATGCGATATTCCAGGGATTGTTTCAATTATGCGAAAAAATCATTCAAATATTTAAATATCATTCTTAAAAGTATCGACCCACTATTTCTCTATTCTATTAAGTGGGACAAAATAATTCAATACAAGGGCCTCTGTGCATACCTCATTAAAGTGGCATAATCGCTTACCACTCATTCTGTCAGAGTATACCAGTTATGTGCTGTTAATTATACCAGCTGTTTGTTCGATTCACCACACCCCAAATTATTGATTCCAGTATACGCGTCAGCGTTTCCCATTGTGTTGCTATTGCCGCGACCTACCTAGCGGTTTTGTAATCTCGTCCGGCGCGGCTGCTTTTAATTGCAATATAAATTTGCCGCCTGTGAAGTTTAGTCGCCGGTGAACATTCGTACGGTATGTTTATTTGTGTAAAGTAAGTCAATAATGTGCGTATAGTAGACACTGGTCGTGCATAAGCTCTTGTCCATTTTCGTTGTTTGCCCATTATAGTGCACATAATCGAAAATTATTGAAATTAGCACGAACCGCCGAACAGATAACTGAATTTCGATTGTGTTTTAGTTTGGTGATCGCAGATTTTCGTAAATATGTAAAAATGTATTAGCGTCTGTTGCCTCAAGCATTCGCATTCATATGTAAATAGAGCGCCATAATACCTATTTATAACGACACATTAGTGTTATTTATAGGGAATATGTGTTGCGCAAAATTATTGGTACACTGATGCTATAAAAGCAAACAATGGTTTATAATAATAGCAAATAATCCTACAGTCCCGATGCCAGTTTTAATCAAGTATGAGTTATGAAGTTATCAAGTTGGCGCTGACCGAACAAAACTTTTGTAGAGCCTATGCGGCCAGAGAAATATTGCCAAAGATGTATTGAGCTCAGGTATGGTCCAGTTATTCAATCATAAGTAGTCAGAGATCAGTCCATTGCGACTAGATTATGTTAGAGACATGAAATAAAGCAATAGTTTCAAGCTGATGACCACTTCTATTGAAAAGAGTAAAGAGTATATAAAGAAACTTATATAGATATAACGGGGTTTTCAATAAGGGACAAGAAACGACGCCATATTTTTTCCGCTCTTTTGACATTTCTGTTCAGTAAAGTTTACCATTTCATAATGAAAAAACATACGATTAAAAAAAAAGGCGAAATTATTAAAATTTATTACCGAATTTCGGAGTTAGTGGACTCAACTTTAAGAGAGCTACGTCCAATTTATGGTCGTCATAATCGTCCTGTTAGATCAACAATCGAGCGTCTAGGGAAAAAATTTTAAACCACAGGCACAGTACAAAATGTTCCCAAGCCAGTGCGACAAGGAAGTGTCCGTAGTGTCGAGAATATTGCTGCCGTTAGCGCATCAATTGAAGAAGACCCAAATCAGTCTCCCACACGTCATTCTCAAGAATTTGTCATCCTGTGACGTCTTTGTGTCAAATTTCGCGAAAAGATCTTGGCCTACATCTTTACAAAATCAAATTGACGCAGGAACTGAAGCCGCTTGACTACCAGAATCGTTTTATGTTCGTGAATTGGACTGCGCAACCACTTGAAAATGATTCGGATTTTCTTCGAAAAATCATCTTCAGCGATGAGGCTCATTTATAGCTAAATGACTTCGTCAATAAAGAAAATATGCGTTATTGGTTAGATAGCAATCCACATGTACTTCACGAGTCACCATTGCAACCCGAAAAAATTAAGGTTTGGTACGGTTTATGTGCCGGCGGCGTCATTGGGCCGTACTTCTTCCATGATGTCAAGACACGTGCCAGTAAATGGGAATCGCTCCCGCTCAATGATAACCGAATGTTTTTGACCCGAATTAAATGATATGAACTTGAACAATATGTGGTTCCAACAGGACGGCGCCATACCACACGGCGAATGTCACAATCGTTTTATAAAAAGGCAAATTTGGTGAACGCGTTATCTCACGAAATGGCCCAGTCAACTGGCTCCCTCGGCCGTGCAATTTGACTCCGTTAGACTAGATTCTTTACCAGGAACTCCCTCTGTTAATTGTATTCAACCGTAATATCAAAAATGGTCCGGCGGTGTTAAATCGCATGATCTTGAAGGCCGCGCCACAAAACCATGATGCGCGATAATGAGCTCATCAAAAGTTTCTTACAATAAATTCATTCGTTGGCTGTTTGGCTGTCTTGTTAAACCAAAGGTCATCCACATCAATATCCTCCGGGCTCGAATAAGTCATACCAATACCCATTCAACCAAAAGTAAGCTTCATAGCTTAACACAATTTTTCTTGTGAAAGCCGGGATTTGTGGTCATCTCGGTTTGAGCCCATTCAACGAAAGTGCGACGCGATTGATGGTCGTTCGGCTTCAATTCTTGCACGAGTTGGATTTTGTAAGTTGAAAGCCAATATCCTTCAGCCTAATATGGCGGATGCTTACAGATCCAATCTCACCACCTTTACTCTAGTGATAAGATCCGAATCAGTTTTCTCCGATTCTCTGCTCCACACAGCAATAGTGCCCTCCTTAGTTATCATAGACGGGAAGTAGACTCTTTGACAATCGCTGGGAAGATATTAGGACCTAATGCTCAGGGACACATATAATCGATTTGAGAAAGAGA
Source organism: Bactrocera zonata (assembly GCA_037783105.1). Classification (NCBI taxonomy): domain Eukaryota; kingdom Metazoa; phylum Arthropoda; class Insecta; order Diptera; family Tephritidae; genus Bactrocera; species Bactrocera zonata. The sequence continues at coordinate 117,283 of JBAWJQ010001082.1, read as the reverse complement.
ACAGCTAATCACAAAGTCGAAACAGTCCCCACGCCACGTGAGTTTCTATTGTGGGCGATGCAGTAGCTAAGACGAGTGAAGTTATAGAGATTCGATAAAGAAGGAAGAAAGGAGGTTTCCATTTTTAAGACAGTCGGTTTGCGAACTCTCCGGCCATCTTAGCGTCTGCCCTTTTTCTTTCAAAGAATTTGTAGAAATCGGATTAAAGTGCTTGTATAGGAAAATGTTTAATTTGTCGAGATATTTTTACAAAATTCGGTAAGGGTTAGTGTTCAAGGCAAAGGTGAATCTTCTTAGCAATTGTTCTGATCGGGTCAACACGGCATATAACTAGCTGTCATATAAATTGGCCGGTCCCAATCAAGATATTTAAGTAATCTTTTGTACTTGTGAGTGCGACTTTTGTGCAATCGAAGTCCCCGTTTTTGTTGCTCTGTTTTTCTTCGGCATTAGATTGAGGGGGTATGTACACGCTTTCGTGCACTCACCTAAACCAAATCTGTCTGTCGAGCTCGTTGTACGATGAAGGCCGTTCAAGTTGCATTTTATAGCCATTCCAACCACATATGCATTTGCAAGCGATGAAATTAGCATAGACTGTGAAAACGCCCTCAAATTCTTCGCTAGCCGAGCAGTGCATACAAGACCACAACGTCTGCTTTTCCTTTCAATATACGAATCGAGTAGAGTGGAGTGCAAAGGTGTGTATTACAAGCAAAGTTGCTTTTGTTTTGTTACCAGCAATTGACCTCGTATTAAGTATGAGCGAAACTAGGAGATGGGAGTGCATAATATACGAAGGCGTTAACGTGTAAATTTCCATTTTTAAGATCGAATTGAGTTGATAAGTCACTCGCAAAGGTGCACCTAACTGAAGTCATTGAGCCGGCCTGGCATGCTACAACGTTGTAAGTGTCTTCCGGCTCTCTTGCTTTGCTGCTTTCAACGCTACTCGCTCTAGCCTTTTATGCGCGTAATTATGTTGAAAATAAAAATTTAGAAAAACACATGTTTTGCTCTTTCGAGCTGGTAAGTACGCCATGTTGATACTAAATCTCAAATGATTTATGGGTGTCAGTAGAGCTTGTTGTGCTCTAATCTAAATATATCCAATGGTGAAATGTTAGCATTTTGAAGCAAACATGAAATCAAGTGAAGGTATTGTATAAAAAATGTTACGATTTATTTTTAGTTTGTAGGTTATGGTAAAGCTAGACTGGTTACCAGCGGCTCCCAGACAACATCGTTAAGATATAGAGGCAGCTCTTACTATAAAAGCCTTATACTTCTTTGCAGATACTTCCATTGGATTTTTTCAAGCTTGTAGGAAGTCGTGCACAATCTGTTCCCAGGAATACCGATTTGACTGAAATACATAGGCTTCCGATAGCTCGACAACCAAAGCTACGATTTCACTACCCCTATTATACTCATCCCCAATTCAAGCTGGTTCTATGTTATTTATGCTTTAATGAATATACTTTTGTTAACAGTAGTTTATTTAAACACAATTTAAGTGATTACACGATTAAAAATGCATAAATGCATGTACAAGTGCTGCGGTCTCTGCCTGCCTGGTTTCAGTGCAATGCTCTCGTAGTAGTCATTGTGTCCGTAAAGCCTTCGGGCGTTTCGAAAAAACATATACATATTTATGTATGCGTGTACTTTATGAATTTATTGAAGTTCGGTTTAAAGATAACGTTGATCCCTGCAGCATGGTAATTTTGAATGCCGTAATGATGGAACACGCGATTAAAACTAAATGGCCATAATTTATACAAAAACAAGAAAAAACGTTAACTTCGGTTGCACCGAAGCTAAATACCCTTCACAGGTGCATTTCTGTTAGTAACTATGTGTTCAGTTTATATGGAAGCTGCATGCTATAGATAACCGATCCGAACAATTTTTTCGGAGATTACATTGTTGCCTTAGAAAATAATATAGACCAAATTTCGTGAATATATCTTGTCAAATGTGAAAGTTGTCCATACAAGCATTTGATTCCGATCGTTCAGTTTGTATGGCAGCTCTATGCTATAGTTAACCGATCTGAACAATTTCTTCGGAGATTACATTGTTGCCTTAGAAAATTATATAGACCAAATTTCGTGAATATATCTTGTCTTATGTGAAAGTTGTCCATACAAGAACTTGATTTCGAACGTTCAGTTTGTATGGCAGCTATATGTTATAGTGGTCCGATATCGGCTGTTCCGACAAATGAGCAGCTTCTTGAAGAGAAAATGAGGTTTGCGAAATTTCAAAACCATATCTTAAAAACTGAGGGAGTAGTTCATATATATACAGACAGACAGACGTACAGACAGACAGACGGACATGGCTAAATCGACTCAGCTCGACATACTGATCATTTATATATTTACTTTATAGGGTCTCCGACGATTCCTTCTGGGTGTTTAAAACTTCGTGACAAACTTAATATACCCTGTTCAGGGTATAATAAATACAAATGTGTTTTAAAGTACAAAGTATACAACGCCTTCACTTCATGGAACAGTCTGTAATGTAAAATGTACAAATAATGGCTATCGAGTTTGAGATAGAACTAGAACACTTTGAACTTTGCTTAAGACTAAATGAAAACCGCGATTCCACTGAAAAAAGCTGAGAAAGTCGATTTTCATAGGCTTTTTTTGAGACAAAGTTTATACCAGCAAAATCATTCACCATAGGCTGGAACAGTTAGTAATCACTTGATGCCAAGTCAAAGTTATATGCTGGGTACATAGCAACATCCCGATGAAGCTCCCGTAGCTTCTGGCGAGTCACTATTGATATGTCTTGCATGGCGCCGTCCTAATGGAACACAATGACTCTCCTATTGGCCAAAGCTGGGTACTTTTGGAAGATTACTTACATCAGACGGTTCTATTGTTGACATTAAAGGTCTAAATTAAGAATAGGTCGCAATGGACCAGTTCACAACAGCTTCTTAGCGACAATTCCACATATCAAAAGCTTTTTGACAGTCAATCCTGGCTCCGGTTTGTTCCAGATTTATCGTCATGCAATCACCACCTTTTTTCACTTGAAGTTGTCAAAATTTACCCAGTTTTCATCACCAGTAACTATCCGCTTTAGAAATGGATCTGATTTTTTTGCGATTCAGTAAATATTCAGAGATGGAAATTCGGTCCATAAGCTTTTTGCATTAACTTATGTGGCATCCATTCAGCGACCTTCTTTTTGTATTCAGCTTTATCTAAATATTGGGTAGTCGAAAAAGTCTTTTCGTATTTTGTCAATAGATGTCGTTGCAGTCGTATATCTCAAATGCTACCAATCACATTGTATCATACCACATAGTATGAGATTTTAAGCTTAATTTAACCAAAAAAAATAATAAAAAATTCGGGGAGTTTGAAAAAAGTTACAGCTGAAGAAATTCGCTATATTTTGAACTTTTTGTATAAAAAAGGGAAGAATGGCATGCAAGCCACTAATGATATTTCTAAAGTTTACGGAAACGATGCTGTATCAGTTCGTGCAGCACAACAATGGTTCGCTCGTTTCCGTTCTGGAAATTTCGGAATTTCGATTTACACTGATGACTCTAGCGGAAAATGGCAAGAAGTGGTCGACCAAAATGGTACATATTTGATTATTTATTTATTAATATAAATATAAAAAAATAAGTTGAATTTTGTTCAGAAATACGAAAAGACTTTTTCGAGTACCAAATATTAACGAATAGCTTTCATGTGCAACGTTTGGCTCCTGGTCAATCGAAACATTGCTCTTATGACGGTCGGACTAAAATAGTTCCATTATTGAACCATCTCTGGGATCTAATTTCGACTTCATTGCAGAAAAACAGTAAAATTTTGGCTGTTTTCTTATTGCTGGTGTTCATGTTTGATATGCGAGGTCTGAGAGTTTTGTTTTATTACAAAATCTGAAAGTTTGAGTTCCCGGATGCCGAAAGTGTGAGAGATTGAGATCAAGGTTCAAACCCCTGAACTTGATCTCAATCTACCTCGTCTTCTTTCAAATGGCGTATATAAGTGGTATCCGATAAGATTCGCAACCTTTCTGCGTGCGCACCGATAGGTCAATGATCAGTTAAAAGTTGTGGTAGTCGGTTAGTCAGCTCCTGAAGTTCCGCGGTGTCTTATCATCCATACTATTCCTATCACGATTGACTCACTGCCGCTGACAGCGAAGTTAGGTATCACATAACTAGCTTCGAATGCACAATTAGTGAGCTCAAGACTAATTTCGCCGTATTACTGTCAAAGTGGATAGGTACTTCTCCTTAAGAGGCTGCTAGTTTAATTGCAGCCATTTCCGGCTTGAAAAATGCTACAGCAGTCAAGATGCCTCAAACAAATAGTGATAAAAAGTTCCCTACACAGATTTCCGCCATAAAAATTTGTTCGTTAGTTTTTGAGATATCCGAATTAAATTTAATGCATTTTGGTATTTTACTGATTGTTTGTCGGAATTGTCCAGATCGAACAAATATAGCATGCATCTCCCATACAATCAATTATTCAGACTTTAAAATTTCTTCTTAAAACGCTGGTTCGATACCGATTTTAGAGTATTTGAGGCATAGTTGTAGAATGCAACTTGTCGATGGATAGTTTGGTGTAGTTTTTGGTCTGATGGAATCATATTCTTCTTCTTTACTAGCGTGGACACTACTTACGCGATTATAGCCGAGTTAATAACCGCGCGCCACTCGTTACTTCTTTTCGCTACGTGGCGCCAATTGGATATTCCAAGCGAAGTCAGGTCCTTCTCCACTTGGTCCTTCCAACGGAGTGGAGGTCTTCCTCTTCCTCTACTTCCCGTGGCGGGTACTGCGTCGAATACTTTCAGAGCTGGAGCGTTTTTATCCATCCGGACAACATGACCTAGCCAGCGTAGCCGCTGTCTTTTAATTCGCTGAACTATGTCAATGTCGTCGTATATCTCGTACAGCTCATCGTTCCATCGAATGCGATATTCGCCGTGGCCAATGAGCAAAGGACCATAAATCTTTCGCAGAACTTTTCTATCGAAAACTCTTAAGGTCGACTCATCGGTTGTTGTCATCGTCCAAGCCTCTGCACCATATAGCAGGACGGGAATTATGAGCGACTTATAGAGTTTGGCTTTTGTTCGTCGAGAGAGGACTTTACTTTTCAATTGCCAACTCAGTCCGAAGTAGCACCTGTTGGCAAGAGTTATCGTGCGTTGGATTTCCAGGCTGACATTGTTGGTGGTGTTTATACTGGTTCCAAGGTAGACGAAATTATCCACGACTTCAAAGTTATGACTGTCAGCAGTGACGTGAGTGCCAAGTCGCGAGTGCGACGACTGTTTGTTTGATGACAGGAGATATTTTGTCTTGCCCTCGTTCACTGCCAGACCCATTTGCGTTGCTTCCTTGTTCAGTCTGGAGAAAGCAGAACTAACGGCGCGGGTGTTGAGGCCGATGATATCAATATCATCGGCATACGCCAACAGCTGTACACTCTTATAAAAGATTGTACCTACTCGATTAAGTTCTGCAGCTCGAATAATTTTCTCCAGCAGCAGGTTGAAGAAGTCGCACGATAGGGTGTCGCCTTGTCTGAAAGCTCGTTTGATAAGGAATCATCGGTCCATATTTCTTTCGACATAAAGCTAGTGAAACTGTTACTGTCATTGAAGAGCAGTATGGATCGATGATAACTAACTTTTTAAGGCCACAATTTAAAGAAGTTGATTTTGAAAATATCTGTTTCCAACACCATTGTGTGGGTATTTGAAGTCAGGGAAGTCAGGTGGAAGTGATAGCCGATAAATCGTCTTGTTGGATAAGCCCTTTTTTCGGCGCAGTAAAATTCTGCGACTGTTATGAGCATCACCAGGTCGCAAGCAAGAAAGTTACCTTCTCCAGAGCAGTTTCGCCAGATAAAATACTACATTTGGACTGTCCCTTGATCTTTGGTGTAGAGTGATGATTCATGCTACATATTGTGGCAAAATCTTTTACTAAATTTGTTGAATAAAAATATATTTTTGACTACAAAAGCGAATACTCGAATACCGCAAAATATTTTTCTTGCAAAAAGAAGGTTTTGTTCATTATTATGATGATGATGCACATGACAGAAGCCAATGTGTTTTAACGTGAATACCTGTCTTTGAAGACTCAATTCCACGGCGCTTTCTATTGCTAGAAGCACGTAAATCAAAACAATGCGTTGATCAGCGCCCCAAAGCATAAGTGCATGCACAACACTACACTCTGGAAGAACCAAAGGATGAGTGCCGCCACATACACTTACACTTTGGTTCCAATTGGTAGGGTGGGACTCCCTAGCCACTTTGGTCGAGTTCGAGGCCCATCTAAAACATCTGCCGTACTCTGGGTCCGGCACCCGGCCGCAGTGCGACTCCACATTGGACAAATGCCCTGCCTGCATTTAGGTACAAACCACAGCCACCACGAATCTCCCCAAAGAGCCAAACCCAATGAGCAGATTGGAGTTTCCTCCAAGGGCTAACTGCTCCCCGTGGTACCAGGTTTAAGACTGACTTTTGTAACTATTTGCTACTTCCAGCTTGAGGTTTCATAATCCCAACTCATGACTGGTGACATTTGTCGCGTGAACAACAAATGCTTGTTATATAATTGTAAACTTATATAAAAACTATAATATCATTTCAAGTTAATATTATAGCACTTTTCTGACTTAGACCATGATGACATTCAAAATCAAAACCTGTCAAATGTCGTACACAGTGCATATGTATTTTAGTCGCCTCTTACGACAGGCATGCCTTACCACGGCCTTTTCGGTTTCCCCCCGAACCCAAGAGGGGGTCCCCCCTTACCCGCAGGGGGAGGTGCATATGACAGTTAGGCTTCTAGCCGCAAACGTATACTACATACAAACAAGTTTTTATTTGTTCATTTTTTTAATCAGATAAATCATTTCCTTCGCCATCATTAGCCAACGCTACAACTGCCATTATAATCTGAGCGCTTCCTGTATCCTGTTGAATAATGTCCTTGCTATTTGGCCGGCATACCGCCCATCTAAAAGATCACAAACATTTGCGGCTCTTTTCTTGCTCTTACTCTCTCTTCCCGCTCCCATTTCAGAGTTGTCGTGGTCAAAAGTCCTTTCGGATTTAATTTTTTGCATTGCTCATGCTGCTCTGCTTAAGCTTTGTTTTTTTGTGAATGTTGGTGCAAGCTAGAAATGTTTTTGAGCGCCGTTAGAGGCGTGGCGCGGGGCAATGGCGAATGGTAAATTTCTTTTTAATTTGTGGCATTTACTCAAAGTCATCGCCATACTTGTATATTAATGTAATTTTCTTATTTCTTCGTCATGCTTTTTGGGGATTTCTCTGTGCTTTTGTGGGTCGCCTTCGTGTGCTTTTGCTCTTTGCGGAGGGCGGGGGTTGCGGCATTAACTTGGGTTTGTCATTTCGTTTAGACCGCTGTTACGAACATTCGTGCAGCGCTGGACCTTTTTCGTAAGCATCAAGACAATGACTTGTGATTTATGATGGCCGGCAATGCAGCAAACACATGCCACGGCTGTTGTATGTAATATGAGAGAGTGGTCCGTGAGTTTCCACGGTTGGCATTTGGTGAATTTGTTGCAGAAATATGAAGAAGGAGAGATACACAGAGAACACAAAATGCGGTAAATCTGGCATGCGAGTCAAGTCAAGGTTAATTCAATTTGGCGATGACTTTAATTTTGTGGAAAGCAGACAAAGGTTCGCAAGCAAGAAAGTGAAATTAGCTTTTTATGCAATTTAAACATTTTGAAGTGCTTATGTTGCAACATTTGTTAGGTATTTTACTTAATGCTCAACTACTCGTGCGTGCTAGCACTATGCGTATGTAGGTGGTATACGTAAGCGTGGTAAGGTCGTGTGTCCAACTTACTTTGTATTTGAGAAAGGGGTTGTTTCTCCTACAACGGCGGTTGCTAGTTTTATGAGTGACGAAACAGAGTGAGGATGAGTGTGAGAGCTTTAAAAACTGGTGGAGAGGAGGTAAATCTGGTTCTTATTAGAAAGAAGACTTTAACATGGTTAGCTTTGAGGTGATGCCGAGTTAAAGAACTTTTATTTAAAAAAACAAATAATGAAATTGCTTACCTTTTGACTACTAATTGCATGGAATTGGGTTATTGAATAAAATTCTAACAGGTTATGACCTTATCTTACGAAAGCCAATCTGGCGAACCAATTATGTATCTTCTTTCCAGCACAGTGAGCCTTTTTCGAGAATGACACCACGAATGGGAGATCTATAAACTAGAAACTAGCGTTCAATACGACCTAGGTTCAGGTTTCCTCATCAAAAGTTATTTTTAACGCACCCTGCAGCATGTTGCAGGGTTTTCCTGGAATAATTCCGCACTCAGAAGATCAATGCTGACTTTGGAATAAAGAAATCACGAACTATTTGGCTATAACGCTCATATTTATCCCTTTATCAAACTCCATATCATTAGTTGAACTCTTTATAGCTATTTTTTTGATGTTGATTCCTTCTTCTAGACAGAAGTCTATACATAATGAACTTAAAGTAAGTTAGATGGCTAATCTAGAGAGATTGAACGTGGACTGCTACATGTAGGCCTTTGTAGCCAATTCAAATTTACACAGACGTTTAATTTCCAGTCCCGCCAGTTCGGTGAGATGTCTGAAGGTATGCGCTTCCAAGTGTTTAAGTCTTGAACTCCCAAACGAGTGACAGTCAAAAAAGAACTGTTGAGTTGTTTTCACCTCATCTTCTTCCATGTAACTTCTGCAGATGGCGTCTAGTAAAATTTCTAGCCTTACAGTATTCATCCAATATGGCAATGGCTTGTTAAAAGCCCCACAACTAGGAAGAAGCTAGTTTTACAAAGTGAAGGCAAAGAGATCACTCTCTTGCGATCAATCTTGGCCCAAAAGGCTTTACCGTTAATGCATGTAACGATAGTGACCCAGCGCTGACCAAGCTTCCGTGAAGCCCAACTATCTAGAAGTAAAATACAAGAGGGAATACGGGAATACGAGAATATCCACCTGCTTTCATTCTACTGATAGCGGTTCTACGGTGCTTTTCGTTGCTAGCTCATCAGCTTTACAATTTCCTGCGATACCGCTGGCACCCATACCCGTCTTATCACAAAGACATTCGATGCTTTTGCTAGCGACGTTAGGCCCTCAGTGACCAACTCTGACACTGTTAATGAGTTCAAGACTAGTACCGCCGCTCTGCTATCACAGTAGAAGGTCACTGCTCTGAAGGAGGTTCGACTGCTACCTTAATAACTGCAACCTCGGCTTGGAAGACACTGCAATATTCAGAAAGTCTGAAGCTGGAGTTGATACAGAGTTGCTAACAGTAAACTCCTTCGCCAACCTTCCCCCCAAGCTTTGACCCATCTCTGAAGAAGCTCACTGCCCCTCTGTCCAACTAGAGAAGGAGACGCCAGAACTTGGTTTGGCGACTCCATGATTCAAGTGATCCGTTATGAAGTCTAATGTGAGGATATCCGAGTGTTCTTTTAGGAACCTTGTTCTCTGAGTCTGAATACCATGGTTGAAGTGGACCTTAATGCACCACACATGCTGTTTAGCGCCGCCCGTTAAACAATCTCGAGTTTCTTCGCAAGAGTGGTATTCTCTAGAGCCCTCCGCTACACAAAGATAACATACAACATAACGGGATTGACAACCCTAAGCAACCCTGTTTATCAGTCTGTCCATAGGTATATACACAGTCAAGGTCCTCAGTGTTTGAGATATCGATCTTTGTCGGAATCGCCGATATCGAATTTAGCACATAACTGCCACACAAAGTGAATGATCGGAATTGCGTCGTGGTATGAAAATGATTTGTAAAGGGTGATCCATTTCGAGGTTCCCTACTTTTTATCATTCCTAAGAAGATTCTTTGGCATTTATTTTCTGAAAACTGTCTGTTTCAAATGTTGGCCGCGGCTACGTCTCAGATGGTCCGTCCGTTGAGTCCAATTTTCGATGACTCGTTCGAGCATTTCGACTGGTAACTGGCGAATGACGCGCGTGACGTTTTGCTCCAAGACCTGAATTGAAGCTGAATTGTCCTCGAAAACGTCGGATCTTCTTAGAACTTTTCCAAGTCCCAATTAAAGATTTCGACGTAAAATACGCTAAGTTGTTCCATATGTCAGTCCGAGTCATATCTCTGTCATACGAACTGAACGATCGGTATTAAGTTCTTGAATGGTTGTTTGTGCAATCCATTCCAGCTGAAGTGATACGAAAGTTAATATTTCTTCTTGTTTACATAATTTTTAGTAAGGACCTATCAAACCCACCCATACCCTGTATTTTTGTGGAATAGGTTATACATATGAATGAAGTACTCAAAAACTCTGACCACAAAATGCTCACATTAACACGAGTTAAAACTTGAAAAGTACCACTTTTGTTTCTACACCCGTCTCTTTATCTCACTCTCTATGTACACTCTGTTTTTTCTTTTTTTCCATGCTCCCTTACTCATTTGTATTGAAGGAGGCAACGCCGCCAGAGCGCACCCCTTTCAAATGCACGCACAGGGAGGGCCAGCACACAAAGTTTTTACTGCTTGCCATTCGAGCCATCTGTTGCTGCTGCTACATTCTTTTCCGCTGCTGCGAGATAAAGCATATTTTATCTTATTTTCCGCTGCTGCTGCTGCTGCTGCTACGGAGAAGTGGCACGGAGTGTACAGTTTCCGTTGGCGTTGCCTGACCCGAAACGTGACGGTTGGTCGTGCTGTTGCTGCGCTTGACCTTTCCGGCTGTGCGTGGCAATGTCAGTGGGAAAGTCAAGCAAGTGTCTTGGTGGCGCAACTTAATAGCTTAGAGTTTGGCGAAAGTATGTCTTGGACAGATGCTTAATGTTTCATTTATCTTCTTTTCTTACTGGGCGTACATGCAACACAGCTCTGTCAGCAACATTGGTGGCGTGTGTAGTTGACAGCATTTTTAGGAGATTAAACAATTACCGGACCTGAATGAATCCAAGCCAAGTTGCTTGCTCATACACACTCATACATATATGTATTTGTATATAAAATGCTTTTTTGGCGTGTATAATGAATTTTCAGCAGCAACTAAGCACGTGTTGCAATTTTGAAACGTGAGAGGACTTTAGTTACGTCTGTGTAAGTAGTTATGTATTCGTCTGTATGTATTGTGATTTCTCAAAATTTTTAGCGCATGACAGCACGCTATTAGTTAGTTGTGGCATACAGACATCATTCTAAAAATTTAATTAAAAGTAACAGATTTTTGCTGATTAAAAGTTAGTAGTTGAATTAATGGTTAATGTGCACTGTAACGATGAGATGACGACTTACTTATGTATAAAAAGTGGACCTGTAGATTCAACTGCATAGAAAGGTTAAATAAACTGCTTAAAATAACATTTGCTTGTATAAAAAAATCTGAGCATGAAAAGCAGTTTGCGAAACTTCCAACCTAACCTATTTCCAACACGTCACTATCTCTAATATTAAACATTACTTCGTGGATAGTGACAATACCTTCTAAGCCCACTCGTTACTGACATTGAAGCTGATCAAAAACTTTTGTTTTGTCTTGCCTGAAGGCATTTTCTCTTAAAACTTGCTACTCAACAGCGGTCTCCCCAATCTGAACAGCACAATTTAATACCGCATTTTTTACTTTATTCTCTCTCACATACCTTCGGGGTCATCTATGTATTCAGACCATGTATTTTATGATATACGGCTGTGACCCGATAACATGATCAAGATTGAAAAACCTATGCATTCCCTATATCATGTTCTGGAACTACAGAACTGCTTAGATCATATGTAAAACGGTACTTCGGAAATATTCAAAGTTTCTACTGGAACTCGATAGATGGGACTGTAGAAACATTATTGAAATAATCACTGGTCACAATTTGATGGCGGCATACGCCTACAAATTGGGGCTTACAGATCGAGAAGACTGCAAAATATACCTGGCACCTGGAAATCAATGGATCATCTCTTGAGTAGTTATTCCGTACGGGAGAGACACTGGAGTTATCGATAATGAGGCCACAGTCTATTGAACTTCATGTCAAGCACAGGCATCCTAAAGGAGGACTCTTAGGCGTAAATACGTGGCTCATTATCTTAACGGACTGACCTTACTAAACCTATTACTATATGTAAAACTTTCTAATTTAAAATTTGCGTGAAAGCCTGTCTGTTAGTGATATCCGCGCCAAATGTCATATTGAAATTACCATTAGTGGTTAGTATACGCTTCTCTTTCTGAAATATATGTATAAAGTGCATTTGTGGAGTTTTACGATGAGTGAAATTATTCAACATAGAAGTTCAATTATATTCGGTGTGCGAAATAAAATTTTTGGTTTACCGTTTACAATATTGAAAAGAGCGTCGGTGATAATTGTTTGTCACGAGCTAGTGTTTTTGGTTGGTATAAATTATTCAAGGAGGGTTCGAAAACGCGTTGACGACGAACCGAACTAGGACGACCACCAACATCAACTGATGATCAACGCGTCAACAAGATAAAGGATTTGTTGCTTGAAAATCGACGATTAACAGTCAGAGATGTCACTGGTATCTTTGGAATAGCAGAAGGATCAGTGGAAATCATATTGAAAGATCATTAGGTCTAAGAAAAGTGAAAGCACGATTGGTTCTAAAATCACTAAATTTTTTTGAAAAACAGCGTCGTGTTAATGTCTGTGAAACAGTCCTTCCGACTACTAGAATGTCATGAAACGTATTGTTACTGGCGATTAGTCGTGGATTTAGGCTTACGACCCTGAATCAGATGATCAAGCGGCCGAATATCGAGGAAAAGGTGGGAGAAAGTCGAAAAAACCACGTCAAAGGCGGTAAAAAATTATCAGTTTTATTCGATTATCGAGGTATGCTGCACTCCAAGTTCCTTCCTTCCTGTAAACAAGGAATACTCTTTGATTTTTTTGCGTCATTTTTGCCAAGCTATTCGTAAAAAGAGGCAAGAATTATTGGCCGACAATCTTGGTTTTTCACCACGATAATGCACCGTCCCATTTCGTAAGTTTATCGCCAAATTTTCAACCAATATCATTCTGCAACCACCGTATTCCTCTGATTAAGCTGCGTGTGACTTCTGGCTATACAGCAAGTTCAAACGATCGCTCCAGGGATTCCGGAAATTGACTTAAAAATTGTTTCGATGATTGAAAGAAACGTTGGTATAAGTGCCTCGGAGCCAAAGGGATACTTTGAGGGTCAGGTTATGGATTTTGAACAAATACTTAAAAATTTTAGAATAATCAGCAAAGTCTTACTATTTTTTGCTCATAGTAACCCATTTCCTCAGTAAATTCTATGCCTTAAAAGCACTTCCATACTATTTTTGTAGTTTTAATAGTTTTCGTTACTTTTTTTTATAGTAAGGGGCAGCATCGCAAGCCGTAGAGCGGAAGTTTAATCCGCTAAACCTAACCTACTCCCAACTCCAGACTCTCCCACAGAGCCACCAGATAAGGTATTACTTCGTGTGAGTGGCAATACATTTTACGTCTCCTCTATACCATGGACGCCTATTCTGCTGATGGAAACTGCCGCTTTCTAACTTTTCATTTATTTTTAGAAATCTAGGATGATGGAAAACACTTGTTCATAGTCTTCTATGGACTCCGTACACATCGAAGAATACGGACTAGCGGACAGCCACTGAAGCACCCATACCGGCTCAATATTTGGGTTAAGTGGAAATCCAGGTCACCCATGTCGTCTTGTTATCCACATATGTATGTCAGGTAAACGTCTGTGAGTCCACCGTCCATTGATTTAGATTTACACCCATTGCTTCTTTTTCTCCTCCTTTTTTTTTGATTTCTGTAATTAGCCCTGATAGCTCATTATATGAGCGTGAATTCGTCTCCCTGGATGTCTATGGGCACCATACTAGCTATGTACTACTTCAGCTACTTCGTTGGATATAGCTAGGAAAGCATTTGTTACTTTTCTTGCTGTAAGTCTATGCATACGCTTCTATGTCTAGTGCCTGTGGCCATACCGGAGCAACTTATAATATTATTGAGCTCAGCGCTTATGCGATTAGAAGTCGACGGCTGAAGCTCAGACAGCCTCTATTTCCCATCATTCTTGATAAGGCATTGTAAATCTTATTTGTTTTATTTGATGCGTATCTCAAAAGCTCCTTGAGTTTAAGTTGGGAATTCAATATTACCCCTAAATACTTCACAATATTTTTTTGTACCACCTTTCCATCTTTTGTCACTTACTGCACATTTTGTAGCGTTGACAACTTCTTTTAGTACGTTGATAGTGAACCTCCATTTTCGGAAGATGTACTGTCTCTCTGATTCTTCTGATAGTTTTTTTTTTTTTTGGTTTTGTGATTAAGATAAAACCAGGCTCTGAACTTTCCGGGGATCAGAGAACACCTCTTCTTTTATACATGCATTGTATATTAAGTTGCCAAATATCTCCCTTCCGCCTTTTTTTCTTTTGAATTTCGCGGCTATATATAAAGCGCTACAGAGCTCGTATCCGGCAATACTATACATCTTTGAAAGTTCTTGACATAACCTATAAAACGATGCTATGCATGATTATTTTGGATATTGCGTTCAATAGTTATAAACATGTAAACATGGAGTTCACTAAAGCCGAAATTCGCGCTATTTTGAAGATTTCTTTCGTTAAAGGCAAATCCGCTAGAGAAACGTTCCGTGAGATTAATGGTGTTTTGAGGGATGGTACTCTATCTCTTCGAACTGCGGAGAAATGGTTTCGACTATTCAAAGCGGGTGAAAACGACACTATGGATAAGCCAGCCGGCGGAAGACCTGTGACGACGAATACCGATCAAGTCATGGCAAACATCGAGTTAGACTGGAATGAGGCATCTTGTACAGAAGATGGGAGTCAGTCACCAAACCAGTTTAAACCATCTGCAGGAGGCTGGATACACAGAAAGTTTGATGTTTAGGTGCCGCATGATTTGACGCAAAAAAACCTTCTGGACCGAATCAAGGCTTGCAATATGCTGCTCAAACGGAACGAACTGGACCCATTTTTGAAGCAGATGGTGACTGGCGACGAAAAATGGATCACATGCGACAATATCAAGCGAAAACGGTTGTGGTCGAAGGCCAGTGAATCGTCAGTGGCCAAGACGCCCAGGAAGGTTTTGCTGCGTGTTTGGTGGGATTGGAAGGGAATCATCCACTATGAGTTGCTCCCATATGGTCAGACGCTTAATTCTACCATCTAGTGCGAACAACTGAAAAGCTTGAAGCAGGCGATCGACCAGAAGGGTCTAACATTGGCCAACAGGAAGGATGTAGTGTTCCACCAGGACAACGCTGTGGTCTTCGTTGATGACTTGTCAGAAGCTACGGGAGCTCGGATGGGAGGTTTTATCGCATCCCCCATATAGCCCGGACATAGCGCCAAGTGATTATAATCTGTTCCTGTCAGTGGCGAACGCCCTTGTTGGTGTAAAGTTGAACTCAAAAGAGGCTATCCGAGTTCTTTGCAAATAAGGAAGAGGGCTTCTACGAGGGGGGTATTATGAAGTTGCCGTTTAGATGGAAACAGATTATCGAACGAAAAGGCGCATATTTGAACTAAATCGGATCACTGTAACACTTTTTATAAAGCATGGAATAAAGAGCAAAGAAGCGGAACCTTCTTATATTTTAGCGAAAAGAGTGGATTCCGAAATTATGGCTACCTTTAGAGCTCTGTTTTGTATGCCAGGTGCTTTATAGTTTTTGATTTTCTTAGTTATGGCTTGGAAAATAAGTTTGTGTATGTGTGTAGATATTGAAGTGTTTATAGGTTTATGTTAATGGGTCAATGAACGGATTTTAATTAGATAATTTAGAAAGAGATTTATTTGTGTATGAGTATGAAGGTATGTACATTTGTATGTATACAATTAACTAGTGGCACACATTTCCAAAATTTTCGCTTTAAACAAGCTTTAGAACAATGCTACGATTGTTTTTGTTGGTACTTTGTAAACAAGCCACGAAAGCATATGGAGGACAAGGACACAAATTTAATGACAGTAAATAAAGTGTGGACAGACAAGCGCATTTGAAATGTTGCGGTTAGTAGACAAAAAGCGGTACAATGAAGCATTTGTATGTATGTATGTATGTATGTATATTTGAATGTTTGTATGTATACACTTATGCGTGTGTGTGTGTAAAAATAAATAGTTGAATGAGGATAAGCTGGCAGGAAAATCGCTTCTAAGTAAATTCTAGATTTTTAAGTGTGTGTGTATTGGCATTTCGATTTTCTGTTGTTGTGCGCAGTACCGTTACCTCCTTCCTAACAACATAAATGTGGCCGTGTGTACCCATATACATGCTAATACACTGTCTTAGGCACATACTGTCATACATATGTAACATATATTTATTTGCCAAAGCATGCGCGTTAGTTGTTGTTGCTGTTGTGTGCTGTGCATGTGTGTGTGGTTAATGGAAATAACGGCAACAAGGATAATTCAGGGTCATGTCGCTTCCATTTGATCGAACACTTCCGGTCTGCTGCACCGCACAATACCAAAAGCAACTGACTCTTGATCTGCAGTTCATAAGTGGACACACACGCACACACACAAACAATTATTTACATAAATATACATACATATGTTAGCTTTGTGTGTGTGTGTAGAAATTTGTATGGAATTAAGTAAGCATGCGTAATCTTTGATTTGCTTCCATTGGCATCACTCCAACTTTCACCCAACTCAATTTGTTTGCTCACTGGCTTTGTCGAGTGTCCTTCGTACCGCAAGCAGCAGTTAGTTTTCCATTTCTTATTTGGCCGTTTTAACGCATTCACATCACGTGCCAGCGACCCCTAGCAAATATCTCAAACATCATGCCACCGAGCAAATGACCCGCCATATGCTGCATGGCGAGCATAATCAGGCGGAAGGCCGCTTAAGGCGCATGTGTATGTGTATGTGTGTGTGTGTGTGTTGTGTATGGCCGGGCGTATGAGTGATTTCGACATTTTCTTATTTACTCGCCGCTTTGGCAGTGCGGCATGCATGTGCTTGTTGCTGCGTCGGCCGCTTGTTGCCTGTTGCTTGTTGCGTGACTGCTGCAACAGTCGCTCATTTTGCATTTCAAGCACATCCACAGTGTAGTTGGCAACATATTTGTACATTTATATGTTTGTTTCTTTGTAATATTGCATGCTCTCAAACTTAGCATTTTTGGTTAGAGTTCACTTGGTTTGCGTTGTTTTCCTTCGCTTCCAGCTCCACCTAGTTGCCGCTGTTTCTTATCAACAAATGACAAGCAAATTAGTTGTATCACATTTGTTGCATATTAATATTGATGTTGCACATGTGATTTTTGTCAGGTTTTTATTAATTCTGGTAACGTTTACATGGCTTCTTACATGCCATGGTTGAAATATGAGTCGAATTATAAAATTGCAACCTAAGCAGCTAGATAGTGCTGTCTTCTATCTTAGTAGAATCGCATGTACTAAGCTTAACCCTATATCATTCCGACAAACTGAGCAGCTTCTTTGGAGAAAAGATTGCATGAAATTTCAGATCGATATTTCAAACATTGAGGGACAAGTTCGCGTTTATATAGACGAAATGATAAACAGACGGACTCCTCCTTTGCAATTCTATTTTCCTTGACCACTCATGGATGTGTTCGAAACATTTACTTTAAATTCCAAGAGACTTTGAGAAATCGTTACATTAGATCCGACAGCGGAGCTATAAGCTTCTTCTACTTTATTGGCATAGACACCACTTACGTGGTTATAGCTGAGTTTACAAGAGCGCCAGTCGTTCTTCGCCAATTGGAGATTCCAAGTTTAGCCAGGTCCTTCTCCATCTAGTATTTCCAAAGGAGTGGAAGTCCTTCTCTTCCTCTGCTTCTCCTGGCGGGTACTGCGTGGAATACTCTCAGAGCTGGAGTTTTCCCTTCCATTCCAACGACGTGACCTAGCCAGCGTAACCGCTGTCTCGTCATTTGCTGTACTATGTCAATGTCGTCGTATACGAGGTTTGACAATTAAGTAACGAGACTGATTTTATTGTCGCGCTTGTGGTAAACCTGTGACCTTGAATTTCACTTTCTCTTTTTTCGGCATCCCTCCCTTCTCCATTGATATATGTATTATCGCTCTAGCTTGCTTAGTTCGCCTGCTGCGTCAAGTTGAGTAGACGTGTGTTTGTAGTGCTCGTCCACCGGGGAAAACTATGAATCAAGTCTACTATTGCCAAGTACTCGAAAGATTGCGAAAACGAGTCAACAGGGTGCGCCCAGACATCACTCGTAACTGGATCCTTCATCACGACAACGCGCCGTGCCACACCGCCCTCAGCGTGTCCCAGTATTTGGCCTCTAAAGGGATCACCGTGTTGCAACAGCCGCCTTATTCGCCCGACATGTCACGCTGTGCCGTTTTTTTGTTTCCTAAAACACAATCGGTGGTCAAAGGAACCCATTTTGAGTCGTTACGGGCATCCAGGCGGCCGTGACGAGGGTACTAGCGGACATCCCAGTCGAAGCGTTTCAGAAATGTAACGAAGCATGGAAAACGCGCTGCAATCGCTATATAGCTGCCCAAGGGAACTACCTTGAAGGGGATGGCAGAGTTGTAGAATAATTTTCATATATACGGTTTTTATGGAATCAGTCTCATTACTTAATTGTCATACCTCGCATCTGGTACAGCTCTTCGTTTCATCGACTGCGATATTCGCCGTGACCAATGCGCGAAGAACCTTAAATATTCCACAGAATCGTTCCCTCGAAAACTCGTAACACCGACTATTGTCAACGTCCATGCCTCTGCACCATATAGCAAAACGGGGCTGATGGGTGACTTGCAGAATTTGATCTTGGTTCGTAGAAAAAGGACTTTAAATCTCAATTGTCTACTCAGACCGCAGTGGCACCTATTGGAAAGAGTTATTTTGCGTTGGATTTCGAGGCTGATGGTGTTGTTGGTGTCAATTCTGGTTCCAAGATACACGAAATTATCTACGACTTCGAAGTTATGACTGTCAACTGTGACGTCAGAGCCAAGTTGCGAGTGCGATGACTGTTTGTTTGATAACAGGAGATATTTCCTCTTGCCCTTGTTCACTACCAGACCGATTTGTTTTGCTTCTTTATCCAGTCTAGAGAAAGCAGAGGCGCGGGATCGAAGTCATCGATGTACGCCAGCAGTTGTACACTCTTGTAGATGAATGCACCTTCTCTAAAAGCAGCTCCTTCTCATGCGGACAAAACAACTTTGACGAGCTTTAATATTTCAGACAGTTCGCTCGATAGAACCTTAAATGCGATGTTGAGTAGGCTAATTCCACGGTCGTTGGTTTGTGGCGTCACCCTTTTTGTGAACTGGGCAGAGCACAGATAAATTTCAATCATTGGACATGCTTTCGTTCCACCATATTCCGCAAAAAAGCTGATGTATAATTCTTATCAGTTCTTCTCCGCGGTAGTTCTGCCCGTAATCCATCGTCCACTGTCGCTTTGTTCTTCTTCAAACGGGTAATTGCTTGGTGAATTTTCTCATTCTGGAATCTAGTACTACAGATGTTGGGGATATTTAATCGTGCAGGCTGAATATACCGACTGATGCGCCAAAGATACCATCTCGGACAGCTCTAATAACAGCTCATAGAAGACATCTTTGGTCACATTATTTTCCTCTCCCGTCGGAGCGAGGGTAGACATTCATTCATCGGGGTAATGCCAGGACTCGGCGATGGAGTCTCTCTCTCACCATGAATCCCACACCAAACTCTGGCTCATTCATTTGTCCGCTGTAGTAAATGCTAAAAATTTATACTAGATATTTCGTGAGCTTGACGTTGATCTAATTGTCTACCTATCTGAAACAATAACCTCTTTGAAGTACGTTTAATTACATTATCTTACAGAAAACAACACTTCTCGAAAATTTGGTATTTTTAAAATGCACCTCTATTAGGATTAGATTCTTTATAGAACTGTCAATTGGTAATCCGGATAGCATACTGAAGGTTAATCCCTGTGCTTTGCTGATGCTCTGGAGCTTGGTGGTTAATGTCTTAATTATGGAACGAAGCTGTCGGATGATAGCCTATGCTGACAGTGTTACTCTTATGGTAAAAGGACAGAGCCTCAAAATCCCAGACTTCCCTTTCCTCTTTTTCCGAAACCCGGGCCTTAAATTTGTTGATAAGGTGAAATATCTGGCATTTATCCTTGATAAAAAGCTTTCGCGGAGGCCAAATATTGAGGAGAGAGTAAAGAACCCATCATACCGCTGTAGAGAAACTGTAAGAAATAGGTGGGGACACTCTTTAAGGGTGATGCTTTGCATCTTCGAAACTGTAGCCAAGCCAATAATGTTCTATGGTGTATTCGTCTGGTGGAGGGAGCCTAGAAATTCGAACTTATCCAAAGAGCAGCCCTCATCGGCCTCGGTGGTACACTGCGAATCACACCACCTATGAAACTTAATGCCATTCTACACATATCACCTGTGTATATTGCCGATAGGTGCATTGCTGCGAAGACTGCTCTAATCCTTAAAATAATTGGGTATATATAGGGGTCCAAAGAGGCTTCTCCTCGTTAACATACCGACGAGAAATATTTGGACAGATCGAAGTCTATGGAGAAGAGACGCAGTGACCTTTTAGATTGGTCGAAACTATAAGGGAAGACTGCGGCTGGCACATCTCTGCCGTCAAACCTTCGGCGAACCAGGAGGCATAGCCAAAACTAACAAGTCCCTTTCTCGATTTCTGAGGATACTTATAATCAATTTTACTACAATGATTCGGCGTCCTAAGCTGTCCAACTGAGATCCCTATTAACAACGACCTTATAACCTAACCGAATATAAAAAAGTATATCAGTAGAGCAAGAAGTGATGACCTTACCGTTACTCCCTTGGGCTTTTGCAGTAATCGACAACGGCCGTTATTCATATGCAAATAATAATTTGCTGCAATAAACTTCGTCACCATATCCATCACAGACACGACGCCATCACGGCATAATAGTGAACTTCGCTTTCATGGAGCGCAACAAGTGCGTTAAGTGTAGACGCCACAAAGTGTATGGCTCATTCGTTAAGCGGTGATGTTAGCTGTAAATTATTGCCAGCCAGTCGCGCCAAAATGACGCCGACATAACGGCAACAATTTCACTAGGCGCTGAGAATGTGATTCATGGATAACTTTAATACTAAATGCATAATTTGCGATTTGCAGTTGGTGATATGATGGATTAGCTTGCAGCAAGATAATACTAAAATGATGTCCGATATTTTTTGACTGCAATGTGGAGACCTGCAGCTTTAAGCTATTTCCACCCTATCTTTAAAAACACACTATCGTTAAAAACAATCTTCATGTTGAACTTGCGAATTTCGCAATAGAATGGAAGAAAGCAAATTATGAATTGTGAAGGATTTGTATAGTAGTATAGGCGAAACCACTCCAAACGGGTTGAGGCTGATCGACTTCGCAGGGCCCGAAATATGGTTGTCTGTAGTACTCGTATTAGATTCCAGCACAAGAGAATTCACCAAATACTTGGCTGTCTACGGATCGAAAAGTTTGTAGCCAGATGGATAATGTTGTGATAGATGGACGATAAGTCTCTAGTGTCCAGAGGACCTAACATCGACTCGGACCACTATCTTGTTGTAGCGAAGATATGCAACCGCCTCTGTACAGCAAAGCACGCTGGTCAACAAATATAGGGAAGATACGACGTCGAGGAGCTATTAACACAACCGACAGCGAAGCGGTTTTCTGCTCGACTTGCACTCCTGTTCTCTGAGAACACTGATCAGCATCAGCGGTATAAGGGAATTGTGGAACGGCATTTCAAGCTTCTTACGTACAGCTGCAAGCGAAAGCTTTGGTTTTCGTAAAGGTCGAAAGTATATGTAGCTGGTACGATGGGGACTGTCTGTCGTGTCGCAGTGGAGAGCAAGCATACAGCCTATCTCGAAATGTTGCGATCGACGATCGGGGTGGGATAGATACCGAGAGGTGAAGAGGGAACCTAGACGCATATGCAGAAAAAAAATAAAGAGGACGAAATATGTGAGTATAGAAAGTTTGAAAAGCTGGCCGACAGGGGTAATACTCCAAAATTCAGAGGGTTTCGCGACAGGAGCATGCTCTTGAAAACCCCAAGGAGGTGATTTAGTAACCGTTGCCCCGAAGGTACTAAAATTATGGAGACAACACTTCTCCAGGCTGCTGAACGCCAGTGAAAGTGTAACATCTGGAGACGGATAAGCACGATGCCGATGCAATAAATGTTCCATTACCCGAATATGATGACGTTCGAATAGCTGTTACCCGGCTGAATAGCAACAAAAGGCAGGTGTCGATGGATTACCGGCAGAGCTATTCAAATACGGGGCCGAAAAGTGAAAAAGTAAGGCTCCTAAATATCGCAAATAAAACATAATGCGGATGTGTAAGCTGACGTTGAGCGACACCAAAATTTCGTCTATCTTGGAATCAGCATCAAATGCAGAATCACTCTTGCCAACAGATTTCCCGTATACAAAGCTTTCTAATAAGTTTATACTCCAATTGTTTGCTTTATCATCCGATGCGGTCATTGTCCGCAATTTTGCATTATAGGATGGGCATAATGGAGACGTATAAAGTCTTTAGTACGAGTATTGTTCATGCAAGATGACTTAATCTCGAATTTTTGTGAAAAATGTTCAACCAGTTCGTATCTATGACTATTCAGATGTGGTATATCAACTCATAGTAGAGTGTGCTGACCGCTTATTTGAAGTTAGGGAACACGTATATATTTATTTGCTCACAGAAATAAGAGTGAGAGTAAAAGAAGTCAGAAGTACATATGTGTATTTCTGCTCATGATATTAATATTGTACGATTCAAAATGTCATGAACGTTATCTAAGAAAGATCTTAACATCAAAAAATACCTACATATATGTACATACTCTATCGAAGAAAAACAGATCTGATAAATCCAATTCATTTGAGTAAGGTTAATTAAATAGATGAGAGAATCTCCATTTGCAACCTTCGCCTTTCTGCAAGTGACGGCTACCAAATTAAGATACCGGAAAACATTCCACAAGCCATCTTCCAAGTACAAACAGTAAGCAACCAAAACTGTTAAGAGATGGCTAAAATGATACAACGAGTTGACGCGTCAACCGGCAGAGTCAACTGAGACATTGGGCCATTTGAAGTGGCGCCTGTACCAAAGATTGCAAGCGGCTGTTGACATGCTGTGAGCGGGTGCAAAAAGGTCGACCCATTAATCCTTTGAAATACACAGTCTACATTGTCGCGCCAAAAAATTCCACAGCACTCCGATTACTTTTCGGCGTTTGAAGCTTATTTTTAATTGAAATTAGTCCATTAAGTTTAGGAAAGACGTCAGTTTGTATGCCGTAAAGGGCGCACAAGTTTTTGGCTGCAACAGCAGCCACTTAGCACGGGCACAGCCAGGCGCAGCCGAGCACAAGCATATGGGTAATCTGGCTCATATACTCAAATGTATACGAGAGCTTCGAGCGGAGCTCTCCCTGAGTGCGGCGTTCCTGGAAAATGAATGACATTCGTAACAAGGAGTGACACACTTGGCTGGCTGGCGGGCTGTTTGGCTGGCTTGCTGTTGGCGACCCTATCAATGAAAGTGCCAACACCATAGCGCCAGATCTGCTGCCACTCGCCTAGCAGAAAGCTAGCGGTGCTATTTAGACAACGAACTGCGCTGCGAGCGGAAGTTGCAGCTTCAATAAACTCGGGAAGGCGCTGGCTAGAAGCCAGGAAGCCAAACAGTTGTCCGACGTTAAGTTTATAAAATACAAAACCTGATATATGTATGTGAAGGGACAAAATGGAGAAAAGAAGAAGTGACACAAAATGGCATTACCATTAAGACTGTGTTTAATTTGTATGGGGTAGCGATTTTCATGATTAGCGCTTTAAAGAAATTTAAAATATTTTTATGGGTTTAATTTAGAGTGGATGCTGTTTATTGGGAAGATTTGTGAAAATTCCAATGTTAGAGTTATCGATTTTGAGTTTTGATGTGAGTTTTGATCTGGTTGAACTGAACTTCGTATTCCGATACAAATTTTTAATAATATAACAGAATAACTTTAGGAAAAAACTTCATTAAAACGACCAACTTTACTTACGTACTTACGTCATCTTTATTCAGTGGGTTGTCTCTAAAATTGAAAAACACTTTATAATTCCAAGTCACATTTATATAATGTTTTGTCCATCATCAAAAACTGATCAGATATTCACCATGCGCCAAATCTTGGAAAAGACCTGTGAAAAGAAGATCGACACACACCAGATCTTCGTCGATTTTAAAGCTGCTTTTGATAGCAAGAAAAGGAGACGTGTTTATGCCGCTATGTCTCAAGTTGGTATTCCCGCAGAACTAATACGGCTGTCTTAACTAATGATGACCAAAAAGCTGTGACAGGATCGGAAAGCACTTCTTCGAGCCGTTCGATACCAAACGAGGTTTCAGACCCTATCGTGCGACTTCTTCAATCAACTGAAGAAAATAATTCGAGTGGCAAAGCTTAATTAAACAGCCGCAATTATTTATAGAGTGTATAGCTGCTGGCGTTCACCGCTGATGTTGATATCATAGACCCCAACAACGGCGTCATTAGCTCTGCTTTCTCCAGACTGGACAAGGAAGCAAAGCAAGTGGGTCTGGCAGTGAATGAGGGCAAGACGAAGTACCTCTTGTCATCAAACAAACAGTCGTCGCACTAGCGACTTCGCTCTCACGTCACTGTTGACAGTCATAACTTTGAGGCCGTAGATAATATCGTCTATCTTGGAAACATATTAACACACAAAGTTAGCCTCGAAATCCAACGCAGACTAACTCTTGCCAACAGGTGCTACTTCGGACTGAGTAGGCAATTGAGAAGTAAAGTCCTCTCTCGACGAACAAGAACTAAACTCTATAAGTCACTCATTATTCCCGTCCTGCTTTATGGTGCAGAGGCATGGACGATGACAACTCTGATGAGTCGACCTTGCGAGTTTTCACTTGGAATCTTCAATTCGCAGATACAAGAAGAGTTTTAATCGTACAGATCTCCCCTTGGTCAGGCGGAGTCCACACATATGTTTATCCGTTTGGAACATTATACCAAATATATTGTATTTTCCTACAATAGGAAATTATTTGGACGAAACTCCATAAAAACTTAGGTATCCATGTTTATATAGTAATTCCGGAAAAAAAAAATCATTTACAAAAGTGGTCGGATAGCTCGATATTAGACAAGTTTTTGGTGCTAGTGGTTTGATATAGTTTCAACCTCAGTTCATTCGGGAAACTTTCGTCGTGGTGACTAAATTTATTAGATTACAGGAAAAAACTCTTTAGAACACTATTTTTGAATTATTCTGGAAATTTAGTTCTGTTCATCGTATAAGTTATATATGTACGAAGTCAATTCGAATACCATTATAAATCATGTAACTGTGGTTCGAGACCATGAAAACGAGCAACTCATTGGTCCATCCAGTTTCCTTCTTAAAGTCAGTTGTGTTAACGTTCTGAGAACATAAGGCCGAAAGAGTCCTCGATAATCACTATAAATATACATATCTGTCCTGACTCCACTGTGAATTCTATTTAAGTGACGCCACTGCAGCAGCCGACCTTCATAGGTGCCCTCAAATAGATGTAATGGCCATGTGGCAACCGGGAGAAATGGAAAATTTAATCTGAAATGAAAAATAACTAAGAATTATCAAGGATACCGTATGTGTGGACAGAGAAGGAAGTACGAAGTCAACAGCAGACGATGGCCGTAAAGAACTAGGAGAAGAAGAAGCAGCAGAGACGAAGAAGAGAATTATTGCGGCATAAAGCGCGCTCTAACAGTATATTTATGTGGTGTCTATATATTTATTTGTACGATAGATGCTTGTCTGTATGGCGGGGTAAGTGTATTCCTAACAAACCACGACACATACTGCAGCTGCATGGAGACTTACCCAGACAGACAGACAGTTTTAGTGCAGCTAAAATTGCTGCAAATTAATAATTATCATTCTTCGTAAAGGCTCGTGGCCGAAACTTGGCTTACTTTCACACCAGTTACATACACATACACAGTTGCACTTACACACACACACTAAGAACTGCTAATTGGTCGACGGCCGGCGGTTGCAGGCGACTTTCTTACACCAGCCTGCGTCCGCTGAAGCGAGTGGCAGTAAACATTTTATACTCACTTGTAATCTCACTCTTTCGTACATACACTCTTCATTGATGTATGTATGTGTGTGTGCAAATGCATATATTTAGATTTTGACCGAGTGTTGCTAATTACAACCCGAATACGTCAATTTCACGAGCGATTAAATTTTGTAAAAATTGCCAAATATACACTGGCAATTTTCGCACTCACACAGACACATATGTATATACTATATATGTACGCACACACACACTCAACAAACTGTTAAAGCAATCCTTTGGCTTTCGAAAACTTTGCGCTGAAATGAGACAAACGACGTGGAGATCGAGCGTGCCAAGATGGGCTTCCTTTTGGAGAGTGGTGGTCCATGGAACGGAGAGTGGTGGTCCGTGGACCGGAGAGTGGCGAATGGAGTCTCGCCATATTCTTGGCGCACTTCAGTTGTATGTTACTTGCAAGTGTCATTAATTAAAAATGTGCACAAAGCAAAAACCAAAAAGAGACGTAGACCGAAGACGAAGAGTGAGCAGCAGGCAGCTTACGCTGGCAAAGTGTGGCTGGCGCGATAAGCGAAAATGAATGATGGCGCAAATGGAAGCTCACTGAAATGCTGTGAATGTGGCCGACCATGTCTAATGGTTGGCGATCGCAAATTAAAGTGTTGAGTGCGATTTTGATAATTTATTTATATACAGACATATATTTGATGTTTGTAAAATGTTGTTGTATTTTATTGTAGTAGTTTAAGAATATATATTAAAGATGAGCACATGTCTTTGGACTTCAAGTACGACAACTCCATTGATTTTTCTTAAATGTGTGTGAGAGAGGAGGTCTTCTCCACTTGGACTTTCGAAGGGAGTGGAAGTCTTTCTTTTCCTCTGGTTCCCCCGGCGGGTACTGCGTGAGTGTTGTCATCCATATGGACAACAAGACCAAGCCAGTGTAGCCGCTGTCTCTTAATTCGCTGAACCCTGTCAAGTCATCGCAAATCTCGTACAGCTCATTTATCCACCGACTGCGGTATCCGTCGTTGCCAATGTCCAAGGGACCATAAATCTTCCGCAGAACCTTTCTCTCGAAATCTCGTAACCCTACTCATCAGATGTTGTCATCGTCCAAGCCTCTGCAGTATATAGTAGGATGGGGATGATGAGTGACTTGTAAAATTTAGTCTTTGTTCGTCGATGAATTACTTTCTCCTAGCAAAATGTATCTTCCTAAGGTGCTAAAATTTTGATGCACGGATGAGGTGATAGGTTAGGTTATGCGGTCGAGTATAACAGGGATCTCAATTAGATCACGTACATCGCCGGTACGCTGAGTTTCCTAAAAATCCTATATAAAAGATTATAAGACCCTTACAAATCGATAAAGCCTTTTGAATTTGTTGAAACCGCTAATATTAGTTTCGTTCTGAAAGGTAGTTATCTTATATAATCACAAGGTCGTCTCATTGACGAGCACAGGACGCAGACCATTATGAGGCGGTGCGTTGAGAACCGATCAGCGCAATGAATCATATCCTATCAATTTACATTTTTACCACACCAACTTAATGAAGACGGGAGGGGAACATTCCTAGGCCTGATAAGGTTTTAACGCGACGGAAGCAACTTTGTTATTAACCATTTCTGCATGATCTCACATCTGCATAGATGACAGAATATCTGGATTACCAGACCAGGGTTCAAATCCATCCATCAAATAGTCCATAGCGCGGTACATTTCAGGCAAGTGTCAGAAGTTCGTAAGAGTCAAAAACCCGCAAAAACCTGCAAATTGATGCTGGCCGAAATAGGTGTTAATCACCCAACAAGTATTTATGTGCTAAGCTTAAAGACTTTTTATACGTAGTTACGATTTTTGTATTCCAAAGGACCCAGTGCCAACTGTCAAACTAAACAAAATTTAAAGCCATCGTGTGTAGTAAAGTTTACAGCGACTCAAATAAGGGTTTAAGTTGATAATAATGTTCCTGTAAAGGAAGAAGAACCTGGTTAGTTAATCGGCTAAGTATACTCTCTCTGCTCAAAAAAAGTAAAGTATAAAAGAAAAAAACTGAGGAAATTGGTGAAACAATACTAAATGTGTTCAGAAAATAACAGGAGTTTTAAAATTTCGGAAGTTTGGAGAGTCAAACTGTCAGCACTGTTTTTATTATGTAATATAAGGCCGTAATATAATATAAGGCCGGATAGAAGTATAGTACGCCGACGCCAAGAAATAAATGCCTTAGGAGAATACACCCCACTGGCCCTTCCTTCAAGGGAAGGCGTTAGAAAGAAGGTAAACTTTACAAAAAAGTTTAGAGTTACTCTCGACAGTAAGACGTCGTGAAGTGATTCCACGATCGACCGGCTACTGAGGGGTCAGCACTATCCAGTGGTACACTGTTGGCTCAAAAACACCGTAAGACATTGAAGCAGGCATTGCAAGACTACATAAAAACTATCTATACCAATGGGACGTTTTCCGAGCATCTTTCAAGCAGAAGCTCTTACTATAAGTCAGTATACAAAAATTAATCTCCAACGCAACTATCGCAACCAGAGTATAGCTATACTCGGCAATAGTCAAGCGGTACTAAAAGCGATTTCAGCTTATGAGGTCAAATCGCTCTTACTGGAGGAGTGTATAGGAATGCTGAACCGCCTATCAGTTTGCAACCGTGTACACCTGATCTGGGTACCGGGGCATAAAGGAATAGCCGGCTATGGGCTGGCCAACGAACTAGCCGCTCTTTGACAGCTTCCATGATGATGGGTTCAGAACTATGCATTGCAGTGGGGCCCCACACTATAAAGGAGTTACTTCGTACGGAGGAGAGAGAACGGCACTGCTAGCAGACAACCGGAATGCGCCACACTAAGCTACTATGGGGAGGTTACAACCTGGCAAGGTTCAGAGATATGATCAACCTCCCGCCAGACGAATTCCGTCTCCTTGTCGCGTTCTACACAGGGCACTGCAGGCTAAGGAAACACTTGCCCAACATTCGCATAGTCTCTTGCGCAAAGTGCCAGTTTTGCGACATAGAACATGAAGCTTCAAAACACCTGATTCTACATTTCCCCGCAATCATCACATCACCTTAGGCATGCCCAGCAAGCTCCGGAAATTATTATGAGTACTGGACTTTTGTAGCCAAATGTGATGTAGGAGAGGGCTCAATAGACCATAGGTCGCCGTGCAAAATCGCGATTATTTTCTATCTCTCTGGTATGTGTTCGAGCGTCTCACTCATGTCTACTTTACGGCACTTTCTGCATGTACATTCATATGTATCTCCGTAACTTGTGTTCATCCGCCTCGCGTGTGATGCGAACATCTCTTAACATGAATATGTTCAATATACTATTTGTCTTTAGTAAGTCCGACTTCAAAGAGTAAGACACGACCACAATTCGACTGAATTTACCCTTTCTTATTTTTTTTTTTTTTTGCTTCCTTTGACCGAACAAGAAATAACTACTTAAACCTATTCGCAAATATGGGCCTTTTAGCTTTTCGGTCCCTCATTACCGTGCCTAACTCCTTTACGTTCTTCATTCGTGCCAACATACAAGCAAGTAAAGAGGGAATGGGTGCAAGCGTGTATGGACTCAGTTGCTACCAACAGCCGGCGCTTGGGTTAACCACAGCCACAGTAATTGTGGGCCTTTGCGCGTATGCAGGGATTTATTAAATTTTGAGGTCCTTTCACACCAATTATCTACTTTCACTCACATAGTTGCCGGCTCACATTTCAGCTCCATGAAGATTGCAGAAATATTTGTAATATACTAATTTCTTTACAACAATTGTGACACACGCACACATATCCATACACACACAGGTTTGTAGTTATAAATGCTGAGTGACTTTGGACAATTTCAAGAATTTCTGCCCCGAACAAAATGAATATTTTGCATACTACAGTGTAGATGTGCTGATGCGGAGCAAGAACATGGAAATGTTAACAATTTAATTAAAAGAGAGACATTCATTAAGTTATGCACAGACAGCTACACACTGCCTTAAATACGAGCAGGAGTAAAAATATCAATTTAATATTAGTCCAGTGTATTTTTGCGACAAGTGCAAGCAAGTCGAGTGTGGCTTGTAGTTTCGTATCCTCAGTCAAGCGAAAATGTGTTCATAAAATGCAATTCAAATACTGTTATGATTTGAAGAAACCAAGCTAAGTGCTCTTATAATATATGTATGTATTTCGGAAAGAGGGATTTAATGAAATTGATATATTTGAAACAAACTAATTATTTTGGTTTCATCTGAAAAGTACGATACTTGATGAAATGTTTCGGTCAAGGGAAAGTTTTTTTGAGGTATATAAAAAAAGAAGATGAGGATATGTTATTGCGAACGAATATGTATAAATCCCCAAACAAATGTGTCCGAATTTTTAGAATTATATATTTATAATGAATATATATGGTATATATTGGTAGTTGAGGTAGTTTCTTCAATAACCTTTATTGACACATCACACATCACGCCTGGGGGCAATATTCGACCGAAAAAAACACATCCAGCACGCAGTGAACCCGTTTAGAGTCGCCGTTTGCAGAAAGACGGACTGACGTATGGAACGACTTGACGCCTTTTATATCGAGACCTTAAATTAAAAGCATACAAGCTTGTACAAAAACTGAAGCCTCTTGACCCTACCAAGCGGCATCGCTTTGCTCTATAGGCTCTTGAAAAATTCCAAGTTGATTCGACGTTTTTGAACCAAATTTTGTTCAGCGATGAGACCCATTTCTGACTCAATGGGTATGTAAGCAACCAAAACTGCATCATTTTGGACGAAGAGCAACCTGGAGAGATTCAAGAGCTGCTATTTCATCCCGAAGAAACGACGGTTTGGTGTGCTTTGTGAGCCGGTGGAATCATCGGTCCATATTTCCCTAAAATATGATGCCGGTTGATGCCTAAAATTGAATGCTTGTGATCTCGGTGATGTTTGGTTTCAAGACGGCGCCACTACCCACACATCGAATCAATCAATGGATTTATAAAGATAATCTCTGAGCGAATAATTTCACGTTGTGGGCAGCTCAATTGGACACCAAGATCGTGTGATATCACATCGTCAGAGCTCTTTCTATGGGAATATATAAATCCTGAAGTGTATGCGGACAATCCCGCTTCGATTCAGGCCTTGGATCAAAACACCACGCAGTCATTTGCCAGTTACCAGTCGAAATTCTTTAAACGAGTCATCGAAACTTGTACTCATACGATGGAACGTTTGAGACGTAGCCGTGGTCAACATTTGAAAGATAATCTTGAGAAAATAAATGCTAAAGAATATTATTTCGAATGATAATAAACATTCCCCATAAAATTTGAAGTTCCTGCGTGTTTTCTTTAAAATAAATAAATAAAATAATGTTTAAATATTAAGGAACCTCGAAATGGATCATCCTTTACATATACTTGGTAGGAGCTGTTGATTTCTTGTGGTTCACTACTGGGCCATTGAGTCTCGCACCAGCACCTCGTAGCTGTGCAGTCGCAAGTCAAGTCAGAGGTCTAGGGAACTCTTCGCTCTCAGTAAGGTCCACCTTCAATTGGTTTTACATTTTCTAACTGGATACTATCGACTGTCTAGTTGGAATTCGTGCGATAGGATTGAACATCTTACTTATGAGATGAAATCATCTCAACCATTCCTCCTCGAATGTCTCCTCCTGTCCTATTTTTGACAGATCGAAAACAAAACAGCTCGGTTTTCAAACATTAAGATATCTAGAATTTAAAACCTGAGCAGATTTGCTGTACGTCTAGGGCGCTTATGCCGTCAGCTGATATTCAACTGCAGGAGTTTTACCTCGGGTTTTACATAGGGCTGTACATAGCAGTCTATGTAAGTGTGATCCCACGCCATGAATAACCTTCACTAGCTTTTTCAAGTATGTTCTTTGCACTTTGGCAACGGCGAATACCGCTGTCGATGGAACGATGAGCTGTACGAGATTTACGACGACATTGACATAGTTCAGCGAATTAAGAGACAGCAGCTACGCTGGCTAGGTCATTTTGAAACACACCAGCTCAGAGAGTATTCGACGCAGCATCCAGCGTTGTTGTAAACTCGGCTATAATCACGTAAGTGGTGTCCACGCCAATAAAAAAGAAGAGAGCTCTGGGACCGTTTTGCCCTTCCCCAGGTAGCCGACATAGATACCATCTTTCGAGTTCCAAAACACAGTTTTCATAAACCGCCGGCCGAAGAATCTTAAACTTCTTTGGAACGGGTTCGCCGGCTGAAGTCCACTGCCTCGACTGTTCCTTGGTCGGTCCCTGGTGTGTACTACCGGATTCATGCTTCATATTGTATAATATATATTGTTTTCCAAACAAAATTATAAATTTTTTTTTATTATTTTCTCTTCGCGATAATTTCAAACGTTCAAGTATATTTCCACCAATTCTTTATAAAATTTATTAGGTATTCGACGTTGTCTTAAAATTTTGCATAAATCCCCATAAAAGTTCAGAAACTTCCTGTAAAAACCAACGTCTTCGGCGAAACATTACAGCTAAGAGCATAAAATATGCAACTACATACGAATATTGGCCCCAGGTGACTTATCCCAAAGAAATTTTAGAGTTCATTAAACGAATGAAGTGACACCGTCAACGCCAAACAAATTGATGCTCAACCAACAGACTGTGAATATGTCAAAGTACCAGCAACCTCAGCGCGAGGGAGGTGAACAGATTGAGACACCTCAGCAGGGCAACAAAATAGGGAAAAAAAGTCGCTTTTGTTTATGGCAAAGTTCTCAGTCTCGACCAAGAGAAATCGCACACAATTGCGGTAAGGAGAGACGAACACGAGATCCACCTGCTGTCACCTCAATTGAAACGACGCTGGAGCTGGAGCTGACGCTGGCGGGAGCAGATGAGTTGCTGATAAGCGCCGTACACAGCGATTCTTATTTGTCCACTCACCACTGCGCCAACTCCCAACCAAAGTTCCGATGTGACCTCAACTTGTTCGTGCTGCTGCTTCATATTCTTAACAGCAATTCGTTTATCAAGTATGAAGTTGGGTGCGTTTCACTGCTTTTGTTGTTTTTCTTTGGTCTGTTTTTTTTAGAAGTGCTCGAAGTTTTCAACGCGTCTGTTTTTGGTGATAATGCGGCATCCGCTTCGAGTGAGGCATCCGCTTCCTGTTGACACTGACTTGCCGGCAACCCACCGCCTCGCTCTCCTTCAGTTACAACAAGTTACTGCGACACACCGAGTGCGAGTTCTCCAGTTGGTTTTGGTGGGAACAGACAAAAACGTACTGCTGGCGCTTGAGCAAATATTGGCACGTGCATTTATCTATACTTGCCGACTCCGTTTGCCGGTTTGCCGATAGAGTCCGATGATTTCTTTTTTTTTTTTTTGCTTTGTTGCTATTGGTTGTTGACTCTGCGTTGGTTGTTAAAGGCGATTACAGTTACCGGCAAGCGACTACGACTACGACTACCGCTGCTCTGAACTTCTATCTGTCTGTCCATATCTGAGACAACAGAGAGTAAAAGGTAAGTTTTGGTTACTGTGCGGTTGCGGCAATGCGAAATCGAGTTAGCTTTTGATAAATTTGTTTGCTTTTTTGCTTTCAACATTTTGTTTGTCTTTGTCTATGTGTTGCTCTAACGGTGAAGTGGATTAAAAATGATAAGCAGAGTTGATTAAGTGGCTAGAAGAAAACTTATTGTTGTGTGCTCGATTTGAGTTCATGTCCCAAAGTTGTGTGTTTAGTGACTGCTGTCGAACGATATCTCCAAACTTTAAATGCTGTTATGCTCACGCACGTTTTGCAAGAGTCTCAGTTTAAGTAACTGTTGTTTGTAATTCCACAATTTAATTGGGTTAAATGTAATTTATGCGTATCAAATTGACTGGTATGAAAAGACGAATTGATTTTGTGACGTTAGTTTGAACATTCAATGTATTCTAGGTGTCTTGGTATTGAAATTTCTCTTACCGTAACGACGCCTAGTTCCCTTATCAAGACCTTGGGAAACTCTACATACAAATTTAGTTAGTCTTCTCTGGTTTTCCTACATCACAAACCATACTTTCCTGTGTATAGAAAAGAGGCAGTCTGGAGAACTTATGAAGCGTATTTTTTGTTCGTCGAGAGAGGAAGCTGCTTCTCAATTGCGTACCGATCTGTTGGCAAAAATCATTTCGCGCTTAGTCTCCAGGCTTAGGCTCTTGTTGAAATGTATGCTGTTTTGAGATACACAAAGTCCAGAACCTTTTCAAATTTACCGCTGCCAACTGTAACAAAGTTCCTCAGGCGCAAGGCATCGTTTTTTTGGCCTTCTAGCACTTTGCCTTTCTCTGTACACCACAAGAAGAATCTCTTTCGCTTGTTTTGCGTGCTGAAAGAGCCGGCGCTGTCAGTTCTGTTGTTAAGGTTTATGTTTACGATTTGATCTATGTACCCCAGTAGCATTTTTTTTGAAGTACGCAGTGCCCCTGCGATTCAGATTTGCAGCATGTCTCACTTTTTCAACCAATATGTTGCAGAAGGCGCACGAGAGGGAATCACCTTGTCTAAAATATCGTCTGGTATCGAACAGATCGAAGATGTTCTCTTCGATTTTGACAGATCTGTTGTTTGCGATCTACGACATTAAGCATAACCATATAAATTTCGCAGGGGTACCAAAGTTAGACCTGGTGTTGAATAGACATCTCCTGTCAGTGCTGATGGCTGTCGATCTATTTGTCAAGAGTCTTCTTCAGAGTTTGACGTCTTGTGAAAACCTCGTTCATAGTGGTTTTGCCAGGTCACAAGCCGTCAGCGCAGCCTCTTCTAGCCGATAAGGTTCAATCAGTTTATTTACAATGGGTTCAAGTCTTTCACATAGTACTGTCGAGAGAACTTTATACGCAAATTGAGATGACTGATTCCCCAATAATTAGCGCAGACTGCAGGATCTTACATCAAACAACTTCTAACAATGTTTCATTTAATACCAACCGTTGGCCAGTTTTGTTTTCAAATGTTGCAATCGGTTTGGCAAGACTTTCAAAATAGTGATACTTTATCATGGACTCCAGGTAAGCTAATACGCTCTCTGAAACATTTTTTGGAATTAAACACCCGTAAGAATAACAAGAGGTAGTGAGCTTCACGTGCTCAACGAAATCTATATTTCTCTATTGAAAGAGTTTATGACTTCTCCAATTGATATAAAGACAATATCTATTATCATTCAAAAGAACATTCTTTGGCATATATTTTTTTAAGACTGTCTCTTTCAAATGTTAGTCGCGGCTACATCTCAGATGGTCCATCCGTTCGTTCGTTCGAGCATTTCGCCTGGTAGCTGCCGAATGACACATATCCTCACAGGAAAAAGTCTAAGGAGTAATATCGCTCAATCTTGCTGACCAATCGACCGGTCCAAAACGTTTAATTATATGCTCACCGAAGTAGTCTCTAAATAAATCCATTAATTGATGCGATGTGTGGGAAGTGGCGCCGTTTTGTTGAAACCAAATGTCGCCGAGATCACGAGCTTCAATCGTAGGCATCCAATAGATGGTTATCATGGCGCGATAATGGTCGATGATTCCACCGGCCGACAAACCACACCAAACCGTTGTTTTTTCTGAATGAAATGACAGCTCTTGAATCTTTTCAGGTTGCCCTTCGTCCCAAATGCAGCAATTTAGGTTGATAACATATCCATTGAGCTGGAAATGGGTCTAATCGCTGAAGAAAATTTTGCTTTAAAACATCGGGTTTTCTTGATACTTTTCAAGAGCCCATAGAGGGAAGCAATGTCGCTTAGGAAAGTCGAGCTGCTTCAGTTCTTGGACAAGCTGTATTTTGTACGCTCTCAATTTAAGATCTCGACGTGAAATACGCCAAATCGTTCCATACGCCAATCCGAGTTGCTGCGAACGGCGCCTAACGGACTCTCCACAGTCTTCGAGTACACTCTAAGCCACGGCTGCTGTATTTTTTTCACTGCGTGCTGGACGTGGTCAATTCGTCCGAATATTATGCAATAATGAATGCTGAGTCTGAATATGGGTGATGGTTTTGCGAATGAGATGCTCAGTTGACTGATATTAAAAAAGCTACCTCTACTTGAATCACCCGTTACATACATTTGTCCTTTTTGTAGCGACCGTCTGCGAGAAGACGAAGTAGTACTATCTCAACATTTTCTTCTCGACTAGTCCGCCTTTGCGCGGCTAAGCTTGGGTATAAGAGCCTTGCTACGCACTCGGTAGGCCACTCAGGAGTACTATTTGTTGTTGATGTGATATTGAATTAATAAGTTTTTGACGTTTTGCTAATATACATGAAGAGTTTCTTCATCGCTAGTTTGGTAGGAAATAACTAAAATTCTTCAGGAATCATCTCCCGATCGAGATTCATTCAAAACACCGAATATAACCGCAACTATGCAAACATATTTCCTGAGTCTGATTCAGTGTAATTTAAATATTAGATTATTTTCTATAAAAATTATCTTTAGAATCTAAATTTATGGCATTATATATTCAAAAGCACACATGAATAAATCAGTGCCCCCTACCAATTGTACTCTTCTCATCACTTTTTTAACCAATTCTCATTAGTACTCATTAATATTCATTTTTAAAGACGTTTTCATTATTGTCACTTCCTTAAACTTTATTATTGGTTTTATTTTTTTAGCTTATGCTGATATAAGTATGTATGTACGTGAAGCATTTACTCAAATCGTGCGCTTCCAACACCTCAACTACAGTTAGTTATTGCATTAATTTAAGTGAGAATTCATATGAAACATTGTTTGTGTTTGCATAACAATTTGCAGCAATTAAATTTTGCCTTCATTAAAAATGCAAATTTTGTATGTACTCCCACTCAACTAAACTCAACTCGACTCAACTTGACTCGACTCGACTGAACTGAGTCGTGCAGCCGCAAGCAGTAGACATTGTCATAAGCTGCAACACGAGTTAAGTTCAGCATATTCACATACTTATATAGGGATATATAGACATATAGATATATTATACAGTTACATACGGATAGGGCTATATACATATATAGTTGTATAAACATTGTATCATAAGCCAAACGTCTTGAGCTTGAAAAAATGTCTGATTTAATCTCACAGATACAGATTAAATTAAATTAGCTTAGATTAGCAGGTCGATCCTAATTTGGATCTCTATTGGACAGTTTGAAGGCCGATATGTTCGGTTATCTGGATCATAAGAACGTTACAAGTTGACAAAGCGCATTGATCCTATCACACATGTTTTGAAACGGCTAATGCCAGTTTCTGCTATGTCTGTTGGTTCGCCGAGATGTTCATCCTCTGTCTTGTAAAAGTTGCACAATAGAGGAGAAGTGCAAACCTTGTCAACTAGCGTCCATCAAGATCCACAATGATTGCAGGAAGATGAACTTTGCTTAGGACGAGTAGTTCAAAAGATATTCTGCGTTAAACTCTAAACCAAAAACATCTTGAGTCGTACAGTATAGTGTCTCGCAAAACGCTCTCGAAATCCATTGATTTAGTGCTATAAATCAAGATGTCAATGGAGATCCAACTCGGCTTCATTCCAATGGCTGGCTCGTTGGTTTTACATATTTTGTTTCGATTTGACCATAAATCACCAAGGACTCTTTGGTTGGCCGTGTTTACCTTGCAAGTCGGATTTTCTCTAATTCAAGTTGGCTGGTCTTGGCTTGAATGTCGATGCATTTACAGTAAAGGAAAAGAAATTTATAAAATTCCGAAATAAGATTCTACAGAAAGTCCGTTTTTTGTGCAGGCTCTTTCCGTTTATAGCTTTGGTGAAGAGAAGAGATAGGAGGAAAGAAAGGCAAGCCTTGCTGTATTCCAATATTTGTATGGTAAGAAACTCCCATATTTAGAGTTTTCGTAAAATGTTCTGATGAGACGAATCTGATTTTGGCGGGTTCTTTCTCTAATTCATGTTTTCTCAAGGTTTTATTTGATGGTTCCGATGGTTCTTTGGATCTCTAGAGATCTGCTTGCTAAACGATCCACATTTTAAATCGATCAGAGCTTACTAATGTTGCGTGGCATAAAAGGAGAGTCCAGGTCCAGTTCCTGATCAGCTAAAGGTCTGGTAGGGATCATTCTGGATCAACAAAACCAACTGCTGTCGTTCTGAAACCAATAATCTGTGTTCTTTAATTCTTAGTAGAACTTCACTTGATTTTATTTTGGATAGACAAATTCTTTTCTTGGAACTCATAGGATAAAATTTGGTTAAAATTATTAAAATCATTCTTCGTCTGTACGCATGACTCAATAATCATAACTTCTACTTTGACAAGGCTTTATACCACCCCCAAAAGTATTTGCAAATTCATAGGAATACCATTAAAGATACTCACTGGGATATGCGGTTGGTAGACAGTAAACTCGCACTCTGTTTTCTCTCATCTTCTTCAACCCACTCAAGTGCGGCAGAGTTGCGCTGTCGGTAAATCTCGACTCATCTTACCTTGCGACGCAGACAGCCTAGGCTGTGACGCTGCCGAGACGATGATGGCGTTGCAAGGCTGGAATGGTCGAAAGTTGATTGTTTGTTTTCATACATTTATGACAGCCGAAGTGACAAGTGGCAAAACAATGCGGATGCACGCCGATGAAGGGGAGAGGAAGGCGGACAAAACAGCGCTCAAGCACGAAAACACTTAAAAATCATCCAAAACAATAAAAAAGGAAAAATCACGAAAGGAACAAAGTAGAGTGAATGCAAACAAACACTTGAGCCAAGCGGCGAGCGGGCTCCTTTCTGCTAGGAATGCGAGCAAATGCGTGGTTGCATACACACATACATATTCAAGCAGATATGCCGGAAATCGGGAGTGTGACATGAGGACGTGTGTTTACTTTGCGCAAATGATGATGAATATAATTCATCCCCCACATGTAGGCACTCTCGACTCTTGTGTGTAATATATTATTTAAATATACATTTAAACGTTTTCATTTAAAATTTTAAGGCGAATGAAGTTGAAGGCAAATAGATACATGTGTACGGCGGCTGATTTTTCAAATATTTGTTGTATAAATATAAAGAAGACATAATTAAGGGACTAGGCCAGGCTAGAGTCTCAAAAAATACGTCGCATTGACAATTTATTTATGTTTTATAAGAAGATAAAACGAATTTTAAAACTCTACCACTGGACCATGGTTCGGAATTCCCCCTTATCAAGAGGTTCTATAGACGCGACGGTGATCCTTCGCACACTTTGTTGGTCACGGAATGAAAAATGGGATGTCAATATTTATAAGATAAGCAAAGAAAGAAGGTATGTACTTGGACTTAGATAATTTTTTTCCCCAAAAAAGCGGATCTCCAAAAGAAAGGCTAATTTTCGGACTAAAGAAATCAGCAACAGGGTTTAGGTTATACGGGCTTCACGCTAAACATACAAGTAGATCTACTAGGCCTTGGGTAATGTCAGATGAAGGTTCAGTTAGATTGAGGTGAAGTTTAATAGAGACTTGGTGTCTAATTTTAAGACTTCGTCTGGTCCCTAGAACTACGAAGCTCCAAGATATCTAAGCTGAGTTCTAGCTAATGCCGGACTAAAGCATTGTATGTGTTCCAGCTCCTCTATTATGCCTACTTTACTGCAATTTCTGCATATATCGTCATTACTTACGACCGTCCGGTTCCATTGTGAAACCAGAAGGTTGTAATCGGACACAACAACCGTTCTACAGTCGCGTTTTTCCTACGGGGCTCTTGCATACGATCTTGGCGTTTCTGCATGCCCTTAAGGTCTCCCATCTCGCACCGAACCGTCTGTCGGCCCTCCCGGAAATTTCAATCAGTATTCGGTAGACCGTCGGTTGTCACTTTTGGTAATCTCGTCAGCTATTTCGTTTCCTTTGCGGCCTGGTACCCAGTATCTCTCGGGCAGCCGCTACATCTACTACCTACCTGCTTCTAAGGATATTCTCTGACGTAATGCTATATGAATCTATTGCCTTAATTGTTGTTAGCTATCCCAGTAGCTTTCCAGAGCGCAAAGACTGCCACTTGGAACATACTGCAGTACTCTGGA
Source organism: Bactrocera zonata (assembly GCA_037783105.1). Taxonomy (NCBI): domain Eukaryota; kingdom Metazoa; phylum Arthropoda; class Insecta; order Diptera; family Tephritidae; genus Bactrocera; species Bactrocera zonata. Next base: position 76,935 of record JBAWJQ010001082.1, on the reverse strand, counting down.
AGCTTGAAGGATTGGCTGAGATCAAGCTCCGGTCAATAGATTCCGGTCCCACTCTATTGGTCATCCTGGACTCGTCTGTATAGATGTTGTAAGTTCCGTTGGCTAGTCGCAAGCTCTTGCGCCATCCACTCTCTTTTAGTGTGACTTAAAACCTTCTTTCAAAATAAAGCGCCGGGGTATGTGGTCTAATTTATTCATCAGATCCCTGCTTTTTGAGCTCTGTTCTTGTGGATAATTCACCTAACGCCGTCAACCTTCCAGCTGATTATACAGTATTCAGCAATATAACCAATTTATACAACTTTTCTACTATTCTAGTTATAGGATCCTAAGAAGTATTTCCAAAACAAATTCGAGTCTTTGAAATATACTGAACTAACTTAACCCTTTAATTTAAATTCTTATATATACATACATATTTTTCACTTACCTCATCCTTACAATGCCTTTCAAAAGCCAGCAGAGTAAGCAAAATAGGAATCTTCGCACTTTATGCCGCCACACTTAACCCCTTTTCTGAATTTTCAGCAGCGTGGAGTTTCACTTTTGTTATTCACTGCTACTGCACTCGTCTTCTTCAGTTATAAATCGCATAATCCGGATTGTCGAACAAAGCAAGTTCCCCATCGTGCAAAGCTGAAAGTAAACACAAAGTGCTCTCAAACCCTTAATATGTACTAACAGCTCGGCACAACAAAGCTGCGCGGCTGCATTGGGGAGCTGGCGATGGAAAATGGTGGGGCGAAAATAAGAAGAAGCGAAGATGACAAAAAGTATTGTTTACCCATAATAGGCGATTAAAAGTTCATTGTATACCGAATGAATATTACAGCATGCGTAGAGATTTTGTGAGAGCTTTATACTTGAGATTTTTATGAATGTGCTTTGGCTGCGCTTGTGGAATGGAAAATGCTCGATGTTCTATTAAATCAGCATTGTGACATTAGATACTAGGCCTTTATAACAGACAGCGATGGCATTGTTTGATTTACATACAGTATTTTTTTTAAGCCGACATTAATATGACTGTAGTACGGACTCGAAAATAGGTCATGTCGCCTCAAAAGTTCATAGGTGTGGGTGCAAACAGTTACAGTGTACAAAATATGTGAACGCTATGAAGACACTCTGGCATTTTGTAGCTTGAGCTCTATGCTTCTACAGTTGTTTAAAGCACTCTACAGGTAATGAGTTGCTTGACTGCTAGGAATGATGTCTGTTTTCTCCATAGTACAACTACTACAGAAACGAGTCCAAAAAGCGTATTCACCAATTCAACATAAAGGTAAGAAATTTCTCTTATCTTTGGATATAGAGAAACTGCGAAATTTTAAAAGTTCGGAAGCTGCTATCTGACTTAAGACTATTTACTTTCTCTAGATCCCTTTCTTCTCAACATCGCATATAAGGTTCTATCAAGCATATTGTGGTAAAGATCGCGACTTGGTTCCCAAGTCACTGTTGACAGTCATAATTTCGAAGTCTTAGATAACTTCATCTTTTAACACCAACAACAACAACAACGTCAGCCCCGAAATCCAATGCACAATAATTCTTACCAACAGGTTCTACTTCGGACTGAGTAGGTAATTGCGAATGAAGCCCTCTCTCGACGAACAAAGATCAAATTCTACGTGTCATGTATCATCCTTTGAGTCCGCGTTACGAGAAAATGTATGGTCCTTTGCGCATTAACAACGGTGAATACCGCAATCGATGGTACGATGAGCTGTACGAGATATACGACGACATTGACATAGTTCAGCGATTTATGAGAAAGCGATTACGTTGGCTAGATCATGTCGTCCGAATGGATGAAAATACCCCAGCTCTGAGAATATTCGATACAGTATCCGACGGAGTAGACAGAGAAAGACCTGCCCTCCGTTGGAAAGACCAGATGAAGAAGACCCTGCTTACACTTGGAAGGAACAATTGCTGCCAAACAGCGAAGAGAAAGAACGACTGGAGCGCTGTTTTAAACTCGACCATAACCGCATAAGCGGTATTTACAGGATTTGTCCAGAAATTAATAGGAATGAGTCGTTTTAAAAAAGTTTATTGAACCAATCGTTACAATTCTTTAAAACCTTTCGAAATAGGCTCCTTCTGCGTCGATGCAGCACTGCCGGCGCGATTTCAAAGCATTAAAGGCGTCACGGAAGGCATTTTCTGGAATAACTTTGAGAGCCGAAATGTATGCTGGTTGGATCTCCTCTGATGTCTCAAAATGCTTACAAACAAAGTCCAGTGGGGCTACATCTGGGCTGTAGGGCGGAAGGGTAGGGATACCGACCTTGGTTAGGTAGCTGCTCAAAAGAAAGGCGGTGTGCACTGGTCGCCAGTGAGCACTTTATAGACCATCTTCGCGCATGTTCAAGTGCTCCGTCACAATATCATGAACCACAGATTTTGATAAATTTAACATTTGGGCAATTAACCGAATACTTAGTCGACGGTCTGAAAACTTTGCACACACGAGTCACATTGTCGGCGTTTGTCGAAGTCGCACGTCTCCCAGCACGATCTTCAACAGCAATTCTTCCCAGTCCTCCAAAAAGGCTTGGTGCCATTGAAACATACCACTTCTTGCTAAAGCAACATCTGGGTAAGCCTGCTTGATCATATAAAACGTCCCTGTCGCAGATTTACCGAGTTTCACACAGAATGTAATCGCTGTATTTTCAGCTTGCACCACACATAGAAACACCTTTCGCGAAAATGTTTGTCCGGACTCTCCAGGTGTTCGGAGACAACTGATCAGCCGCTCGAAATGCCGTAACAGACGAAAATCTTTACGACGTCTTTAGTAAATTAATAAACTAAAACGAGGGGATCTTCAGGCGGATAGTACTACGCAGTTTATTGGGAAAACATTGTTTTCGACTGAAAAGATTTAGAAGAAAAGATGGTCCTGTCGATAGGCAAAGGTCGCTGAGATCATGAGGTTAAACAAACCAGTGCTTTCAATGGCTCTGGGTTTTAATAATTTTTTTAAATTTATTTTCTTCGTGTTACGAGTTGCCATACACTTAGTGTTTGCTCCAAAGCCGAAAACTTAGTTATCGTGCTTATTCGTTCAACGTCTTTTTCGGAACTCTTGAAACTGCAGAGCTCTGGTTTTGCCATGACTGATGAGCTTGGTAAGACGGACGGATCCATTTGGAAATATTCATAATATCGTGCCTTCCTTGACTTTCCAAGCAGTGCGAAGCTGAGAACATGAGATGACATAGACTGAAAAACATTGGTCTGTTTTTGCACTTAAGATATGTTAAAAAAGACCATGATGCTATGAAGCTAGCAGCGAACTAAATACCTGACAAAAACTTGATTCTGATCAAGTTAGACTTTGGACCAGTCTTCTCATTTCCAGAGAAACTTACAAAACAATGTTTTCCCTGCAGTCCAACACGCGAGCTCGCGAGAGTTCACTTCGTGGCGACATTATTTAAAAAATCCGAGGTCACGCCTTCACCTCAAAGCAAAACTAGTCACCCTAGATGTCATAGCAGCTGTAATAATTCTCACTGAATTCACTTTTTCATTTTTGTTGTTGTAGCGCTTTCAGGGTTCATCTTGTATCGCCTTGAATGCCTTCCTTTACGAGATAACGAGTTATGTCCACATCACACCCAGACTTTTCTCCTGCAAACCAAATTTAATTACATGCACAATTGAGTTGCAGCGGGATTTTGACAAGGCGATAAATTAAAATGCCCGCACACACACACGCAGGCGCAGCGAGTAAAGTTGAAAATTAACGCCGTACTTTACCGGGAGCCTAACCGGCCAGCGAGCGTGCCTCCAACTGGCCATTATCCAGACAATGGCTTGTTGCTGTTGCTGTCGTTGTTGTTGTTATCGCGCACTCAAATTAATGAATTTCGCATACTTTGACAATGCCGCACGGCTGCCGGGTGCACCGGTTGCCGTTGTCATTGTTGCCACCGTTTACTGAAAACGTGCCACGCCGTTGCATAGCAGTTTGTCCAAACATATGCACCTATCTACACACACAGATACTCGCTTAACGGTTCATGTGTGTGTGTGTTAACGGTGGCAAGGTTGTATTCTTGTGCGTGTGCCTACTACAGTGTCGGTGGCAGCTAGACAGTGCCATTCATTTGTTGACCGTAATTAATTTTTTGACTGGGAGCATATGCAGGAATATATCTATAAACATATATACATACATACATACATACAAACACATACACACATAATACCGCCCGGTCGAATTTCTTTTGGCTTTTTTGTTGCTGCAGCTCTGTGAGTGTTCGTGTATATTTGCTCGGTTGCAAATAAGAAGGACATGTTTTATGGCCGCCCGCTTTGTGTAGCGGTTGGTGCAGCTTTGAAAGGATTCATAATTGCAAAAGTGACCAAGTGTCCGATGCATTGAAGGGTACAGAAAACGCTCTCAAATGCTGGCCACTGCCCGGCAGAAAATGTCGATGTTTTTAGACGACTATACAGTTGGTTTACCATAGCCAGATACCACTTACTTTTGCTTTTAATCTAGTTAACTAGCCGAGTGTTACCAGGTTTTACATGAAGCACTGTGATTATCTTTATGGACTAGTTAGTTCAAAAGAGGAACTGCTGCTTTTCACAAATCAAACCAAAATACTTCAATTTATTTTTTCGTTACTCGATGATATAATTTCTCAGTCATCCTCAGCTTGTAAAGCTTCTTCTTTTTTATTGGCGTAGACACCGATTACACGGTTATAGCCGAGTTAACAACAACGCGCCAGTCGTTTCTTCTTTCCGCTACGTGGCGCCAATTGGATATTCCAAGCGAAGCCAGGACCTTCTCCACCTGGTCCTCCCAACGAGGTGGAGGTCTTCCTCTTCCTCTGGTTCTTCCGGCGGGTACTGCGTCGAATACTTTCTGAGCTGGAGTGTTTTTCGTTCATTTGGACAGCATGACTTAACCAGCGCAGCAACCGTCTCTTGATTCGCTGAACAATGTCAATGTCGCCGTATATCTCATCGTTCCATCCACTCGCCGTTGCCAATGCGCATAGGACCATAAATCTTCCACATAATATTTCTCTCGAATACTTCCAAGGTCGACTCATCAAATGATGTCATTGTCCATGCCTCCGCACAAAATGGCAGGACGGGAATGATGAGTGACTTCTAGAGTTTGGTTTTTGTTCATTTTGTTCCTATTACCTACTCTGTTCAAAGTAGCACCTGTTGTCAAGAGTGATTCTGTTTCAAGACGAAATTATCTACGACTTCAAAGTTATGACTGTCAACAGTGAGGTGCGAGTCGCTACTGCGATGAATATTTATTTGATGACAGGAGATATTTCGTCCTGCCTTCGTTAACAATCTGACCCATACGATTTGCTTTTTTACCCGGCGTGGGGAAAGCAGAATAATGGCCTACTACAGATGTAAAATGCACTTAGCAGGGACTAGAACTTCAAACCAAATATAGTTCTTTGAATGTACATGGCTGTCATTAGACTAATTCTTACTTACGGAACATTGATTTGGTAGCCAGCATGAAGGAAACACAACAATATAAGGAAACTAATTTGGGTTCCCGGACACAGAAACATTTTCGGCAACGAAAAAGCAGCAGAGTTGGTAAGGCTAGAAGCCTATTTAGATAAATCTGATCAGGAGTAAATACCATGCCTGCTTGGAATGAATGAAAAAACAAATAGCTCACAGCTCAGAGCAGATGGAAATCAATAACTAACTACAAAATAATGAATTAGATATGTTTCTAGTATCACAAGTCTAGGATTAAGGATTTATTAACGTACGCAGGTTCAGAAATCTTTTGTGGAAACTAGTAAAACAAAATTGTTTTCCACAAACAACTCGAATACTGCATTTAGACCAGTAATTAGTGCGATTCACCAACTGGTATAATTGTCATACTATAATTATACGAATTATTTTGTCGATTTATCAATTGGCGTAACTGTATTTTGTTGTTAGTTCGATTCGCCAACTGGTATAATTGCTATACTATAATTATACCAGTTATTTTGTCGATTTGCCAATTGGTGTAACAGTAATTTCCATTTTATACAAAAATTTGCTTGAATTTTCAACTGGTATAAATGCTTTTTTATACCAGTTGCCTTACCACTTGGCAAATGGAACAAACAACGGATTCAACCAAAAATATTGGTTTTTCCACAAACTTACTGCATTTAGACCAGTTGTTTGTTCGATTCGCCAACTGGTATAATATCTATACTAAAAATATACCAGTTAATTTTTCGACTTGCAAATTGATGTTACCGTTATTTTGATTTTTCTTCAAATTTCCAACCGATATAATTGTTTTTCTTTGTTTATACCAGTTATTTCTACCTTTTCTTTCATCTTTGAAAACACATCTCGCCCAGTAATGGGAATCACTCTCATTTTCGAAAACTTTAAACATTTATCTGTATCTCTTATTTTAGACCAGTTTTGAATGCTTACAACCAATTTTGTTCATTTCGCCACTCATTTGTATAACCGTACACATAAATATGCTACTGTGTACATATGTATGTATGTATGTATGTACGTGTAAGTACACTAACCCCCATATGAAGTGTCCGAACTAACGGTATACAATCACAGCTGCAACCGTTTTAATGGCAACAACCGAGTCGTGAACACTTGTAAATATGTCGAAAATTGCAATTGTCCAGAACGCCCTTCCGTCCGTTCGGCCGTTCGTCCAACCAACCAACCACCGAATCCTATGTGGATGAGGTGAAATTTGAAAATTACATTTTGTTTGTCGAAAAATGCATCACTGCAACAGCGAATGACAATGCAAAATAAATGTATTCGAGCAGCAGCTATACGCACACACACACACTTATATATATCTGCTTAACTGTGCTTAAACGCATGCATACACATGCACTTATACATGTGCAGCAAGTTGGCCCAGGTGCTCTTATATTTACTTGGCTTTGTCCAAAAATTTCGTGAAAATCTCAGAAAATTTATATGACAACCAAATTTTCGAATCTCCATTAGAGTTTGCTTAATGAAAAGCATATAAATTTAGTCGACCATTTTGGTTTATTTTTAAAATTATGCTTGCCATTGAATAGTAGTAAGCAGTTTGCTTATTAAATTCTTGGTTTTGGCTTTTAAAGATGTTTATAGGAGATGCTGAGGCCAAAGGTCGAATTTTAAGGAATGCATATGTATAAGAGTAGTGAAGAGACTTCCACTATTCTTGAAGGAGATTTGCTACTTCTCAAGCATTGTAGTTGTTCTGAGTTTTCTTTATTGCGTTTCCTATTTTAATGTTACAGTTTTCTATTATAAAATAAAAAGATGATAAAGAAGCATGTCACTTGAGTATCCATTAATTTGAATTTAAGGCGGTTGGAACATTTAAATCAAAAAACAATCGATAATGTGCACAAAGAACTAGATCTCTGTTAAGATTAAGAACTTCGGAGGCTACTTTGCATATCCATGGACGGTAACAGCTGCAACATGTCCCACTGACACATGGATTCCTCAGCCTTTTTTTTTAAATTATTGAGTGGTTCTATCTCTAAAAAATCTTTTTATATAGACTAATGTGTTCAAAAAGTATAAGTTGAGTGATTCGATTTTTTGACCTCTAAATGATTCGACATCCTTGAGTTGAACAAGTAGCCGGTCCAATAGCACGATTTTAAATTGAACTACATAATAAATTAAGACTAAACCGTCATCCTGCGAATCGGATTCCTACCAAAAGTTTACCCTGCCAACATACTACTCCATCTTCTTCGTTTTTATTTCTTACTAATGGGGGATCGAAGCAGAGTTACTTTTTTCAGTAGCCTTGTTTTGACAGATCACGAGTGAATCTTATTTGATATTGTTGGTTATATTGTAGTTTGGCATTTCATTATGGGAAGACTTGCGCCTGAACAACGTTTACAAATCGCTAAACTTTAAACGAAAATTTGTGTTCTGCAAAGAATGTGTTTCGCACGCTTCGCCCATCTTATGGTCAACATAACACTATTCGCAATACCTGCACCCATCTTGATATCCAGCATCTATTATTGGATATATTCGAGTCGATTCGGCGCCATTCCCAGCAACTCGGACTGACGTATGGAACGACTTGGCGCAGTTTACGTCGAGATCTTAAATTGAAAGCGTACAAAAAACAGCTTACGGAAGAACTAAAGTCGTCCGACCTTCCCAAGCGACAACGTTTGTGGACATTGAAAAATTTCAAGAAGATCCGACGTTTTCGAGGCAAACCTTGTTCAGTGATTGACTTTATTTGTGGCACAATGGGTATGTAAACAAGCAAAATTGCCGCATTCAGGACAAAGAGCGAGCTGAAGAGATTCAAGAGCTGCTATTTCATCCAGAAAAAACAACAGCTTGGTGTAGTTGTGGGCCGTTGGAATCAGCGGTTCATATTTCTTCAAAATTGAAACCGGTAAAAACGCAACCATCAATGGCAACCGTTATCGCACCACGATAACTGATTAGAAGTCAGCAAGAAGCCGCCACTTCCCAAACATCGCATCAATTAATGGATTTATTGAGAGAACACTTAGTTCGATTGGCTACCAAGATCATGTGATATCTCCGTTAGACACTTTCCTGTGGGGATATGTAAAATCTAAAGACTATGCGAACAATCCCGTTTCGATTCAGGCCCTGGAGAAAACATCACGCGTGTCATTCGCCAGTTACCAGTCGAAATGCTCGAACGTGTCATCGAAAATTGCACTCGACGGATGGACCATCCGAGAGGTAGGCGTGGCCAACTAAACATTCTTCATTAAATTTGAAGTTTTTGTGGGGAACCTCGAAATGGATAACTCTTTAGTAAGGATTATTTTGGTTAACCGTTTACAGTGGGATTATACGCAAAAACTATGTTTTCACCAATTTTTGATGAAAGGGACTCAGTCAGTTTTGAATTATCAAATCTATTAAAGTAAGGACTTCCGTCAAGATTCCAAAGCATTTAAAATCATGTGACATATAATTACTTCACATTAGTTTTCTAGCCAAATTTTGATTCGGCCATAAGTTTTCCCTGACTTTGTTCATCCAAATATGATGATTATTCCAGTAATCGTTTGCATGGATTAAAAGGACGGAGATACCGATATAAGAAATCAATTCGTATACAATACTATATCTATCCTGTTTTTGAGGATATTCTGTTGTATGGTTGAACATGGTAGAAAATCGTATTTACCATACTTACTCCTTTTTCCAAGCGAGTTTATAATAGCATGGACAGTTCGTCGCAAACTTTCTCCACTTGACCTAGTCAATGCTAAGAAGGTTTCTCTATTGCTCTAGTTCTATCAGCACTTCGTTTCAGAGGTCACAAGCCTGAAGGTATATATTCATTGAATTTTCAGAAATTGACACTCTGTATCTATTCCGACGTCACGGCCAATACAAAAAAGTCACTGCGTTGTGATGTAGTTAATGTCGTGGAAAACAAGTTTAGGTCAGTGAATAAATAGCAATATCCCTCGAACACATTAAGAGGTGCTTCATTGTGCCATTTCCTCGTTTCCGCGCCGTATGTTGATAGTCCAGTCAGGCGCCTTCTAAAGTATTACCTTTGTTCGCTGTAATCGGTGGTGGGTAAATTTTCTTATTAGCTTAACTGAAATAATTTGAAGATTAGAATTGATATTCAAGGTTAATTAATGGTGGGTTCGAAATACTACAGATAAGGCAGTTTTTTAATGGCTGTTACCCAAAGCGTCCGGAAAGATTACAGTCTGCAGGACCGTCAAAGTTTAGCCAATGTTTTTGGGATCAGGTTTAGTTAAATCAAGTGGTGGGGTTGATCCAAAGTCATTGAATTTCATTTGAACATAAATTCTTTTTTGTGTTAGAAAAAACACCTAAAAGATGGATTATTCGATCATCGATTGACGAATCGTTTTGTGCTTACCATAAATTTATTAATTCCGATAATATCGATACCAGAAACTTCGCTGGGTTCGCCGAAAGCGTGTCTACCGACATATTTCAATCTCAGTCTAACAATAGCTGGGAGGTAGAGTAGGAAGTAACAAGATGATTCCACCTCGCCTTCCTCTATACAACTTTCTCAAAAAGTGTCCAGAAGAATACTGAGCCGCACTGCGTAAAAACTTATTCGATATTATCCAGCCAGAATATGTACAATTGTGGCTAAATTGGCTTTACTAAGAGCCAGTAGTGCGGATGACCTATTACGGCTAACTCTGGTCCAGAAAGATCTCGCAGTCGCATTAGTTCAGGTTATTTACCAGCGATTGTTGAAAGTTCCAATGACAGAACGCAAGCAGACATCGGAGAACCGACTGGACTTCGAAATGATTGAGATTTGACACTGCGAACTATGATCTATTGTGTCCGCTCCTATATCACGTAGGTCCAGCACTCTGAACAATTTCCGGAGCTTGCTGGGTGTGATGGAGGTGATGTGATGAATGCCTTGCGGTATTTTCGAGCCGTCAGTGTACCATTAGACTGTTTGTGAAGTTTATCTTCCAGTGGTGTATGCTCCCCTAAGGCCTTTATTGATTATGTTAAGAAGACATTATCCTCCCTTTTTCAAACCCCTCTGCTGCCATGACCTCTTGGGACAGCTCCAATTCCCTGTCACCAAGAGTTAGGAGTCTTAAGCCCGGAAGTGATCTTCGCTTTGTGAAAGAGACGACGACTCTTCTAAGCAGTTTAAAGAAATCACAAGACTATGTACGGCATTTGCTAAATTAGCACTAAATTTGAGAATTAAGATAGTCCTATGGTTAATTTGTAGATACCAGGTTTTAAAGGTTACAACACACCGACTCTTAACTCAAATCTCGAAAGAAAAAGAACTGGAAGAACTTGGAAGAAATTTTCCAGAAAAAAACTCAATGAACTGTTCCGAGAGTCATTAAACCTTCTTAGTAAAAATGCATTAATTGTATTAAAAAACAATATACCTATAATTACTCACTTTTTAAACTTCCAATACAAGCCGCTACCGGTAAAAATCATGTATGTTTAACTGTAAATTACTTAAATCCTACACTAATTTAATTTAGTTTAAATCCTCTCCATGTTAATGCTTTACACATTGTGTAATTGTGAAGGGACGAGTGCGTCAAGTTTGTCGAGTATTTAGATTTCTGCATTCCTTTCGCCCCTTTGGAAGCCCCCTTTGCCACAACATGAGCACAGACCGCATTTTAGGTCACTCCGGCAATGCAACATGTAATTGGAATTGTTTTCGCTTCTGTATGTCTAAATCCAAATCGAACAGTGCAACATACACAGATTTGAATATATCGCACTGCGAATGACTGTGCCCCGATAGAACAGCTCGCAGGGTCGAACTTTGATGCACGAACCACAAGAGACAATTTGGCAAGTGAAGTGATGGTGGCCTTGGGATAAACGCACACGTTACATGGGCGGACATTCGAGTATGCACTCCGGCCGCCTACGCAGGAAGTCTATTCGGGGGAGCATGTGGAAGACATGTGAGTGGATATCTACTCATTTAGGTATGCGTTGATGTATGGATGTGTGGGCGGTGTATGTAGAAATATATGGTAGATGTGTTTCAGTATGAAAAGGGTGTTTGTATGTGTGAGGAATATGGACAAAAAGTCAGAGGAAATTATCGAACATGAAGTTTATATTTGAGATCCCGAGATTTCTTTGAGATTTTCTTCTCTCTTACAGATCCAAAAATTGTATCGAGTTGGAGAACACATATTTTTCACTAGCTGTTCGGGGTCGCTAGTTTTTTTCGAGATATTAATCAGTTTTACAAGTAAGAAGATTATACTGTCCATATCTAAAACAAAGAGTGGTGTATCCGCGATCCCGAGACTTCTGAAGTGTACATTCGAGATTGCATTGATACCACTAACACAAAGTCTATATTCGGGATCGCTTCAATATTCCGAATAGTCTTCAGAATAGATCGACAAAGAATTGTATACTCGAAGTCTCGAGTCTTCTTTGAGATATTTCTATAAACCTACGGAATCTCTTCAATACTACTTAATAGGAAGTTTATATTCGAAACTCAGAGTATTTTTCGAGATATTTCTATCAATCTACGGAATCCCTTCAATACTACTTGCGAGAAAGTTTTTTTCCGAGATCCTTTCATTATTCAGAATAGTCTTCAGAAAAGTTGTACAAAAAAATTGCCCCCGAAATCTTGAGTCTTCTTCGAGATATTTCTATAAATCTACTACTGGCTTCACGAATAACTGCGTTTCGTAATCTGAGGACGCTGAATGTGGCCTAGAAGGTGTCACATGCATCGAAGCTGTTCGCAAGACTCAATAGTGATATAGTGAGCTTCTGTAGACACCTTTCGTTGGCGCAATAATTATTTTCGATTTTTGAATATTGGGCTCTTAATCCAATCCGACTTCGAAACTTAATCAGAAACGTTTGAGATCACAGTACCGAGCCTTATGAACTATAATATTTGAACTGCGGTTGTCTCTGTTAGAAGTTGCTTGAATTGAAAAGAGGATAACGCCACTTTCTTTGTATAAGTATTCGAACCAGTATGGACAGAGCGTTCGTTGTCTGTTAAATAAATCACAGTTCTTTGAAAAGAGCTCAACTGACCTTTTGTGTAGAGAAGTCTCGCAAGTCTCTCTTCCGATAATTGAAATCAATGTTAAAATATTATTGCTGAGTTACGGGAGACCTCAGTTTCGGTTGGCTGGATTAAAATTCATTGACGGTATTAACCTCAGAGAGCCCTTCAGGCAGTACTAGGAACATCTCTTGCCGAACTTTCTCAGCAATCGGCAGATTACTTTCGATATTGCTATATTGCCATCCCTAGCTCATAGGCATGCCATACAATGCTATGCGCAATGTATATCAACTTCACTCAGCGGTTGAATATGCTACAAAGAAGCTAAGCGACGGCTGCATTGGGAGTGCAATTTGAGCTTAGACACGATGATAAGCAACGGCGGCAACTACATAACAGTCAGCTAGCTGCGCTTCAACAACAATCACGTTTGGCTGGAATCAGAAATCAACCGCAGGGTATTTGGATATAATTTCTAATTAGCCGCTTGGACGGATGCGCTGTCTGTCGCTTTGTGCTGAGCCATTCTCTTTCGATCGCGGTTTTGGTTATTGGTGTTAGCTAACCGGACACCAGCGGGCATCAAATTTGAAAGTGTATTGTGGGGTTGTTAATTTTATATTTGTAATTTTCACTTTATTCAACTGATTTTGCAGTGAGTGAGTTGCTACCAAAACATGTTAGACTTTAAAAGCGCAGGCCACAGTACTTTTCGCTGTTAAAGGTTTAGTTGTGCGAAAGCAGAGTTTAGGAAAGATGAATTGAGGTTTTAAAGTGGAATATTTTGTATACAATAAATTAATTATACTTGGAATGGCAATAAAATGCTTTCATTTCGAAAATGAAGAGCGAGAAATTTACGACAACGTCAAGTGAAAACGGTGGCGGTCGACTTATGGAGAGTCGGTGTAAACGATGGCCAATCCTGGATGACAGTCAGAAAGGTTTTCATCCAAAGTCGTTGAATCTTTACTGAATTGTTTTGTGCTTCTAGTAAACTTATTAGAGAGGGTAATATCGATCCCAGAAACTTTGGTAGGTTCGCCATAGCCACGCCTACAAAGATATTTATATCTGAGTCTAGCAAAAGCTGGGCAATAGAAGAGGAAGTGACAAGATGATTCCAAATCGACTTCCTTCATACAGCTGTGTCAAAAAGCGTCCGACAGTATACTGAGCCGCACTGCGTGAAAACCTCTTGGGCAGTCCAGTTGAAATATCTATAATCATGGCCAGATTGCCTTTGGTAAGAGCCAGTAGTTCAGTTGACCTCTTACGGTTCACTCTGGTCCAGAAAGATATCGCAGTGACCAGCGCTTGCTGGAGGTCTATTGGTCTAACGCGGTCGCGACATGGAGAGTCGTTGCAAAGGGTGACCAAGCCAGAATTAACGATCAGAAGGGTTTTGTTATATGGTTGGCGATATTAGTAGAGAATGTGCTGCTCTCCTACGGCCAAACTCTTGACTTGGACTTACGCTGTCAACAATTGGTCTGTATGAAGGAAGCAACTGTTCAGAAGCGACCAGTTTTCTCCAATAAGAGAGGAATTGCGCTCCATCACCATTATTTCAGGCCATACATATTTATTGTGTCTCGCCAGAAGCTCCAGGTGGCGATATTCTCATGCAACCACCTTAAAGTGCGGATGTGGCGTACTACTTGTTCCGTTCTAATCCAGGATGACGGTCGGGAAGGTTTTGTTGTATTGCCGATATTAGCAGGGAATCATTTGCTATATGCTACACTGCCAACAATTGGTCTGTCTGAAGGAAGCGACTGCTCAGAAAGGGCCAGCTTTGTCGAAAAAGAGAGGAATTGCGTTCCATCACGATATCATCAGGAACTGAGAGGTTCTCATGCATACAGCTTATAGTGCGGACTTGGCATCATGTGATTAGTATTGGTTCCGGTCTAAGGCGTATGACTTCCCTGGTGAAAAATTCCCCCCAAAAGAAGCTTCTAAAATTCAACTGTCTCCCATCAGCGCCATTTTAAAGAACGCTCGATTTTATTCACTGACTTTGTTCCCATTTACTCGGAAACTTCAATTCAAAAGTGTTTATTTGTGAAAACTTATCGAATGCCAAATATTTAGCGTCGCAATTGTACATCAAACTTTTTAACTCGTCTAAACTGTGGCACTCTTCGTGGACGCTGGTGGCAACCAAGAACACATTTACTTCTAAAATACTGCTTAAACTAATCAGTGAACAAATCTTTCAATCACCTTTTCAAATGCACTTGCCTCGTCAATTGCAATTGCTGGCGCTCTGTTTGTTTTGTTGTAGGCACGCTTGTGTTGGCATGGATTTTGCAGCAGCAGCTTAGGCAGCAGTTGTTGTAATTACCAGCGATAGCCACGGTGTGAGTGCAAATAATGCAATGCGCGCGTCCTAATAGGAAATCGAACAGGATTGTTCAGTATTAACAGGGTTGTTATTGACTTTAATATTATTCATTTGTTATTGGTCTCGTCCGAGATCACCAAATTCTATAATAAAACGAGGATCTGTTGTTGTTGTAATGGCAGAGAACATTCCTGAAGTAATTTTGAGGCACAGTGCCGAGTTGACAGTCCTTGGCCGGATAAAAATCCGGGTACGTTTCGGCTATCTAGACCCGGCTGTAGTGTGAACGAAGCTCTCATTCAACGTTATCATCTTTTTAATTTTCTGGTAGTATGCTATAACCAGATATCCACACAAGTTTTAACACTTCTTAACGGGTATCGGCGGCTTGAAAGATATAAACGTGAACCAGCCCTCTAGGCTTGAGCTCATTGCTCATTTCTCTAAGAGATTTGGCTCACAGATACGTTCCTTTCAGGTACGGGTGCAGGAAGGATACCACCGAAACTTGACGAGGCAGCACCGTAAATTAAATAATCGGAAATAGAGTCGAAGCTTACAAAAATTTCAGAAATTTCAGCTCTATCGCCATCTAAGCATCCATTTTCTCTATGTGTGATAGTAACTATCGCCAATTAATAAATCTACTGCTATATTAAATAATGCTATTCAAAATCGTACTATGTTGGCGGCGTCCTTTAAGTAACATTTTCCAGCACCATTCACCATAAAAATGCCCTAAAACCACAATCGGCTTGACTATGACCTCATTTACTAACCACTTTTGATGAGAGACTTCATCCCCTAAGCAGCTTCGTTCTGAAAACTGTAGCAAGTTAAACTCCTACTTATGCAGAGTAGAGACCCTGACATAACAAACATATATCCAGCGTGTAATGAGTCCCCGCATGACACTAGCCACCTCTTTGCATGTCCTGCTAACCCTACTCATCTGACATCCTTTTCTCTTTGGCCCGACCCTGTTGAAACAACATGTGGGCCTACCGTTGGTTGACGTCGATGAAAACTTTTATAATCTTTACCATCCTAACGAAGATTAGGTACCCGTCACAATAACAACAGAGGCTCCATCTTTTCCCAATATCTCCTCTTAAGCAATATATTGCAGATGATGCCTTCTTCATTCCCTTCTGGATATGTCCTTGGCACTTTTACTTGTAAGCCGACTATAGCTCTCCTAGAGCATGATTTTCAGAATTATATAGCTAATTCGGTCCTGCTCATATTATTTTAAAGCTTTTTTCTGAATGCCACGTTAGGTTATGTCAGGTTAGGTTAAATGGTTGATCTCTCAGCATTGTGCGGACATCATACTTAGACCGTAAGGTGCAGCCCTCTGTGGTGCCAAACGAAAAACAAAGAACAAGTTAGAACCCTAACCCTATTTGAAATCTGCTTAGGTGCTTGATTTATATTTCCGCTATTTCACCTGGATGTTTAAAAGTATGAGATAGGAAGTGCTTTTGTCT
Source organism: Bactrocera zonata (assembly GCA_037783105.1). Lineage (NCBI taxonomy): Eukaryota > Metazoa > Arthropoda > Insecta > Diptera > Tephritidae > Bactrocera > Bactrocera zonata. Next base: position 60,515 of record JBAWJQ010001082.1, on the reverse strand, counting down.
TGATCTGACCAAACCGGACATGCAAAAAGAAAAAAATTATATGAGACCAAATCATATTCTTCCAAAGAACTGATACAGCTGGCATCCGGTAAGACGTTCAATTTTGCTGTATCAATACTAAACGCACAGTCCCCAGTTAGAACTCCTTCAACCATTGAAAGGTGGACCTTGCTTAGAGCGAAGAGTTCCTTAGACCGCAGTAAGATTTACTACGGGCCAGATGAACCAGTCGCCAAGTTACTCTCATATCCTAAATGGCTTCAATTTCGTCGGTAATCATATTTTTCCTGCTTGGTAATAGTTCAAGCTTTGTGGCTTCTCTTTCATTCAGTTGAGAGTGCTATTGAAACCGACTTACACAAGCCGCATGCGGGAATGTTGTAATGTATATATGTGTAGAAATGGGCATCGAACCGTTTACTATATTGTGTATTTATCGATACACTGTAAAACACTATGACCAGTCTTTACAAGAGTTACACTCACGCACATCTTCTCTGTGGGCTATATCTGAAAAATAACTAGTCACCACTAATAATTAATTAATAATTAACAGATTTAATTGGAGAACTTTTCGCCGTGACTCAAACTTTATACTTGGAAATAAGATGAGGTTTGCACTCTGACCTAAAGTCTATTGTGCCACTTTATACTTCAGACTGAAGGACAGATTTTGTAGAAATAATATTTTTTACATTCCAAAAAAGTAAGAAAACACGTTGGGGAATATTTCCGGTACGGTCAGCAGATCGATCTTTGTTGGACATACCGTTATAACCGAGGATCACCTTCCGTTATTTGAAAACTCTTTCCGAACACTTCATGGTACCTTTATATTTTTTACAATGTACTTACCAACCACGTTCGCAGGGCCATAGTGCTTTTCCATTTGCGTACGCATTGTTTAACTACATCCTAGCAACTGTTAGATAGCGATGGTTGTTGTCTAGCTTCTATTAACTGTTAAATAGCGGTGGTTGTTGTAATATCTTGTGATCGGCGCATTGTTTGTGTTCGAATTCTAATTAAATCCTAATTACAAGTCGTCCAAAGGCAAGACGCTTCATAGACGTTTATGTCCGGAATTCATCATGAAGTTGTACCGAATATTCTCTAGGTAATTATAATGCGTTTCCCTTCAAGTCCTTCAGATTGAATTAGCAAAATGGGACTCTAATAAGCTTTAAATATACTTTAGATGGCTATAGAAGAAACTATGTACTTGGGAATTACAACACGTGTTTTTATTCAGCTAGCAAAGAGAGTCTTTATTAAAGGAAAAGTATTGTATTTACTATTCTAGGTCATATTCTATTCCATACTAAACTTAATATTGCTTTAATTTTCGTTACTACTATTATAGATGGATGGAGAATGGAGTCATGTCTAAAAGTTCACGCAAGTGAAGAAAGTTCTCTGAGCGCCATTCACTTGGGAGTGACCACAAACGATACTTTTAAATATGGCTCAAGCAGCTCACGACTTTCGGTCTTAGACCAAGTATCCTCTGGGTAGCCAAGAAACATTCGTTTGAAGGCGAACTAAAGTGAGAAGGCGAATCATCCCTCCCCAGGGTTATGCGTTGGACTTGGAACCTGCTACTAAAAGAACATCCACGTCCTTTGCAAACGCATTAAGGATTACGGCTTAACAGCAGGCACCTGAAATGTCCAGACCCTCAAATAGAAGGTCCCGCTGACCAACTGGTTGATGTCCTCGTAAAAATAAACGCTGATATCACCGGCGTCCAAGAAGTGCGATGGACTGGATAAGGACTGAGGAGAGTAGGCCCTTGTGGCATTCACTCCAGTGGATTAGTATCTAACATCGCGTGGATGAGCATCTAAAATCGCATCAAAACGAAGTTCTTCAACATATCGCTGGTTTGCGCCCACGCCCTGATGGAATAGAAGGACGATGTAACCAATGACGTCTTCTATGAAGTGCACCTATTCCTCCGCCACGATGCCAAAATCGTGCTTTTCGACTTTAATGCCAGGGTGAAAAGGATGGTATATTTGGCACAACAGTCGTTAAATTCAGCCTCCATGATGATACATCTCCAAATGGATTGAGGGCGATCGACTTAGCCGGGGCCCGCAATCTGATTATCTGTAGCACTACATTGCAGCGCAGGAAAATTCAACAAGCCACCTGGCTGTCTCCGGATTGAAAAGCCACCCCCTAGTTCGATCATGTTGCGGTAAAGAAAGTACAATATAACAGTTTACTTTTGAATGTACTGAATTTGAAGAGATTTGCTGTTCTCAGATCTCAAAAGAGTCCTCGTTGGAAAGCACATTTCGTCGAAGAAAGAAGCGATCGCCGAGACATTGCGAGGGTTCGACTGATTTCAATTGGCAACTAGAGCTCTTTGCTGCTATTGGTGGTAGTTTGACTACAAGGGACTACATGACTTGAGGTTCTACATTATCAGAATTGATTCGAAGTTTTTGCAACCAAGTTCAGTCGTTAAGTCGATCTAAGTTTGCTAAGGTTGGTGTATAGAGCAGTTGTTGAGTATCTTCGCGATTCGAATTCACTCGCTTACATATATACTCGTAAATAAGATGAAAGGAACTTTTCTGGTTGCTATACCACGTACTACACATATTCGCCTACAAACAAAACGAAACCAAATTCCGCTTCACAGAAATCCTTGAATCTTCGATGCCTCCACGTCTACCTAGCACACTCAATATTAATAGAAAATTCATGTGCTGATATCAGTTTTCCGTAGCGTGGTGAGTAATTGCCGAAGGGTGTTACAACAATCAACGCAATCTCCATTTCGTACGCATTTCGTGTAATTCACTGTGTAAATGTATGTGTGTATTATACGACATGCCACAGCACTGCCATGGCCCTGAGCCATATACTAATGTACTATTTCTGTCGCTGTGAAGGGCCCTCGAGTGCGCGAAATGTCCTTATTGCAGTGCCACAACGTTAATGAGAGCCACAGATTTCGCCACTTCAGCTGTTTGGATGCTGAAAAATAAATTCCCGCTCACTACTTTGACTGCATTGTTGGCTGGATTATTCGGCTGGTTGGCGGTGCGCATCATTACTTTGCTTGCCCGGCTTGATGAGACAGCCACTCAAGCAGTTGAGCTTTTCACTACGCTGCGTTGCGCGGCACTATGCCGAGCATTTTGTGCCACTTGACAGCGATTTCGACAATGAGAATGACGACAATTACCAACTTTGCATGTCCACTGCACTACATTACCAAGAGCTGTGCTGTGGCAGGGACATTTTTTGCCGTAATTGCAATGCGAGTCTGAAGAGAAGCGGTCCAAAATCTGCTATATAGGTTTGCAATCGCAAATTATTCGGTTTAGAGTATAAGATTTTGTGATAATAGTAAGAATGAGGAGCGAGATATCGTAGATGAAGCCATTCTTTATCATTTGAGTAAAGAGGTGGTCTAAAGTAATTATTTGATCGAGTTAGACACTTGTTTTCGAGCGCGATCGCAATTGGATCGAATATTTAGTATACGTTTCTATTTACAGACTTCAGTGAAATTTAAATTCGTGCAAAATTCAATTTGGGGTTTTAGAGCTCACTCTCTTTTACACGTTAACACGCCAACCAAGAATTTGGTTATTAAATTTTGTGGGATGTGAACAGAAAGTCTGGAAGTAGTTCAGTTGTGAAAGATTGACTTGACTATATCATCAACAGTTAAGCTCCAATTTATCCCAGAAAACGCTAGAGGTATGTCGAAGTGGAAAAATAAACTGTCAAGATTTTGTCCCACTTTCGAGGAGTATAACGAAACTGACCAGTAGCTATATTATTGACTTATATTTAGCTTGCCTACCCCGATTTAGAACTCAGACAACTGTCCGTTTACACTCAAGTCCCTGTATGGAAAACTTTTTTATTTGACAGAGATATCTTAACGAAATTTGGAACAGTTTATTACTCAAGGCATCGTTACAGCCTCCGCACATACCGCTTAGATCAAACCACTTTAGCTTAAAGCTGCCATTCAAACTTACCGATAAAAATAAAATAAAGATCTTTTTAAAAACTTCTCTTGAGACGAAATCTTTATCAGTAAGTTCTTTCTCCAGAGACAGGTACAGATAGTAATCACTTTGGTGACCTTAAGATGGAAGCATAACAGCCTCCCAACTAAGCTTCCGGAGCCCCTAGTGAGTCTCTATCGATGTGTGTGGTCTGGTGTTGCCTTGATTGATCAAAACTAGCCAGTTCTGGGCAATGGTTTCCTTCGGGTAGTCCAATTGTTGAGAGTGCAAGTCGTAGTCAGAAATATGGTCTTAAGAGAGCTGCTCAAAGTAGATGAGAATTGCAAAATTTTCTTCACAGTCGATTTGGGTTTGACCTCCGTCAGCACTACTTTACCACGATTCGATTACGACCATTTTCGTTCAACGTTTTTGTAAGTGACCCACTTTTCATTACTGTTAAGCATATACTTCAGCAATGGGTCGTTTTTTTTTTGTTTTTTTTTTTTGGCAATTCAGCAGCAATTCGAAGATGGGAATGTGGTCCAACAGTTTTATCTCGTTTACTCGTGGGGCATGCATACATCGAGCTACATTTTTCATCGTTCTTCTTTATTGGCGTAGACACCGCTTAAGCGGTTATAATCTATTTTACAACAGCGCGTCAGTCATTCTTCCTTATCTATCTCGTACATCGTATATCTCGTGAAGCTCATCGATCCATCGATTGCGGTATTCGATGTTGCCAATGCGCAAAAGACCTTAAATCATCTACAGAAGCTTCCTCTCGAAAACTGTAACGCTGACTCATCAGACGATGACAACATCCATGCCTCCGAACTATATCGCAGGACGAGAATGATGAATGACTTGTAGAATTTGATCTTTGTTCGTCTAGAGAGGACTTTCTTTCTCAATTGCCTACTCAGTCCGAATTAGCACCAGTTGGAAAAGATTATTCTGCATTGGATTGAGGCTGATGTTGATTTTAGTATTAATGCTGGTTCCAAGATTGAATAAATCGCATGATAGGGCGTCACCTTGACTGAAACCTCGTTTTGGTATTGCTCAACGTCAGTTAACACTGTAGTATTAGTTTGCGTGGATGCCAATTTCAGACATAGCGGCATAAAGGCAGCACCTTTTCGTGCTGTCAAAAGCAGATTTGAAATCGACGAAAAGATGGTGTGTATCGATCCTTTTTTCACGGGTCCCAAAGTCAGCGTACAAACCTGAGGAGGGGCGTTTCGCCTTCTTACTTTAGCTCAGCCTCATCCGGATGTTTTTTGGTTACCCAGAGGATAATTGCTATAAGACCGGAAGTCATGAGCTATTTGAGCCATATGTAAAAGAATCGTTTCTGGTCACTACCAAGTGAATAGCGCTCAGAGAACTTTTCTCACTTGAGTGAACTCCACATGACTTCATTTTCCACGCATTCTAACTAGATTTAATATCTAAACATAGTCGTCGTGGGTTTTAGAAATCGATTTTAGCTGTTATTGCTTTGAGATGAAGATATACATATGTATAATCCCTATTATTCACTTATACATCCGGCCAATGTTAGATTATATTTCAACTTTATTTGATAAATAAGAGTCTACCAGCTTGAAAATGTCTAATATATTTATTAAGTTGGAAGCCTCCATTCTAGGAATACTCCATGAAGGTTATTTAAACCGTATGATCATGCCGCTCAGTCTAAATGGGAAAGAGATACAGAGAGCAATTGAGTAATAGAGTGCATCGTAATAGTTAACAGGACCTTTATTAGTAGACAAACTCAGCTCGAGCTTACAACTTATTTATTGGGAAATTATTTTTCGTTGGAATAACAAAGAACATGAATACAAGTATTTAAAAAACGTAAAACTCAGGCCTACGCAAACACATATTTTTAAGAATTACTTGTAATACATTGAAATGGTATGTATGTATATAGCTTGTAAATAGGGCACTGCTAACTTTAGCAACGATCCGACAAATGCCGGTTGCTTTTTGCAAAGAAAACTTCCATTTTAATTTAACAGATAATCTCAAATGCCAACGAAACGCAGTCACAGCACAAAGTGACGCACAACAGTGAGCTGTCAGCAACAATTGCATAGCATGGCATAGCATCGCATAGCTTTGCTTACATTGGCGAGCGGTGAGCGGGATGATGATTATTTTGCCAGCGTGAAATCTCAAAAAGCTGAATTATTTTTATGCTGAGTGCTGACGCGTGTTCAAGTGCCGCATAAAACTGCTGCACAAAGCAACCCCGATGTTGACAACGAACAACGGCATTTGCGATTACAGCAGCAAGCGAAGCGTTTGCAAAATCGCCGCAAGGTGCAACAGTTCCAAATTTATTACGAGTACAATGCAACAGCGCGGTTGGTATGTGCTTGCCAGCGGCCAAAAGCGAAATGTAACGCAGCGCAAAGATAAAATGCGAACGGGCTGTGGGCGCAGCGCCAACTGTCGGCCACCAGCGGTTGGGTAATGGATGGAGAACACAGTGTTTACGAAACACTGTTGATATGTTGAATGCCAAATATTGATGTGTAAGTGAGAAATCGCAACAAATATTGTCTATGATGATACTCCAATAAGAGGGTTTAATTTTACACGAAGAAACCCTGAGAGGGTCTAAGGTTTTATGGGTGTGGGTAATAAATTGGAGAGCCAAGTTGAGTTTAGAATTATCGAAGATTTTTAATGAATATTTGAGTGTGTCAAGTGCGTGAAAACCAATCGGTGGGTCGTCGGTTCAAATGGCGAAACGTCTTGTTAAATTATACGTCTAAAATCTGGAATAAAGCCAAATTATATAACTAAACTCTTGAAAAAAGGAGAGTCCCAACATTGTCGGATTATACGTCCAAACTCTAGAATAAAGGTGAGTCCCCAACATTGTCGGATTATACGTCCAATACTCTAGAATAAAGGAGAGCCCTAACATTCTTCAATTATACGTCAAAAATCTAGAATAAAGAAAAGCCTCAACATTGTCAATTATACGTCCAAACTGTAGAATAAAAGAGAGGCCCAACTATGTCGGATTATTCGTCCAATCTCTACAATAAAGGAGAGCCCTAATATTGTCGTATTATACGTCCAAACTCTAGAATGAAAGAGAGTCCCAACATTGTCGGATTATACGTCCAAGCTCTAAAATAAAAGAAAGCTTCTGGAACTATACGTCCAAACTCTAGATAAAGGAGAGCCTCTACATTCTAAACTTTGGAATAAAGTAGAGCGCTACATTGTAGGATTATAAGTTCAAAGTCTAGAATAAAGTAAAGCCCCTACATTCCAAACTCTGAAATAAAGTAAAGCCCAACGTCAAAACTCTGGAAGTGAGCCGCAGATCCTCCTACATGGTCGAAATATACATTCACACTCTTGAATACTTGATTTGAAAAATTCCATGTAGTTCTAGCTCCGATCTTCCTATACAGAAACATCTACGCTTGAGTGGGCGTGGCTTTTAAGAGTCGTGCTCAATATTTTGCATAAAAAAATTAATTAAGTTTTAACCCATTGTCTCGCCCACTAGACATGAGCGATCTGCTGCTCACTGTAACGCTACCATTGTTGACACAACAAATGAGCGAAAAATAAATCTGGCAACCACGTCATCACCAACAATAGCAATCTAGAGCATTAACAAGTCAAGAAATGGAATAAGTAGAGTGCATGAACACAAGTTGACGACAAGAGATAACCAAACAATGCCAGAAATGTACCAACACAATTATAGTGGTTGATGAAGTGTGGCTCAGAGTGTGTATATGAGAGCGTGTGTGTGTGTGTTTGAGAACACATTTTCGGTGCTCAACCACAATTGATGGTTTGCGGCTGCTGCCGGTGAAAGTAAAAATCTCGCACTGAACAAAAGTTTTTAAGTTTTGAGTTTAAAAGTTTATTTTCGCACATTTTTTAGGGAGAGTTTCATGTGTGTGTTTAAGTTAAGAATAATTGGTTCAGAGTCTATTATTTGAACACATCCTTACAGGAATCATCCTGGTTTATGGATAGAGTTTTTATATGAACAAATTACGTTAACTCAAAATGCTTTGGTTAATACTAAATGTAAGTAAAGATCTGAAAAAGGTATATAAAAGCTGGGTAATAATTATTTTTGAAGAAAAATCGTAACTCATTCAATAGTTAGTTCAGTTCTATTATAACATTGTGATAGAAAATGATGGTTTAGTTTCAAAATTTGATAAAATGCAACGAATATGAAAAGGTAGAAGAAAACTTCATTTTTCACGATGCCTCTTCTAGTGTCTCATACCATGAGGCACATCAAAATACTTAAAGCACGTCAAATGTAGGGGAGATGCTCGATTGTTTTTTTGGCGTCCTTCTCTTGACATTACCTGCAGTCTTCTTCATCAGCGCCATTCTGCAGGCATGTGCCGCCATAAGGCTGGGACAACAGTGAGTATTCCAATCTTGTTTCCTTCTATCGAGTGCCAATAGAAACTTTATATAGTTTCGATCTACTGTTTTACACATGACTTTTTCAGTTTTGCGCCCAGGTAGATCGTTCCAATACGTTTTGATTTTCTTGACATGCTGATCTCGAGATCGTCGTAAAGACAATGCAAGGGTTTATCAATGTTGATCACATTTTCAGTTCACAATTGTGTACCTCTCTTGTTAATCCCACCATCTCATTGCTCTCGATGCCTTTATGAAATGATTATTAATTTGTAGATTTTCGAGAAAAACTATGATGAAACTCACTAAATAATGAAAAACGACAAACATCTGTTTTTTTGATTAAGTGTTCAAAAATTGTAATAGACTACTTATATTAAGAAAGTTCCGAAGATTGAGGACTGAGGTGTATAACCAAAAACTATATGAAACAAGTTTTGTAATAAACTTCCTCCAACGAGGAAAGGTCGTGTGCCAAATTTGAGATCGAAATCTCCATAACTGAGGATCATGTATATACGGACAGACAGACGGCCTTGGCTGATTCGACTCAAATCGTATGATTTTTTATATATGTATATGACATACATATATACTACATAGGGTGTCCAGCGTTTCATTTTGAATGTTACAAACATCGTGACACACTGGATTAGAGTATAAAATAATTCTAAAAGTAAGAAAGCACTAAGTTTTGACTATAAATTTCCAGCCTTCACAACGATGTCCAAACATCTAATTAAATATTTTCTTTCAACTGAACTTTTCGGAAATTTGAGTGGACTGGTCTGTTGAGCCCCGTTTTCGGTGACTCGTTTGAGCATTTCGACAGCTAACTGGCGAATGACATGCGTGATGTTTTGCTCCAAAGCCTGAATCGAAGCTGGATTGTTCGCACAGACTTTAGAATTCATATATCCCCACAGGAAAAAGTCTAACGGTGTAATATCATACGATCTTGATGATCAATCGACCGGCCCAAAACGTGACATTATCTACTCACAGAAGTGTTCTCTCAATAAACCCATTGATTGTTGGGATGTGTGAGAAGTGGCGAAGTCTCGTTGCAATCAAATGTTGCCGAGATCACGAGCTTCAATTTTAGGCATCAAGTAGTCGTTTATCATGGCGCAATAACGGTCGACATTGACGATTACGTTCTCAGCTCATTTTTGAGGAAATATGGAACGAAGATACCACTGCCAACCACACCAAACCAAACCATGTGTTTCATGCGTTCTGTATAAAATGGCAGCTCTTGAATCTTTTCAGGTTGATCTTCGCCCCAAAAGCGATTGGTCTTGTTTGCATACCCATTGAGCCAGGAATGGACTTCATCGCTGAAAGAAATTTTCCTCGAAAACGTCGGATCTTTTTTGAGCTTTTCAAGAGCTCATAGAGCGAAGTGATGTCGCTTGGGACAGTCGAGCGACTTCAGTTCTTCTACAAGCTGTATTTTATATGTTTTCAACTTAAGATATAGAAGTAAAATACGCCAAGTCATTCCATATGTCAATCCGAGTTGCTGCGAACGGCGCCAAATGGACTTTCCACGGTCTTCATGTTCACTCTCAGTACGGCTGCTATATTTTCTTCACTGCGTGCTGGACGTAGTCCATTCGGTCGAATATTATCTAATAATGAATGCTGGGTCTCCTGGTGGGCGATGGTATCACAAATAGTGTGCCCAGTAGGCCGATTATGTTGAAAATAAGTGGAGCGAAGCGCACGAAATTCATTCTTTACAGAACGTGAATTTTCGTAATAAAGTTGAACGATTTGTAAACGTTGTTCATTCGTAAGTCTTTCCATGATGAAGTGCCAAACAAAAATAACAAGACAGCTTGGCACAACTCACTCTTGTTCTTTCAAGAAAAGGCTATCGAAAAAAGTACCTCTACTTGGATCACGAAGATTATTATTTCAGCTAGAAATAACTTAAGCAAGCCAACTCTTATTGAGCCCACATTTATCTTATTTATTTCTCGATTCCTTTAGGCGATACAGCGCTCTTGAGTAACGCCTTCAACTTCGGTATAAGAATATACAAATATCTACATATGTACGTACATAACTACCTAAACACGCGTATGTTTAAACATTTGCCTACCGTTGATTTATCACCTCATTAGTTATACATAGCATCTTCGCTATACTTTTTTACTTAGACTTATTTATTTGCTACTTTTCTTTTATCGTCGCTTTGTCAACATTTTCTTTAATTAAATTTCAACAACATATCAGCCCATCAGCGATGCACCCCTGTGTTTCCGCATTTATAACATTACCCTCACACCACCTTTCTCATTCCCTCCCTCTCGCTCTTTCGAATAACAACAAATTTCATTCGACTTTTATCACTGTTTCAGGTGTAATCAACAGCATTTCTTTGATGACATTTGTGTCAACCGAAAAATGGAAGTGCTTACGCACTCGCTAATACAATGTGTACGTGCTGAAAAGTGCGCTCATTTACCATTTACATGGCAGCAGCGCTTGAGGGTGAAAAATCTTCCCCTGGCGAGAGGTAAAACTGTAATTTGAAACTTATTATGAGCAGAAAAGTCGGAATACGTTGGGAAAACAAAGCATTATTAGGAAAGGGGTTTGGGCTTGTGTTTTCAGGTGCTGTATATACTCGTATGTCGTCGTAATATATATATTCTATAATGTAGCCATATGTTCGTAAGTATAAAAAGATGGCTTCTGGTGATCCAAAAAAATAATAATTAGCAGTTACTAAGCAGTTCTTTGGGAGAAGAGGACTAGTGCAAGACTGCAGATGGACATCTAAAAAATTCAACGAGTTCGCGTATATACTGACGGGCAGATATGGACGTGGTTAAATCGGCTCAGCTCCTCATGCTGATTAGTAGTACAGTATCACTTTGTAGCGTTTCCGACGTTTACCTCTTCGACAAGCTTAATAAATTCTTCTTCTTTATTGGCGTAGACACCGCTTTGGCGGTTATAGCCGCGCTTACAACAGCTCATCAGTCAATCTTCCTTTTCACTGTTTGGCGCCAATTGGAGATTCCAAGTGTAGCCAGGTACTTCTCCCCCTGGTCTTTCGAACGGAGTGGCGGCCTTCCTCTTCCTCTACCTCTGCTTCCCCCGGCTTGTACTGCATCGAACACTTTCAGAGCCGGAGTTTTTATCCATTCGGACGTCATGACCTAGCCAATACAACGACTGTCTCTTAATTCACTGTACTATGTCAATGTCGTCGTATATATTGTACGTTTCTAAAGGACAATAAATCTTCCGCAGAACCTTTATTTCGAAAACTCGTAGCGCCGACTCATCAGATGTTGTTATCGTCCAAGTCTCTGCACCAAATAGCAGGACCGGGATGATGAGTGACTTGTAGAATTGGTATTTGTTCCTCGAGAGATGGCTACTCAATTGCCTACTCAGTCCGAAGTAGCACCTGTTGGCAAGAGTTATTCTGTGTCGAATTTCGAGGCTGACGTTCTTGTTGGTGATAATGCTGATTCCAAGATAGACGAAATTATCTACGATTTCGAAGTAATGACTGTTTCACAGTGACATGGGAGCCAAGTCGCGAGTTCGACAACTAGTTTGTCGCGCTCTTATCCAGTCTGGAGAAATCAGAACTAACGGCGCGATTATTATGCCCAACGATGAGATCGATGTCATCGGCATACGCCAACAGTTATACATTCTTATAGAAGATGTTACCTCTATATTTAGTTCTGCAGCTCGAATTAGTTTCTCCAGGAGTACATTGAAGAAGATCACACACCTTTTCTGAAAGCTCGCTTCGTATAGCACGGCTCGGAAAGAGCTTTCCCGATTCTGACTCAGCTTTTGGTACTTCTCAATCAGTTTACACAGCCGTATTAGTTTTGCGGGATACCAAATTCAAACATAGCGGCATAAAAGCAGCTCTTTTTCGTGTTGTCAAAAGCAGCTTTATAATCAGCGAAGATGTGGTCTTTAATCTTTCGCAGAATACGCTCGATAGAACTTTACATACGATGTTGAGGATGCTTATCCCACGGTAGTTGAAGCAGATTGTGGAATCTTCCTTTTTGTGCATTGGTCGGAGCACACTTACATTCCAATCTTCGGGCATACAAGCTTAATATACCCTGTATAAATTAGCCTACGCAGGACCGGAGTTTTAACCTATCTTTCGAGCTAATAAAAAGAAAAAGTTTCTGATATTGGCTCCAGGTGGACTGTGGACTCAGTTTCATAGCTCTAAATGTATTTCTGGCAAGAAACCTCTTATAATATCCATTAATGGTTCAGAGTGCACGAACTTAGTAGTAGGAAAGTTTGTTGAAGCATCTAGTTCACTCTGCTTTCGCCATTGACAATACCTATAGTTGTTCTATCTGCTCGTTGGGAATAGCTTTAAGAACACCGCCACACTGAGGCGTTGACCCAGGGCTTTCTGCCGCTATCCACTTTCATTCTGTCAACTTCCCTGTTTCGGTCGTACACATTAAGTCGTATTGAGCCAGCGAATTTTGCGATTTCGCTAAAAATCTTTGCTGCACGGAGTTAGGTTTCTTGCCGATGAAGGATTCTCCTTCGTGGGCCTTCATTTGATCGAAGATTGGGTCTTGCCCGACTCCGCTTCCCTGTCTTATGCGTCACTTAGCACACTTTTGGTTCGTGTTAGTGTTCTACTATGCTGCTCAGATTTCAATTCAGCCTGTTTGCCACCGTAGCGCTCCAAAATCTTATCGACGGTTTGACTTCAGCTTTTTAGCTGTTATCATAAGCTTCACCACAGGGACCTAATCGTTCGCTGGGGACCCCGTGCATCCCATGATTGCTCTATTAATGCTGGTGATTCCGCCTCACACTTCCGCCCTTCCTTTGGTTTCTGTCAATAGATTCCTACCCATTCCCGCCAACTTACCGCCCGGTAAGCCATGTTCTCTAGGTGATGGGCACCCATTTCGGAAGGAGACTTTCGATTATTTAACTTTTAATGTTTCTATAGGTCCCCACAAACATCACCTATCTACCGCACAGAGAGGTGGTCGCTTTATATGGTTCAAAGGTTAACTCAGCTACGATGCCAAGACGAGGGTTGATACACGCCTTTATGAGGTAATGACCAGCGCAAAGAAGGAGTCATCTCAACCTAACACACATACTTCATGATGACGAGAAGGGCACGTTCTCTATGGCCTAATAAAGTTTTAACTGCTCAGAGACAATCTTGGCCCTAACCAAACAGCAATTTATGCAAGGGGTCTTACCTGCATACTCAAGAGGCAGAACACCATAACGATGAGCTCAGAGCTCAAACTAATCCATATATGTATATAACTCCGTAGGAGGGTAACCAGTATGCACCATGCGGAGGCGAACTTGTTCTATATACATTTCGAGGTTAGAAATAGTTGTTTTGTCTTTTGAGGATTTCAACTGAAAGTGCTTATCGAGTGAATCATCGCCATAGCAGCATTCTGTGAAAAAATTACCGCTCACAAGAGATTTACTAACCTCTCAGCTATTTAAGTGACTGACTTCTTTAAATATTAGACAATTCTAATTAAGTTAGCAACATGAGTATCGCTGGCTAATCTTTTGTTGCCCAGACTCATATAAACTTCACGTTTTCAAAGTTTCTTATATTAAGTAAAAAGCTAATACAGTATAATTCCACATTTTATAAAAAAAAAAGAAAATTGATTGAAAAAGTTCACTAATCCCGCATTAAGGAGCTGCTCAATACGCCACTGCGGGCTTACGCATACATCGTTTCGTATATATTATATGTTTTTTTATATATTTAAGCTTAAATATATATATACATAACCGTATTTAAGTATATACACTCAAGCGTTTACACGCACATGTGGGTGTTGCATGTGTCACACAAGGCGCATGCCATCGGTTTGCAGCTATGAAATGATTAAACTTAAATCTGCCTTAATTTACATGGCTTCAACTTTCTTGATGAACTTTTAGTCTCTTGGAGTATACGGGATTTTGCGCGCATTTTTTATACCCTAAACAGGGTATACTGAATTTCCTTCGAAGCTGGTAACAGACAGCAGGAAATGTCGGACATGAGTTGAGTCGATTTACGAGACCTCCGTCTGAATATTCAGCTGCTTGTCGATTGTTTCTATTTATGCGAACAATTCGCTCATTTATTGCGATATCGATTTGAAATTTTGCACACTAAATTTTTTCACTAAGAAGCTCCATATTTGTCGGAATTGTGGATATCGAACCACTATAGCATATAGCTGCCATACAAACTGAACGATCCGAATCAAGTTCTTGTATAGGAAACTTTTTCATTTGACGAGATATCTTAAAAAAAAATTTGTATAAAATATTTTGTAAATAAGTTATGTAATATTCGAAGAAATTTTTCAGATCGGATTATTATAGCATATAGCTGTCTTACAAACTGTTGGATCAAAAACAAATAATTGTTAGAAAAAATTTTCATTTGACAAGATATTTTCACGAAATTTCGCATAACACTACTAAAGAAGCCAGCGCTACAATATTCAAAGTAAATGTTTATATCGGATTACTATAGCATATAGCTGCCATACAAACTGATGGAATAAAATCATGTCCTTGTATGGAAAACAGTATAATATGACAAGATATCATTACGAAATTCGGCTTGAATTATTAACCAAACCTACTTTACATTCTCCGTAGATATTGCTCAGATCGGATTACTATAGCATATAGCTGTCATACAAACTGAGCCAGCAAAATCAAGTCCTTGTATGAAAAACCTTTTATATGATGAGATATTTTTACGAAATTCGGCACGAATTATTCACCATAGTAATTCTATAATCTCCAGGTATTTTGCTCAAATCGGACGACTATAGCGTATAGCTGTCATACAAACTGAATGATCAAAATCAAATCCTTATATGAAAAACTTTTGAATATGACAATATATCTTTACAAAACTTGGCACATATTATTGCCCAAAGCAATTCTACAAGCTCTGCATATTTTTATTCAGATCGGCCGACTATAGCATATAGCTGTCATATAAACTGACACTCCAAAATCAAGCTTAAGACCATTTATACCCTTTGATGCTATAAGAAATGCAACTGTGAAGGGTATTATTGCTTCGTATGCCGTCGGAGTTAACGTTTTTTCTTGTTTTTTGTTTGCATTTGTTGTTGTTGTTGTTGTTGTCATTGTTATTTGCTTTCACATGCGCTGCTGCATATTCAGCCATATTTTATTGGCTCCTTTACTTACTGCGTGTTTACTTGATTTTATATTTATTGTTTTTCTTCGAAGTGATGCGCTGCTGTTTTTGTTGCTGTTGTTTTTTTTTTTTTTTTGTTTCTTTCTCTTCAGCTTTTCGTTTACTTTTGCTGTTGCCATTCTCCGCGCTTTCACTTTATGTTTTATTCAGCTTTATGCTATGTGTCGTTGCGCTTTAATTAAATTGCGTACGCAAATAATGTATAATAAAAATTCACCACACCAACGCCAATGAAAGCGTCGCACCACCTCGCCACCCTTCAGCGTTATTTCCACCAACGCTGTTGCCTCCACATTCGCAGAAGTTTGTTTGCCATTGCCTTCTTTTACGGCCAGTACACAGTCAAAGCGCTTGCATGCGCAAATAAATACACTTGCGCACACATAAATACATATACAAGCGCAGTCACACACACACGCGCATGTAAATTGAAACCCACACACTCATGGTCGCCAATTTATTTGTTTTTACAAGTAAATTTTTTATTCCCTCAGAAGTCGTCAATGGCACCTTCGACGTGGAAATACACACACACACACACCCTATACATACCTACATAATTATGCATATGTGTGAGTGTGCGAAATCGCTCACCGTGTCACAACTTCGTTTCTTGTTTCATTGCTTGGAGAGTTACACACATATACACGCATATACTTGCTTACGTTTGGTCTCATTTTCCAATAAGCGAGTTTTCCGCTTTCGCGTTTTTTTTCGTTCTTTATCAGTCTCCTCATTTATTTTAATTGTGTAGCTGCGTTTCACTTTGATCTTTGTCAATTCGATGAGTGATTTGCTGCTGAGTCTTCGCTACGTGCTCGTTATGAGTTTTTACTTCAAGTTAATATTATTATGAAAGCGAATTTATCTGCGTCTTTTTGAAGTGGCTTACGACTATTTGTTTATTTTCGCACGGCATCTCACTACAAAGAAACTGGAAATTCATATTCAATTGGAATATACACGCGAACAACATTCAAAGCTTGATAATGAAAACTGTCAAATAAGTGCATTTCTTTTAGTAACTACATATGTTTCCAGTTTGTATTGAAACTATATGCTATAGTAATCCGATCTGAAAAATATTTTCGGAGATTATGTTATTACCCTAAGCAGTAATCCATGTCAAATTTCGTGAAGATACCACGTAAAATGCAAAAGTTTTCCATACAAGCCCTTGATTCCGATCGTTCAGTTTGTATGGTAGCTATATTCTATAGTGAGCGGATCTGAACAATTTCTTCAGAGATTACATTATTTCTATAAAGAATAACTAATTTCAATTTTCTTGAAGATATATCGTCAATTGAGGAAGTTTCCCATGTAAGCATTTGATTCCGATCATTCAGTTTGTATGGCAGCTATATGCTATAGTTAACCGATCTGAACAATTTTTTCGGAGATTACGTTATTGCCTTAAACAATAACCTGTGCCAACTTTTGTGAATATATATTGTCAAATGTGAGAGTTTTCCATACAAAAACTTTATTCCGATCGTTCAGTTTGTATGACAGCTATATGTCATAATGGTCCGATATCGGCAGTTCCGACAAATGAGCAGCTTCTTGAAGTGAACATGACGTTTGCAAAATTTCAAAACGATATCTTAAAAACTGAGGGACTACTTCGTATATATACAGACAGACGGACAGACAGACAGACGGACATGGCTAAACCGACTCAGCTCAATATAGTGATAATTTAAGTATATACTTTATAGGGTCTCCGACGCTTCCCTTTGGGGGTTACAAACTTAATATACCCTGTTAAGGGTATAAATACTATAGCGATGTTCGTCGAGACTACTTCTTAGTCTTTAAGTTGTTATCAAGGTCATCCAACGCTAGGCCCAGGAAACATACAGTTTGGACGAGACCGGATTGGGGGTTTCAGATGTATAAGGTTCGCTGGGCATGCAAATAGGTGGTTAATGTCATGCGGGGACTCGCTGCATACTGGACATATATTTGATATGAGTTTAACCTGCTGCAATATCCAGAACGAAGCTGTGAAAGGGTCACTCTCTGTTCTCGCGGCAGCTCGAGCTCGTCGTCTGCAATGGGTGTGGGTTTGACCCCAAGTACCATTTCACTAAGAGGGAGTCGATGAAGATGTTTATGGCTCCATTTTGAATAACGGTAAGTGCAAGTCTCAAGTTAGTAGCGTCCGAAGTTTGGTCGGTGCATTGTCTTATGTCGTCGACGTAGTTGAGGTAGAATCTCTTTTTGGTCCTAGGAATGAATTTTCACGAAAACACCCCAGCACAAACTGTTTGAAGAAAAGTTCATTATGCTCCATAACTGTAGGCATACTGGCGTCACTGGTTAGTGAGGTTAGGTATCCCTTGACCAATTCTGAACGCACTGTTGTTGAGTTCAAGGCTAGTATCGCCGAGTCGGAAGCTAAGTACGAATTAAGGTTTACCGAGGCGATAATGCTACCTCCAATAATTTCATCACGATATTGACCATTTGCATACCTGACGATTCGACGGGGATTTACGGAATAGAGTAAAGCTACATGAAAAGTATAAACTAGAAAATTGTGGGTACGCGATGATAAGGACCACATTGCATATTTCTTATTAGTGGGCAATACATCAATTACATTTATTCCTACGTTCGTTTTCTAAAGGCCGGGGAAAAGTGACTAGGGCCAGATTAGTTGGAATAAGTGAACGAGAAAGTTATTCAAAGCAATTTTGAATCAGGCTCAAGGCCCATATACGTAGAGAGTGATCATATCACATCAGTCGCGCCCAGTAAGTTCCTGGAATTGTTCAGAATTCTGAATCTTATGATTCTGCTTCTTCCGAACTGCTTCTTCCGAACTTTAAGAATATTTAATTTTGATATTTCATCTGATCCCTTGACTGCGAAGCTCCTAGATATCCAAAACGAGTTCCAGATAAGACCGGACAAAGGCGGAGAAGGTGTTCCATCGTCTCTCATTTCTCTGCCTAACAACCGTCCTGCGGGTTTTTCGAAACCGTGTGTGTGGAAAGCTCTTATGTATTACTTCCACACCTTTGTTCACGATCTTAGCGATCCTGTGTGTCCTAAGGCATTCAGTCTCACCTCGATCCTTTTGTCGCCGCTTTTAGAAATTTCGTTGTGTATCGTTTTCAGCGACTTGTGCATTTTCAGAACTAGTTCGATAGTCAAGTGGATGGCACTTTTGGCAATCTCATCAGCTATTTCGTTTACCGAAATGCCCTTGTGGCTTGGAACCCACTTTATATGCAGTAGCTTTTCGGCAGCCACTACATCTATCGAGGTAATGTTATGGGAGATTATTGCCTTAATTCCCGCCTGACTATCGTCATATATTTAGCTTTTCTTTGTATTCTTTCCTACCTTCTTAGCTATCTCAGCTGCCTTCCTGACGGCAAATACTTTCGCCTGGAAGTTAATGCAGTATTCCGGAAGCTTGTAGAGTCGCCTAAGGTCTAGCTCCGAGCAAGATATCCCGGCGCCTACTCCATTAGCCATTTTTGATTCGTCTGTGTAGATATTGTAGTTTTTCGATATCAATTTTGAGTTTTCTTTCACTGCTGGGAGAATACCAACTTTATTTAAATTTTTTGGTAAATAATCAAAAGATCTGATTTATATTTATCCATTTGGAATTGTAACAGAAACGATATAATTCTAACTGAAATATGACGATTGGCTTCTTCAAAAACAGCGGCTTGTAGAAGGCACAATATCTTGTTTGAAAGAAACGTTGACTAGTTGAACTTGAATAACATACTGCTTAAAGTCAGAGTAGTTTGCAACTAGTTGATTTCATTACCGTGAGCATAATATTGTATTTTATAAGTATATATATATCACAAGCACACAAACAAATATAATGTCCATATGGTCATAGTATTATATTGGGTGATTTTTTAAGAGCTTGATAACTTTTTTAAAAAAAAAAAACGCATAAAATTTGCAAAATCTCATCGGTTCTTTATTTGAAACGTTAGATTGGTTCATGACATTTACTTTTTGAAGATAATTTCATTTAAATGTTGACCGCGGCTGCGTCTTAGGTGGTCCATTCGGAAAGTCCAATTTTGGGCAACTTTTTCGAGCATTTCGGCCGGAATAGCCCGAATTTCTTCGGAAATGTTGTCTTCCAAAGCTGGAATAGTTGCTGGCTTATTTCTGTAGACTTTAGACTTGACGTAGCCCCACAAAAAATAGTCTAAAGGCGTTAAATCGCATGATCTTGGTGGCCAACTTACGGGACCATTTCTTGAGATGAATTGTTGTCCGAAGTTTTCCCTCAAAATGGCCATAGAATCGCGAGCTGTGTGGCATGTAGCGCCATCTTGTTGAAACCACATGTCAACCAAGTTCAGTTCTTCCATTTTTGGCAACAAAAAGTTTGTTAGCATCGAACGATAGCGATCGCCATTCACCGTAACGTTGCGTCCAACAGCATCTTTGAAAAAATACGGTCCAATGATTCCACCAGCGTACAAACCACACCAAACAGTGCATTTTTCGGGATGCATGGGCAGTTCTTGAACGGCTTCTGGTTGCTCTTCACCCCAAATGCGGCAATTTTGCTTATTTACGTAGCCATTCAACCAGAAATGAGCCTCATCGCTCATCGGACACGGACGCGAAACACATTTCGAACCGAACACTGATTTTGGTAATAAAATTCAATGATTTGCAAGCGTTGCTCGTTAGTAAGTCTATTCATGATGAAATGTCAAAGCATACTGAGCATCTTTCTCTTTGACACCATGTCTGACATCCCACGTGATCTGTCAAATACTAATGCATGAAAATCCTAACCTCAAAAAAATCACCCGTTATAAAGGTCGCTAAACGAGAACATACTATTTACCCGTTTGTCTGCTTGCCCTCAAGGGACTTCGGCTTGACTGCAGTCGGCAAATTGTATATGTATATCAATCTACAGTTAACTGAGTGTGTATGTGTTTGTAAAGGCCCAGCCAGTTTGTAGGCTGTAAATGCCAGCAGAATCGGTTGAAAGTCATCCACAGCTGTCACAGGCAGTCTGTTTGGTCAGTTCGGTTTTGAAATGAAAACTTTTATGAAAGCACAAAGTAAAACAAAACATTAAAAATATAAACACAGACTCTTATCCTTGTGTATTCAGTCTACAAATGACATGTGTAAATATATATGTATATGTGTGAGTGAAAAGGGAAAAACAATGAGCATTTGATAATGGGAAATTGCTGCGTATTAAAGTGTCATCAAAAGTGACATCTTGAGCGCTCCAAGAAGAAAAGCCAACAAGTTGTAGTGGGTAGCTGTCAAAAGCCAAATGCGTTCAAAATAAAACGTTGATATATATACCATATATATTATGTATTTATGTATGTATGTATATATGTATATTTGAGATAACTACAGACTTTTGTTTTTCCACGTATGTGTGTATGTACGTACATATGTACGAGTATATATGTGTGTGGCAATCCCAAATTTAATTTGATCTCGTTTCGTGGAAAATGTTTGCAATGTTTTTGACAATTTTGCTGCTTGTGTATTTGTTAGCTATTTCCTTTTTGAGAACGCATTCTTCGAAATCAGTAATTATAAATAATTTTTAATTGCTTGTTAATATTTTAATTATTTTATTTTCGCTGTTTTCAAGTACTTACATATGTCTAAAGTGCTATTCATACCGTAAGTGTTGGGTGTTTTTATAAGCTTACATTTTCCTAAGAATATTGCTTCTCTTTTATTAGACCTTTTATGAATTTTAGTAGTTTCGAATATAAATTTATATGTGAATGTCACCTGATCTAATTTTTTTTATTTTTAAGTAAATTATAAAGCTGATGAGCAAGCAAGGAAATACAACCTAGAATTGCCATCGGTTAAATGGAAGGGGGTCGGTGCTCCCTTATAATCTTGTACTCTACAGCTAGATAGCTGGGCTTCGCAGAAGCTTGTACAGCAGCTGAGCCACCATCGGTACAGGCGCTGTCGCAAAGACCTTTTGGCCCAAGATCGATCGCTAGAATCTTTGCTCTCAGTAATGTTAGCCTCTGCTGAGTTGTGTGACTTTTAACAGGCCATTGCCCTATTGGCGTTCAGCCTGTAGGGTTGGGAATCTTACCAGACGTCATCTGCAAAAGCTGTACGAAAGAGGATGAGGTGGAAACAAGTCAACATTTGTTTCTTGACTGTCCCGCAATTGGGAGGTTAAGACTTAAACAGAGCGCATATCATCCGACATTCCACAGAACTGGCGGGAATGGAAATTTTACGTTTTTTTAACGTCTGCAAATTTTCTTATAAATATTAAATAAGTGTTCTTTAAATAAGATATGTGTGATACAAAGCTATTGGAAAGAAATCAGAGTTCGTTTCCGCCAAAAAGAAACAACTCGGATTCCCTTATATTTGTAAGATGTGAAATTTTCGATGAGACAATACCTTTTTCGGAGATGGACTTTTTGATAATTGTTACTAGTTTACAACTCATCTTGGTTGCCGTTTCATAATGAACGAATTTATTCCGGAACAAGCGCGTCACACGTTCGTTGAATGGGTCCAAAACGTGATGACCACCGAACCCGATTTTCACAAAGAAATTTGTTAAGTGAAGAAGCTCAACTCTGGCTGAATGGGTACGTTAGAAAACAAAACTATCGCATTTGGAGTGGCTGTAATCCAGGTGTCGTAACATCCTCAACAAGTAGCTTGTGTGGAGTGCTCAATGAGTAGAGGGAATCACTGGTCCATATTTCTTCAAATAAGAAGCCGACCGGATTGTTACAGTCAATGGGGAATTTTATAATTGGATGTCGTTGATGTGGACGACCTTTAGTTCCAACAAGAGGACGCTGAATGCCCTACATACAAGCCAACAATGGATTTATTGAAGGAAACTTTTGGTGAACGCATAATTGTACATTTCAATATGGATGGACTAAGTTTTGTGGGATTATGTGTAGTCACTTGCTTTCACAGTTAAGCTTGAGATGATGAGGTGCCTTGGAAGAGTATATACGAGGCGTTATTGCTGACATATGGCCGCAATTTCTGCAAAAACTGTTCAAAAAATTGATCTGTCGACTGGAATTTTTTCGAACCAGCGGCGGTGGTCGCTTGCCTGAAAACATACATATCTGAAACATAACTGCAAAACTCTAATTTTTATAGCAAAGCAACAACCTTACTTTATTTATTTTGTAATTTTTTCTGGTTTTTTAATGTTTTGAAATGCGGCTATGATGTTTTGTGTTGTTGCATCTATTAATGTTTCAACTACAATATTTGGACCACCAGCAGAGCTGAGGGACCAAAAATTGGAAATGCTGTTTTTAAAGTCATCGGAATGCCGAAGAAAATATATGTATTTACATATGTATGTATGTATGTGCATCGGCATATATTTATATTATATATATATATTTTATACCTCGGCTTACCCTCATCATAGTACCATGTTTTCAATATACAAATATACATATGTATAAGCTTTAGTACTTGTATATGTATGTAATTAGATACGAATATAAAGGTGTATTCGCCCCGAGCGCAATCCCAAATCCATTTTTAATTAACCAAAAGTGAATTTCCAACAACAGCAACAACAATCACTAATAGCAACTAGCTGCTGCCGTGTTTATCCTTATCCGCGCACTGTTTACAGCAGTTCAACTATTGTACGCATTGTTGTTGTTTTTACTCGTTTACCCTAGCTCTCAGTCTCTCTCCTCTCGCTATAGCCATTATCATTATCGCCGACAACGGCAGCGCCAACGCTATTGTTATTATCACAGCTACCTTTTCGTATTATTATCAACGTGAACACTTAAAACCCGTTGCTTTCAAATAACGGTATGTGCACGTGATATATATATAAATATATATACATTAGAGCGGGTCGATTTACAGGGAGTCACAAAAAAAAAAACAAAAAAACCGCGTGTGTTGGAAATGTTCTACGGATCAATCTGAACACCTTTCGAGAAAGGGACTTTCAAAGCAAACTGATTGGATCTTACCAGTGTGGTTTTAGACCTGGAAAATCAACCACTGAAGAGGTATTAACCAAATTTTGAAAGAGGTCAATGAAAAGAGGATCGACACACATCACCACTTCTTCGTTTTTAAGGCCGCCTTCGACAGCACAGAAACGAACTGCCTCTATGCCATTATGGCTAAACTTGGTATCTCCTAAAATGGCTGTGTAAACTGACGTTCAGTAACACCAAAAACTCCGTTAGGATCGGGAAAGACCTCTCCGAGCCATTCGATACCAAGCGAGGCTTCAGACAAAGAGACTCCCTGTTGTGTGCCTTCTTCAATCCACTCTTAGAGAAAATAATCCGAGTTGCAAAACTAAATAGCGGAGGTACCATTTTCTATAAGAGTGTTCAGCTGCTGGCGTATGCCGATGATATTGATATCATTGGCCTCAACAACTGTTAGTTCTGCTTTCTTCAGAATGGATAAGGAAACGAAGCAACTGGGTCTGGCAGTGAATGAGGTTAAGATGAAAGATCTCCCGTCAAACAAACAGTCGTCGTGGCTCCGAGACACTGTTGACCATCATAACTTCGAAGTCGGAGATATATTCGTTTATCTTGGAACCTGCATTAACACCAACAACAACGTCAGCCTCGAAATCCATCGCAGAATAACTCTTGGAGGTGCTACTTCGAACTGAGTAGCCAATTGAGAACTAAAGTGCTCTCTCGACATACAAAAACCAGTCACTCATTATTCCCGTCCTGCTATATGGCGCAGAGGCATGGACAATGACAACATCTGAAGATTCAACAGTACGAGTTTTCTAGAGAAAGGTTCTGCGAAAGATTTATTGTACTTTGCGCACTGGCAACGACGAATACCGAAGTCGATAGAACGATGAGCTGTATGAGATATACGACGACATTGACATAGTTCAGCGAATTAAGAGACAGTGACTACGCTGGCTAGGTCATGTCTTCTGAAAGGCCGAAAACACTCCAGCTCTGAAAGTATTCGGCGCAGTACCCGCCGGAGGAAGCAGAGTAAGAGGAAGACCTCCACTCCGTTGATAAGACCAGTTGGGAAGGACTGTTTACACTTGTAATCTCTAATTGGAAACCGACCCGCTCTAATATAAGCATAACTTTATCTACAACAAAGTTGGAACGCACCATGAGCCTCCGAGCGATTTTGTGGTATATTTGGTACTTTGGTTCCGTTATTATACGGCGAATGTACACGGAGACGACCGACCGAACGACAGGCTCAACAAATGCGTCTACACCAATGGCATTTGATGTGGAATTCATTGCAGCACAGCGCTGTGACCTCTTCGGTTGACGCATAGCGGCGACGGCGGCAAACCCATTTCAGCTGGCAAACGGTAACAAAACGTTAAACACAATAGGCGGTGCACAGCTTAATGCCGACTGGGGGTGAGTTGGCAGGAGGTGGAGGTGGCTGCACGTGTTGCGGCAACTAGTTAGTCGACAGCGAATAGATGAACACATCCGCATCGTGCGGCTCCTGTGCCGAGACGCGTGTCTAAGCGATCACGTTACTGCGTACATATATACGTAAACATTACAAAACCCACCCCTCCACCTTTGAGCGCTCGTCAATGTGCTCGTCAGTGTGATGCTCCGTATCGTGTGTCTGTTTTGGGGTTTATTACATGCAATGATGAAATTTTAATTAAATTTTGATGCGGTTGTTAATGTGGGCATATGCCATGAACACCTACATGCCTATTACAGACGAGCCTTTACATACAAATGTGTATGTGCTAACCCCTTTGGGGCGAACTACTACCTCCTTATGACTAGCAGATGATGAGTCCTTAACTACACGCAGACATATGTGAAGGCAACAGGTTGATTCAGAAGTCTCCAGTCCAGTAATGAAAATGTAAGGCGAAGATATTTATGTGTGTTTACAAATTTCGAAATTTTTCATTGTGTCGTTATTAAATAATTTCTTAAATATTGAAAGGCAAGATGAAAAGTTTTAGTATATGTATGTCAAGTGCATGAATCTTATAAGTATCCTTCAAATACGATTCCATCAAATTTCCAATAAATGAAATATATATTTTCGGCATCCATTTCTGTTGCGTACAGTTAGATTAGGCTAGGATAGTGAAATAGGCTGATATTTCGCGATCCCTCGAGTAATTCCCTTTTGGACAGCTAGAGGTGCTAGTCTATTCTGATGCCCAGAACTCTTAGGCATGGAACAAAAAGAAAATCGCACATCGAAAATACTACCGGAGCTTACCAAAAATTAATTGAAGTTGACGATATCAATTCCAGCCAACCCGCCGGGTTCGTAGAAACCTTAGTATGGCGAAAGCTGGACCATAAAGAAGAAAGTATCGAGATGTTTCTACTTCTGCTTCCTCCTTGCAACTTTCACAGGTTGCATTCAGCTTCATCGCCTGAGGGCGAATAGGACAGTGTCCATTGCAGCGATGTAAGCCTTGCTGAGCACTAGTAGCTCAATGAATAATCTCTTACGTTCCACTCTAAGCCAGAAAGCTTTTGCAACGCCACAAGTGATGGTTGAATGAATCCAACGTCCAAATGCACGAAGACAGCGGGACACCTATTTGCTTTCATCCTGATCGAATTTGAGTATGGATGCCCTGTCGTGCAAGCTCATCGGCCTTGCAGCTTCCGAAGATTCCACTGTTGTCAGACACCCAGATACTGCTAGTAAGGACAAGCTTTCAGTTCATTGTCAGCGAACTCAAGGGCTGTATAGCAGCTCTGTTATCGGACTAGATGCATACCTTCCCCCCCTAAAACGAGTAACACTCCGGAGAAGTACATCTGTTGCTACCTTTGCGTTTGCTACTACTTCTGCTTAAAATAGATTATAGTAATCTGGCAGTCTGAAACAAGAGTTGATTGAGAGCTCTCGACAAAAGACTCACCCTTAAACCTCCCCCTAGAGCTTAGATGCATCCACCCATCCATGTTAAAACTCACTGCGCTTCTTTTTCAGCCCACCTACACATCATTCGAAGGTATGTGCACGGAAAAGATGCCACCTGAGCCACAGGCTCCGCGACGCAATGATTTAAGTAAAAGCGGTTGATTACCGGAGATAAAAAGTGGATCACACACGACAACGCCAAATGATAAAGGTTGAGTTTGAGCCGCGATAACTCACCGCAAACGGTAACTAAATCCTACCTGGTTTGCTTATAGGTTGAGCTTAGCAAGGAATCATCTTCTATGAGAGAACGTTCAATTCGGACTTGCAATGTAAACAACTGTGTCGTCTGAAGTAATCGCCTAGAAGCGGCCAGTTTTAGCAATCGAATAATAATTGTGTTTCAAGGGAGATTTTTCTACATCCCCTCGGTTTGTAGTCTAATGTTGTAGTCCTATATCGAACCTCAATCGAACCCCTTGAGTGCAATCCCTACTCCGAGCACTATCAAAAAGTCAACTAGCAATAGCGATCGCCCTTCCACAGGTAATGACAAACTGATCCTGTTCTTGTCATAATGTCTTCTTCTTTACTGGCGTAGACACCGCTTACGCGATTATAGCCGAGTCAACAACAGCGCGCCAGTTGTTTTTTCTCTTCGCTACGTGGCGCTAATTGGATATTCCAAGCGAAGCCAGGTCCTTCTCCACTTGGTCCTTCCTGAAACCTCGCCTAGTCTGAAACCTCGTTTGGTATCGAACGGCTCGGAGAGGTCTTTCTCGATCGTGATGGAGCTTTTGATACTGCTTAGTCAATTTACACAGCCGTATTAGTTTTGCGGGGATACCAAATTCAGACATCGCGGCATAAAGGCAGCTCCTTTTCGTGCTGTCAAAAGCAGCTTTGAAATCGACGAATAGGTGGTGCGTGTCGATTCTCCTTTCACGGGTCCTTAATTCGTTTGCCATGGTCGTCATCAAAAGGGGGGTCACTCATCCGAGCCTTGTTGTTTCCTTTCATTGGGGGTGTTTTTTTCGTGGCGCACAACCCTAAGTAGGGTCACTTTAGCTCGCCTTCAAACGGATCTTCTTAGGCTACCCAGAGGAAACTTGGTCAAAGACCGAAAGTCGTGAGCTGCTTGAGTCATATGTAAAAGAATCGTTTCAGGCCATCCCAACTTTCCTCACTTGCGTCCTCTCATAATATAGCTTTCCATAAAATCGGACGGTTGACTGCGAGACTTTTCTTTCATCTGTTAACATCACGAACCATAACAAAAACGGGAGAAGCAGCGCCGGCAAGTCTTTATGACGAATATTCAAGAATGTGTTTCGCGCGTTTCGCTCAACTTATGGTCGGCCTACTGAGCGTACCATTCGTCATACCATTAGTCATCTTGAGACCCAGCACTCATTATTGGATAATATTCGACCGAATAGAACACGTTGAGAACGCAGTGACGAAAGGAGAGTGTACACGAAGATCGTGAAGGGTCGATTCGGCGCCATTTGCAGCAACTCGGACTGACGTATGAACGACTTGATGCATTCTATGTCGTATGTAAAGCAACAGTTGATAATACCTAAAGTGCAGCAGTGTTGTGAGTAAGTCTAGCGGTGCTCAGTTTACCAAAACTTTCATAAATTTTAGGATCTTAAGTGACAAGCATCGGTCTCTCGCGCATCATGGCATTTATTTTCAGCTGCAAAGTGGCCGCAGCATATTTAAACTCCTCATATTTACCGTTGCGGTAAAATAAGTATCCACCTTTTCCGCTAACCAGTTAGGATTTACCGCTACATATAATGTATATATACATACATTTTAAGCTGTGGTTGAATTACTGTGAAAATATTTAGTAGAAACTACTAAAAGTACTAACTGTGTGCAGATTTAAAAATGCGCCGCGAAGTACCACTTTGATTCAGCAGCTGCAGTGCGAGTGCAACACCTAGTCAGAGGGCGCTGAGCAGGCCCATCGCAATGCCGCAGCTTTAGTTAATGCTTCCGTTAATGCTGTGCATCACGTGTCACTGCATATCGCCAGCCAGCGACCGACAGTGGCGCTTCTTAAGTGGCTTCAGTGGTTTCGCTTACTGCCATTGCCACAGACACTTTGTGGCGCCGCGCCTCGACACGACTCGCTCCAGCGCAGCTCACCGTTCTTGCAGTGGAATTATAAATGCCGCTACACGCTGTCATGACGACGACGACGACGACTACTACTACTAAACTACTGATAGCTGGCGCAGCTGCGCAATGCAGCTATGTTTTGATGGGCTTGATAAACTTTATGTTGTTGCTGTTGTGGGTGTTGTTGCTTCGATGGTGCTGCAATTGCTGCCTCTGCTGTGGCTGTGGCTGTAGCCGTGGCTTTGGCTGTTGCGCTGTTGTCGCCTTAATGGCGTTAAGCTGCTTAGGAATTCAATTATTTTCGTTACAGAAAATTGACTTGACAGCGGTGAAGGACGGGGGAGCGAGCGTGGGAGGTGGCGTCGTAGACAAGTGTACACGTAGTAAGACACGCGGCTAAAGAAACGAACTTAAATAACCTCAAGCAGCCAGCTGAGCAGTGGACTGAGGTGGCAATCGAGGTGTGTATGTGTGCGTGCCTCTGGCAGTTCTGTTGCAAGTGCTTGCAAATATGTTTAGGGAAGGAATAGCGTTCTGTTTGGTTGGCGACAGTCACTGCAGGCGCAGTTTTGACACAACAACAACAAAGTTATGTGACTAAAATCTTAACACTGATTACTTTGGATTAGCCAATGTGGCAACGGAGAAATGCGGAATTAAATATTAACTTGATCGGCTGCTGCAGTGTAATACCAGCTATAAGTATGTACTTACAAATATATTCTATTAAAGCACAGGCATATTTGAAGTCTCTATGTGCCAGCGCGCTTGATTGTCATGAAGGATGTCACGGGCTCCTTGGCGATTGCTTCGCCAAATTGTGCTCAAATTTGTCACAAGGCTTTCGGTCGCATAAATTCGGAGGAGTGGCAGTGGCGAACAATAACTGCTGGCCAAAACTTTTAGTGTTGGAAATATTCAGTTCCTTCCAAGCTTCAATGGACGGATGCGCCGTAAAGCTCCTATTGGTCAGATTTTCGTTATACAATTAAACGGTTCACAGTGTTAGGTTAGATATCGGAAAACCTTTTGGAAATGTGAGTAATTTTTTGCATTTTCGACCGTCGAATTTCCAGTAACTCCGGAGTTAACAAGCTTACAATTTGTTTACTGCGTAAGGGGTCCAAACCCTGATCATTACTCCAGAGCAGTATGGTAGTGGTTTCGGCTACAAGGTCTGACCGGAGGCCTAATTCTGGTAGCACTGGAGGAGTAAGCCTAGAACCTCACTCATGCGGGCTGGCAACTTAAGGAGTATCACTGTGAATGCAGAGTTCCATTGCAACCGTGGGGCGGATCCAAAGTACGGCAGAGGTTCTAGATGGACCTCGAACCCTACCAAGGTGGTTAGTGTGTTCTTACCACACTGCGTTTGCACTGGTGCTGAAAAATGTGTAGCATGCTCAGGGCGCTGATCAACGCATTTATTTGATCCGCTGTGCTTTTGAGAGCCATAGAATAGAGCTGTCGTCAGCAGGTACCCACGTTAAACGCACCGGATTTTACCATTTGTTTAGTTAATTGGCTGATTGAAAAGAGACGTCGCATGAACTTCTTCTTCATTAATCGCATTGTGAAGACTTGCAACCGTGAAGTAAAATGAAATCTCTTATTGTAGCGGCAGAATGTACTTATTTCACACATATGTAAATTTGAAAACTTTAGACGGAGTACGATTTCCGGTTAAGTACATCCGTCTGTAATAAAGAAATCCAAGGAGTCGAATATTAATATTCGGTGGTCGAAAAAGTCTTATTTTTTCTCATACTTATACTAGTAAATAAACAAACAAATATGTATCAATTTGCTCGATCAGTTTTTACCATTTCTCCGCCAGAGACAGTAGTCCATCAGTGTAAATCGAAATTTCCAGAACGGAAGCGAGCGAAGCATACTTGTGCTAAACGAACCGATACAGCATCGTCTCCGTAAACTTCACAAATTTCATTGGTGGCTTGCGTGGCATTCTTCCCTTTTTTATAATTTACCTTTTTTTTGGTTTAATGAGGCCTAAAGTATCACCTTTCCAACAATACGAGTATAAGTATGGTATGACAGAATGTGATTGGCAGCACTAGAGATATACGACTGCATCGACATCTATTGACAAAATAGGAAGCCTTTTTCGACTACCTAATATTAACAATAAAAATGTTTGTATGCAACAAATTTTATAAAAATACAATATAAACTTAATTGTCTATTGATGTGTCGAGTTCATTATACCGAAATTTACGCAATTTTATCATTCTTTTTTAGCAAAGAATTGTAATTTCAGATTGTACTGTAATGCAACGATAAACCTTTAAGAAAACTCAAATACTTCTTATTTATTAAAAGCATTTGTGATACTCTAACACGGGTAAAAAGCTATATAAAAATGCAATTTATATGACCATGGCTGTATTTACCACCGAAACCACTGAAAAGCAATACAGCTGCTTCGTTACAAATACCTTCAATGGGTATTATCTCCTGAGATAGTCAGTTATATCTCCAAACGACTATATATATATTTCTTCTTTAGATTAATTATTTACTGTTGCCTGCCTTTCGCAACTCTAAAACCAAGAGCAAAACAATATGGACGCGGGAGTAATGTTAAATCAACGGCCACCATGGCGTATACGCAACAACTTGAACATAGTAAAGGGTGATTTTTTAAGAGCTTGATAACTTTTTTAAAAAAAAAAACGCATAAAATTTGCAAAATCTCATCGGTTCTTTATTTGAAACGTTAGATTGGTTCATGACATTTACTTTTTGAAGATAATTTTATATTATATTATATTATATATTAGGTTGTCAAAAAAGTCTTGCGGTATTTTCGCTAGTTGGCGCTGAAACCGCGTAGTTCTAGTTTTATTCGTCGCATCGGGTCATGCTATACCTTTTTGGAAAGCTCATTTCACGCGCTAACACGTGTTTGATTAATTGTCGTTTCTTTCAAGTCGTTCGTGAGTTATAGCGTCGAAAACATGGACAAAATAAAGAGAAAATACGGCATATTTTACAGTACTACTACGATAAAGGCAAAAATGTATCTCAAGCCGCCAATAAAATTTGTGCAGTTTATGGACCCGATACAGTTTCCATTTCCACCGCACAACGATGGTTTCAACGTTTTCGTTCTGGTGTAGAGGTGGTCGAAGATGCGCCACGCTTCGGAAAATTGCGATAAAATCGCTGAATTGGGCGTAAGAGACCGGCATAGTAGTCATCAAACCGTTATAAACCATTTGAAAAAGCTTGGAGTCACTAAGAAGCTCGATGTATGGGTACCACACGAATTGATTCAATAAAAATACCGCAAGACTTTTTTGACAACCTTGTTCAAATGAAAACAAACAAAGATGGCTGATTTCTGCGTTTTTCCTACGTTCTCCACTGTGCACACATTTTGCCGATTTTGACTGTTTCTGCTATAAATCCAGGCATTACAAAACAGTTCAGTTCTGCTGAAAAACAACTTTAAATGATTTCAATGACTGCATCACATCATGAATTAGGACAATTTGCATTTCGACACCAGTTGTAAGAAAAAACCGATTTACATACAAAAATTATGCGACTACTTTAAAATTTTCACACATATTTTTCATACTCGTTTCAAACGCTCGTAGAATTATTTAAAAATAAAAATGAATGCTTGCTGCCTTTTCACTAGAAAAACTAGAAATCACTGACATCATGCCTTTTCGCGGTTCTGCAAACATCAAGAATGCAAGAGAATGTTAAATAAAACCTAAAACAGTTTACAGCTCCTTTCGAAAAGGGAAAATCACACATATTTATTGTATTTCTTATAAGAAAATTTATTTAAAAAATTATATATAATAATATTATTTATTCATTTGAGCGACAGTAAGGCTACAGGCACAATGCAATGGAAATATCCGTACGCATTGGGTAATGAACACTTTTTAACCCAACGGTCATTATCCTCGTCATAGACAGATACACTTAATCCGTCGTCAGATTCAAGGCGACCAAAAAGCCAAAGCTTATTGTCTAACGATATGCCTGCAATACGAGCCCAGTCAGCATCCAAACAACAAATCTGCGCAAAATATTCAGTTTGAAACCAAACGATTTCCAAAAATCAACTTCATTTACCTTAGACCAGGTGTTTCGCTGAGGATCATAACGTTCAACACTTTGGCTACGGTTAGCAGAGTACTCGTCTAAAACATAAATATGACCCTTATGTACACTTGCCTGTAATGTAAAATCTAGCAATCTATCAATCATTATATTTTAATCTAACTTACATCAGGAACTACACGACATTCTGTCATATCCGTGCAAGAAGTCCAAGTATTCGAATCCGGATTGTAGCATTCGACAAGTTTTAAATCACCATTACCATTTCTACCGCCCAATACGTAAATTTTATTATTTAGAGTCACTACTCTGCCAAAATATCGTCCAACATTCAAACTGCTCACAGACTCCCAACCATCGGATGGTGTATATCTGGAAGTCAACAAAAAAACATGAGTTCTACATAAATATGATATCTAAATTGATATGAAAAGCATTGCGTTTGTTAGCTTAATGAACATCAACTAAGAAATCATCTGATTTAAAAACTTGGAATAATTCAAGTCTTAAAGAAGTCGCTGGCGAAGTCAGATGGTGTGGGTGTACTTAAAGCCTAGCATTGCCTCTACGTTTGTAGATTTCACTTTATAAAGTTTTGGAAGTTGAGATTACAGGAGCAAGTGCCTTGACTCAATACCCTCTTTCCTAAATATATAAGTACTTTGTTTTGTATACCATCCACATTATTCTAAAGCAATTTATCGAAAATCCTTTCACTATTAAGCTTAAAGTTAAAGTTAACCTAAAATTGTTAAAGCTCACAATCGCCATCGTTAAGTAATTCGTTACAGAATTATACATATTTACCGTTCCACCGACGACAAAGCCTTGCCTCCTTCTAAACCACCAATCGCGTAGATTTTACCATCTAATTCGACCACACAATGTCCGTGTCTTGCTTGCTTCATGGCGCACAAATTTGTCCATGTCTTATTTCGTATATTCAAGCTGCGGACGATGTTGGATATGGCACCACTTTTACAACCGCCAATAAATAATATGTTATCATCCTTTAAAATCATACAATAATAAGAGTAATCGATTTCTAAACTCGCATATTCCAGCCACTTATCCTCAGCTTTGTTATATTGCAGCAGATTGTGATACGTCTATTCCAAAAATATTAGGCGTAGAAGAATTTAAGATTATAATTTTTGAATAAAAGCCGCAGTGTGCGCTTACCTCTGAGTGGCAAAGCGCCAGGAATGTTTTCTCACACGTAGCACGTGGTTCTGTGAATCGCATATTTATCCTTGTTCGTGCTGCAGGCTCTCTGATCCACGATATCGCCTTGAAAGCCAATAGCTCACAACCAGGCAACGGCTGTATGTGTGTCAACAGAAAGTCCGCATTGAATTGGGTAAGCCGGAGACAAGCTATTAAAGATGGCAGTGCCTCTTGACGCGCAGGAACATCGTAATTGAACCAGCGTTTTATGGCTTCATAGGCATCTTCCTCACGAGTTATATTCAAATTGTCAAATTCGAGAATACGTTGCAATTTTTCTACATCAAAACTCAGAAACTCAACGCGTCGACTGATCTACATAGTATTATTAGAAACAAACTGTCGATTACACAAGTACAGCTCTTGTGAGGCATTATACTCACCTCTATGAAGTTCTTTATTTCATATTGGATGAGGTTTTGCTTAAGCCGTTCACACTGTGTTTCTCGTTCAAGCGTGTAAACAGCCTGCAAAGTATATTCATTGATATGTGTTGTGAGGTAGTCAACACAACTATTTATGGCATCATACAATTGCAAAATGAGTGCCGCCTTTAGCATGGCACCAACATTGTTAACGGTAATGAGGGCCTCTCCGGTGTAACAAAAGGTTATTAGACGCTCAAAAATATCGCTATCGATATCATTTATCTCGAAGACGGGATTATTGCCTTGCGCGCCATTGAAAAGGATCTCGAAGTAGGGGCTCGCTGCTGCGAGTATCAAACGATGCGCGGGTACACTGTGCCATTCAAAAATTATAAATATTAATCTAATTCATTTTGTGTAAGCTGAGGACAAAGTAATACTTACACAGCCGTTGGGTTTGATACTTTAAATGTCACATCGATTAGAGACTGTTCGTCGTAGAAGCTAAGTATTTTTGACATTAATTTCTGCATGAAGCGGTTCTGTTCACTGGAATTGCTCTGAAAAGCAGGTCCTTCCGTACAACTCGTGGCCATTGCTAGTTAGTGGGCTTTCCTTTTGTAATAAAAAGAAAAAAACGATATGGAATAAAATGTTTTAAATAATTAAATTCAACTCGACTTTTGCTTTGAAGCTATCAAGTAGAATAAGTAATCTTATAGTCTATAGATTAATGCAACCTTCCGATATTCGAACCTTTCTCCAGCTCAACTGTTTCCGATAAAGTGATTTTCCCGACTTTCAGAGGACTATGAATGGATTATGTCAGTCAATATGTGTAATATTTGAAAGAAATTAAAGGAAAGGAAAGAAATGTGTTCTTAAACATAATATGAAACGATGTCACTATTTTTTTATATTCATTGCAAATCCTCCAAATCCTTAACACAAACGCTAAAAACAATTTCTTTATATTTTAAATTTAACAATTTTTGTTTGAATCGGATTCAAATTTACTACCCAACAAGCCCGCAATGAAAGTACCGTTTTCACATATTTCAGTGTAGATTGTTTCATTACAGATCTACTATTTTAACATTGCATGTTTATTTGTATATATATAAAATTTGTTAAACTTAGAAAAATCGTATTTATTGCTTTTGAAAATGTTGAACTTCAAATGCAAACATCTTCAAAGCGGTGCTTATGCGAACGGCAGAAATAATTGGTTAAAGTCACGCCGAGTTCGGGGGTTTACCAATATACTAATTACTCGAAATATGTCACTCTGAGCGCTGCAATTTCAAGTGCTCTCAACTGTTGACTCATACTTTGTGCGGACCGGATGAGGTCTCGGCACCGAATGCATATTATGAATGCACGAAAGCAGTTTTCTTTGTTGCTGTCCAAAACTACGCAGTTATTCAAAACGTTGGTATAATTCCCGTTATTACAATAAAGTGTAGAAACAATATTCGAAATGAAAACTTATGCTTTCTGACATTTTAACATTTACATGTATTAATTTTTTGTAAATACTTACGGATATAGAGAAAAGTAGAAATGTAAGCACACTCGTCACAGCACAAATTAAAGTCAACTAAACTCTTTCGCTTAGCTGGTCACACAATACCCCAGTTAAAACATTTTTCTACATCCGAGCTACTAAGTGCAACGATAATATAGAGAAGAGAACACTTTGCGCTCTCGCAAATATAACATTCATGTCTCTGTGTTGATGAGGTTTAAAGTGTTAATATAGTTCTGCTCTCAGAGTAGCCAGACTTTATGTAAAGATCAGTAAAATATCTAAGATCATTTAACATTACCAAAGCGGTTAGGGTAAGTCAATTCGACAATATTCTGCTGTCTGCGTATGTGAAGTTCAGTATTCTAAAATACTGAATATTTGAACTAGTGTAGAGATATACATTTTTTGGATATCGATCGTAAGATTTTAACAATAATAACTATTGCAACAGTATTATTCATTCAAGTAAAGCCATCGGCACAACCAAACTTAAATAACTGTCTTCTCTTGGCAAGCGCGTCTTTTCAATCCACTCATCATTTTCGTCAGCGTTCCACTTCTCCAATGCCTCAAAGCTGATTCAACATACATATTTACTATTATATTATAAATGCAGTCGACACACACTTCACTCGGCTGTAAAACACAAATCTACGATCAAAAAAACAAATTGTAAAAGATCTTGCTGAAGTACCTACATACATACATTCTCCCATCTAACTTCTGTCCATTTATCTATTCGTCGTTTGTAATATAATCAGCGTTATCACATCCGCAATATATGTAAGTGCGTCCGTGGTGAGTGGTTATCTAAAATCTACGTTATAAAACTAATATGTGTGTGCAGTTTTGTTGATTGCACTTACACTAAGCTGACCACGAGCCTTATGCATATTCGCGTATGAAGTTCAAATGTGTATCGTCGCATACAACAGAATTGAGGTACTGGACGTCACTTTTATACCCAATAATAAAAAGTTTGGCAGTTAAAGCCATTGCGGGAGCATCTGAACGTGGCCATTCCATAGTTTTTATGGATGTCCCTTGCTTGTCAGGAGCTAGCCTAAGTATATAGCGAAGGATTTAGAAGTGAAGCAGTATGGAACATTTTAAACGATCCCCCTAATGAGTCGGAACAAAACATACTTATTTTGTTGCCCAATACGGCAACTTTGGCATTTAATGAGGAGTAGGTATCGGAAGAGCTCACATGATGATAGGGAATTCAATATCGATTCTTATTTTTTACACGAGAAAATTAAAAGTACCGCAAGTGCTGCGATTTCTGATAAGAACTCCATGCAAAACTTGTCGCGAATATCGGAAGTGATTCAGCGCTATATTATATATGTATGTATATATACTTATATATGGGTTATGAGTAACAAGAAAATAGTGTCGAAGTGCTGCGAGAGTGAAAGTATTCTTTAAGTAGAGCAGTGGTCGGCATTTCTTAGCACAATTGTGCAAACTAACTTCACACGTACGCTTACGCTCTATCGTTCATACGCTGAACACAATGGTTGCGACAGACGACAAACGACATCTGTCAAATATTAAAATACACACGTTCTTATGGACACTGTTATTTTGACAGCTGCACGACTACACGACGGTAGGCCGACAGTTGTCGTTCTCGCTAACTTCAATATTCTCCTATATTTGCCAACGACAGTAGAGTTGACAGTAGAATGGAAGATAGAGAGATGAGGAAGAGTGGTGATGCCACTAATATGTAAAATATAAAATTATTCACAGCTCTTACAAACTTGACGTTATTTTACAAATAAAAGCATAAAATAGCTCTATTATATCATTTGTAATAACAATTGATAATTTAAAACAAAAATATATACCTATTTACTTATTTTTTGCATACAAAATTTCACTTTGAACAAAATATTAAAATTTCATTGAAGTGCA
The DNA here is from genome assembly GCA_037783105.1 of Bactrocera zonata. Lineage (NCBI taxonomy): Eukaryota > Metazoa > Arthropoda > Insecta > Diptera > Tephritidae > Bactrocera > Bactrocera zonata. The sequence continues at coordinate 22,661 of JBAWJQ010001082.1, read as the reverse complement.
AGGTATTAGTATGGCCACAACGAAATTGTGTACATGCAAAATGGACAGCTGTGTTGTCTTGTGTACATGCGTTCATGTAGTAGGATGCACAACGCCGTTTTCAGTTCACTGTCGTGATGCCATGTCGTGTCGTAAGCATTGTATTCAGCATATGACAGTAGTGCCTTGTCTGTGTAGTGATTGAGAGCGAGAGGAAACGGGCGCGTTTATGTGATGTTTATATGAAAACTTCTCTAACATGAAACATCCTAAGGCTCGCGCATAATAATCATTATCGCTGAAGGATCGCAACGTTGCACAACTTAGATGGAAATTTCTTCGCAATAAGTTGCAGAGGCTTGGATAAAGATCATTGTAGTCCATACAAAATAGAGTAATACCTTACTGTTAGACCTAAATCAATTATAAGTACACCGCTGCTCTGCACTGCTCAGAATTGAACGGCGTCGCTCTGCCATTTCTGCAATCGTTGCTGTTTGCTGCCACTGCGAACGTCTATCGTCTCTGCTACTCTCGCACTGCACTGCAAATACTTGATCGCTGTCGCTACCACTGCTCGCTGCTACTGCTCGCTGTTCCTGTTCGCTGCTTAGCTATCAATATCGCTGATACGCTAATACGTCGCTCGTATGTGATCACGCATCACATTGCATCGCTGCCGCTGCCCTTGCAATGCTTTCGTCGCTCTTATTTGGTCACACCATCGCTATTGCTTACTCGCATATCGCTGCAGCTCCCAACATACACGTTTAAACACAACGCACCATTTGAGCGGGATTCTGGATTTAAAGCAGTCTAATCGCAAGTATAAAACTATTTATATTATACTCATTCGTCATTATATCGCAAAATTTATATCGTTTTCTAACAAACGTACAATTTATTTTTGGAAGTTTTTCAAAAATTGCTGAACATTTTAAACATGTCTTTGGAAGAACTCAAACAACAACGGGCTAATATTAAGAAAAATATTTCTCGCATACAAAACATTGACCAAGCCAGTCTACGGCCAGGCGTTAAAATACTTTCAGCAGCTGAATACAAATGCCGACTAGGTATTCTGGAATCTTTTTTCAAAAATGTGTTGTTTACACAGACGGAAATTGAAAGGATAGGTGCTGAGGATTGCGGTCGCATGGATCTTGAAGAGCTGTATAGAACCACAAAGTTAATTATTTAGTCTCAAGTTACCGAGGATTCCAGCACCACACTCTCCGACACCACTTGCGTAACTCAAACTTCCTACATTCAACGGCAAATACTCGAACTGTCAAAATTTCATAACCTCTTTTCAGCAAATTATTGATATAGAATATAACTTATCTTGCAAATTGTTCTTCATTGGCTTCAAATGTATTCGAGTACACTTTCAACTTTTGTTGGGAATAGAGTATAGGAGATTCAGGATTTGACTGTGGATGCTTGTTGGAGACATGTGCCAACGAATAGCAATCCAGCAGACATTGTTTCCAGAGGAGCACACCATTAGAACTCACTACTTTAATTTGGTTTAATCGCCCTGAGTTTCTATGCGAAGATGAAAGAAAATGGCCTAATGGAAAAAGTAATGACGTTGATATGGAAACTGTCAATGCTGAAATGCGTAAATCAGTATTTACCATAATTATAAACAATAATTATCTTCTTGAAGCGCTTGAAAGGTACAGCACTCATACTCGTGATGTGCGGATTGTCTTATGGATGCTATGTTTTTACACTAGACTTAAAAAAGATAACACGAAAATGGTGGATGAACTACTTACTCCGGTGTTGGGAACGTTCAACAACAGCATTACGCTGCAGATATTCGATTGTTGCAGCGAAATTCAATGACAAATGGTATAATACAAAATTTTAAGTCCGTTCTTGGAAACAACTTAAGGATATTTGTTTGCTTCGTGACAGAGGCTGTCCACATCGCAGTCATTTCTGACTTATGTATCTACGGATGCATTTTTGACATCACTCAAATGAATGATTGGAAGAAGAGAGATATATATTCTGATAATGCAACTAATTTCGTCGGAGCTTTCAGCTAACTTTTAGAACGGAAAGCCTTTCTCTATCACCACTTTCGTCTGACACTGTTTGAAAATCCTTTCACCGAGGCCGGGATGTTGGGTCACCTAACGATACACCCTATTAGTTGTTAAGTTATTTTAAGTTTAATTACTCATATATAATATAAGAGCATACAATCAATTGTGCTTACAAACATATGAATATGCATTCTAAGGTATTATAAATTATACATGAATAATGCTCCCACATAACTCATTTGTATATATATGTTCACGTAAGCATATGTTCGCACTCCTTTTGTGTGACTCTTTCGCATGTGCATGCATATGGACATCCATCGAAAATATTAGCATAAGCCTAATCATGGTAACTAATTATATTTTTATTCTATCAAATAATACAGTCTGTTGCTGACCACCAAAGTGTCAAGTTTTCCATTTTCTACTTCCTCTTCCAATTTAATTACACAGCCCGGTTTCTTATTTAAATCATTGTTGTTTCGTTGAACTAACGCGGTTGGGAAAAACTCTTCCTGATCCTCCAGCACTAACAAAAATTAACACCTTGAGTAATTTTAATTCTTTAAACAACAGTCTCTAATTAGCTGTCGCACTTAATTCATCTTCTAATTGTAACGCGTTACTATTCGTGAAAAAACTAACAGAATTTCAACTGAACAATTACAAAACTGAGGGAATTTCGTATTAAATAGAGTAACACAAACAGTGCAAGTTTCCTTTCGCAATAAAAATAACGGAATATCAAAACATTTTATCATTATACTTATCGGCATCCTATAAAAAGGGAGCGTTTCTAATTAGCTGTCAACAGCTGTACATCTAAATATATATATATATATGAACAAAAAACCGAAAGCAAAGCAATGTTGACGCGGGAGTTAAGCAAAATCAGAGGCCACCATGGCGTATACGCAACAACTTGAACAGAGTATATTATATATTACATTTTAGGGTAAAATAATGCCAGTCTATATATTTGAATATGTTATATATAAATATGTGTGCTGGTTTAAAACATTATTTACCATAAACTCAGGCATTATTAAAAAGTTGAATTTTGCTAAAAAACATAACTTTAAATGAGTGCAATGATTGCATCACATCAAGAATTAGGCCAATTTGCATTACGACAATAATTATAAGAAAAAATCGGTAAATAATCTCTGCACATAATAATACATACAAAAATTATGTAATAAATTTAAATTTTTCACTCATATTTATAAACTAGTTTAAAACGATGGAGAAAATATTGGAAAAATGAGAGGGAATACCCATTTGGGTCTTCCTCGCTGTCCTTTCGCCAAAAATCTACAAACCACTGACACCAACACAATTCCACTGGTGAATTTCAGCGTTACCAACTGAACACTAAATAAACTATTTCAAAACGAAATTCCAATTTATTTAAATATTTGGTACGAATGCCTTACTTCAAAGACCTTAGAGCTATATCGAACGATGAATGTGATGGAATCCCTCGACAGTGTTTAACAACAGAGCGCACTCAGTATCGAAACAACTTTCATGTAAAGATTTTGAGTTATTATCTGCTCCAGTACCAGTAGTTTTACTGAAGAGAATTTCTCTCGAAGGAGATTTCACATATTTTGATCCAACGCACAGTGTACGTTTAGTACAAGCTAGGGGGACAAAAATATTTTAGTTTGAAATTTAATTGTTTTGGTCGTGTTGATTAATGATTTTGAGTTTCAATAAAAAATCCAGGCAAATTACTGTGCAACGGTGCAATCAAAGCCCTTACAATAGATGGCATAAATTTTGTACATATCAATTCCTCATCTATAAGCTTAACCAAATGGTTCTCAGCCATCTGACTTGGAGCAATATCCGAGATAAGCAGCACCCTCTCTGATAAGTCGTGTTCAAATGTCAATAAAAAGCTAATCGATTTCGTTATTTCCACATACTTCAATGTTAAAGTGATCGGAAACACATTTTTTTAACAAGATGAAAATTTTTATCGCAGTTTATATAGCTAAAGTGTAAAAATTTGTTTTTAAAGGTTTCGGGTGCTGAGATTTTTCAATGACCAAAAGAGACAATTTGTTAATTCTGCTTTATTGTTTTCTTCTTTTAGGTCTAAACGCTTCTGCAGGCATAACGTACATTTCTAGGAAACAATTTCCAATACAAAAAAAAAAAAACACAAAACACTTTCATTTGCATAACAAAATTCTCGGAAAATGTCATTTACTTTTATTATATTTTCCATCTTTCATATGGTTCTACGCTGTCCATATTTTGACGAGAGGTTTTCACCACTTTCTTATGTAAAACATAAACAATGCCTTTTTTAATTTAGTCATTCAAGCTTTACTGAGAAACAAGTTTCCACTGTAGAAGTTAGATTGAAACTTTCTCGCTATTTACAATCTTAGATGAATATTTTCGACAATCTGCTCCATTCTAAAAAGTGCACTTTGTTTAAGTTACTCAGGTACCTCGTGTTCCTCAATTTTAGTTTTAGCTTATGGTATAAACCGTCGACCTCGAATTTCATACTTCACAAATGTAGGTTTTGTTGATTTCAGTAAAGAAAAATCGTCCGAAACCATTAGTTTATTTTCCAATGGTTTCGACTTTAAATTCCACATTCTGATCCCAACGAAAAAATACTATGAACTGAAAATACGCGTCCAACGCGCATACGCATGCTTCCTAAAACATTTTTTCCACGGCGACAAATATTCAAAAATCATACATCGCATGAATTTGTGATTTTGCTTCCAGAAGAGAAATGCGACAACTTCGCAAAACGCAATGGCAAAAGTGGCAACATGGCAATTGTGTCGTTTTTATAACATTTTTCAGTAACCATTTCCTGGCTTATTGTCAAGACTCAATTGTCGATATGCGTGTTTATTTTCTTTACTAAAGTCATTCCTTGAATAGTTATACGCGTTTACAGTCAAGTTCATTGTGTTTATCATAATTACTTAAGTTATATTTCAGATTATATTCAGCAAAAGCTTGGAAATTTGTTTGGTGAGGCTAACCTGTGTAGCATACGCTTTTTCCAAAGCAAGGACACTAAATATTTTAGTTTGTCAAAAAAGTCTTGCGGTATTTTCGCTAGTTGGCGCTGAAAGCGCGTAGTTCTAGTTTTATTCGTCGCATCGGGTCATGCTATACCTTTTTGGAAAGCTCATTTCACGCGCTAACACGTGTTTGATTGATTGTCCTTTCTTTTAAGTCGTTCGCGAGTTATAGCGTCGCAAACATGGAGCAAAATAAAGAGAAAATACGGCATATTTTACAGTACTACTACGATAAAGGCAAAAATGCAACTCAAGCTGCCAATAAAATTTGTGCAGTTTATGGACCCAATACAGTTTCCATTTCCACCGCACAACGATGGTTTCAACGTTTTCGTTCTGGTGTAGAGGTGGTCGAAGAAGCGCCACGCTCCGGAAGGCCTGTCGTCGAAAATTGCGATAAATCGATGAATTGGTCGAAAGGGACCGGCATAGTAGCAGCCGCATGAGTCATCAAACCATTATAAATCATTTCAATAAATCATTCAATAAAAATACCGGAAGACTTTTTTGACAACCTAATATATCTTTGGTATTTCTTGGAGGAGGATTTATTGCAAAAAATATTTTTTAATATTGTTTATTCATTTCGACGTCATTATGTCTACAAGCAGAACAAAACAGGAACATATGTCTACTTAGACCTACACATATGGACTGAAACACATGGCTTGGCAGCAGATAACCCACCAATAGCCTAAAGTTTATTGTCTAGAGATACGCAAGATATGTTAAAAGCGTTAACTTCCCCGAAAATCTGCAAAATGTTGTCAAGAATATTCAGTTTGACTTCAAGCGATTGACAGAAATTAACTCAATATACCTTACACCACTCGTTTCTCTGAGGATTGTATCGTTCAACATCGCTACCATTGTGGAGCTGCCTGTTATATAAAAAGTAGCAATAAGCGTTGTATTTCATTTTAATAGAGCTAAGAGGGCGACCAAATAAATCAGTGACTATTTTCAATTGGAAAATTTTGGTTATTTTTATTGAAGCGGAGCTACTTTTCCTGGTTTTGAAAACTCTAGAACAGACTTGTCACGGTGAAATAAAATGTAATCTCTTATTGTAGCGGCAGTATGTATTCCACAAATAAAATTGAAAACTTTAGACAGAATACGAATTCCGGTTATGTACATCCAACTGAAGTAAAAGAAATCCAAGGAGTCGAATGTTAATATTCGGTGGTCAAAAACGTATTTTCGTATTTCAAATCATCTAACTTCAATTTATTGTTTTTTTTTATAATTATACTAATAAATAAATAAACAAATATGTTCCAATTTGGTCGACCACTTTTTACCCTTTCAGAGATTATTCTATCAGTGTATAACTTTCGTCAATTTAAATCGAAATTTCCAGAACGGAAGCGAGCGAACCACTCTTGTGCTACATGAACTGATCTCCGTAAATTTCACAAATTTCATTAGTGGATTGTGTGGCATTCTTCCCTTTTTTATAATTTGCGTTTTGTTTGGTTAAATGAAGCTTAAAATCTCACCTTTCCAACAATATATGGCATGACACAATGTGATTGGCAGCACTGGAGATATACGACTGCAACGAGATCTATTGACAAAATAGGAAAAGACTTTTTCGACTACCTAATATTAACAATAAAAATGTTTGCATGACCATTTATGTGTCGAGTTCATTATACCAAAGTTTACGCATTTTTATAATTATTTTTTTAGCAATTCTTCTACTTCAGATTGTACTGTAATGCAAAGAATGAACCTTTAAAAACCCCAAATACTTGTTATTTATTAAAAGAATTTATTATACTCTAACACAGGTAAGAAGCTATAAAAAATGTGCTATTTATACGTCCATTTATTTTTTACTACCTTTAGATTTTAAAAGACCGCAAAGCAATACAGCTGCTTCGTTATAAATTCTTACAATGACTGTAATACCTTCAATGGGTATTATCTCCTGAGATAGTCAGTTATATCTCCAAAGGATACATTATAAAAATCTATATATTTCTTTTTTAGATTAATTAGTTATTTTTGCTTGCCTTTCGCAACTCTGAAAACAAGAGCAAAACAATATTGACGCGAGAGTTAAATTAAGTCAAAGGCCACCATGGCGTATACGCGACATCTTGAACAGAGTATGTTTTTAGGGTATAATCGTGTCACTATATAAATAATAATTAGAATATGTAACATATGGATATGTGTGCAGATTTAAAACATTATTAAAAACATTATTAAAAACATTATTCAAAAGTTGAATTCCGCCGAAAAGACAACTTTAAATGAGTTCAATGGCTGCAACACATAATGAATAAGGCCAATTTGCATTTCAACACCAATTGTAAGCAAAAATCGATAAATAATCTCGGCATATAACAATATATACAGAAATCATGCAACTAATTTAAAATTTTCAGAAATATTTTATATATTCGTTTCAAACGATTCTGGAAAGGTTTAAAAAATTAAAAGGAATGCCTTTAGGATCTTCATCGCTGCCCTTTCGCCAAACAAACCAGAAACCACTGACAGCACGCTTTTTCGTGCTTCTGTAAACAGCAAGGATGCAAGAGAATGTTAAATAAAACCTACAAGAGTTTGCCGCTCCTTTCAATAAGAGAAAATCACACATATTAATTGTATTTCTTTTAGGAAAATTTATTAAAAAATATATGTATATATAATAATATTATTTATTCATTTCAACGACACTAAGGCTACAGGCACAATAAAAGGGATATATCTATCTACATTGGGTAATGAACACTTTTTAACCCAACCGTCATTATCTTCGTCATAGACAGATACACTCAACCTGTCGTCATGATTTAGGGCGACCAAAAAACCATAGCTTATTGTCTAACGATATGCCTGCAATACGAGCCCAGTCAGCTTCCAAACAACAAATCTGCGTAAAATATTCAGTTCAGAAACCAAACGATTGGCAAAAATAAACTTAATTTACCTTAGACCAGGTGTTTTGCTGGGGATCATAACGTTCAACACTTTGGCTACGGTTAGCCGAGTACTTGTCTAAAACATAAATATGACCATTATGTGCAGCTACCTGTAATGTAAAATCTAGCAATATATCAATCATTATTTTTTAATCTAACTTACACAAGGTGAAACGCGACATTCTGTCATATCCGCGCAAGAAGTCCAAGTATTGGAATCCGGATTGAAGCATTCGACACAGTTTTAAGGCTCCACTAACATTTCTACCGCCCAGTACGTAAAGTTTACCATTCAAAATCGCTGCACTGGCATCGATATCGTCCAACCCTCAAACTGTTCACGAACTCCCAACCATCGGATGGCGTATATCTGGAAATCAATAATAAAAAAAAGCCATGAGTTCTAAATATGATATCTAAATTGATATGAAAAGCTTTGCGTTTGTTAGCTTAATGAGCGTCAACTAAGAAATTGTCTGATTTAAAAACTTGAAGTATTCTAAAGAAGTCGCTGGCAATGTCAGATGGTGTGAGTGTACTTAAAGCCAGAGGCCATTATTTGACGAGGCAACACTAAAACGTTTCTAGATTTCAATTTATAAAGTTTTTGGAGTTGAGATCTCAGGAGCAAGTGCCTTGACTCTACACCCTCTTCCTTGAATATATAAGTACTTTATTTTGCACACCATCCACATTACTCTAAGGCAACTTACGATAATCTATGCTTTCACCGTTAAGGTTAAACCTGAAACCTGAATTTTTAAAGCTCACAATCACCATCGTTAAGTATTTCATTACAGAATTATATATATTTACCTTTCCACCGACGACAAAACCTTTTTACCCTCTAAGCCACCAATCGCGTAGATTTTACCATCTAATTCGACAACACAGTGTGAGCTTCTTGCTTGATTCATTTCGCACAAATTTTGCCATGTCTTATTTCGTATACTCCAACTGCAGACGATGTTGAATGTGGCACCACTTTTATTACCACCAAAAAATATTAAATTATCATTATTTAACTTCGTGGTAAAAGCCGTGTAGTCGATTTTTAAAGTTGCATATTCTTGCCACTTATCCTCAGCTTTGTTGTATTGCAGCAGATTGCGATCCATCTAATCCAAAAATGTTAGAAGAATTTAAGATTATAATTCTTGAATATAAGCCACAGTGTGCGCTTACCTCTGACTCGCCAAAGCACCAGGAATGTTTTCTCACAAGTAGCACGTGGTTCTGTGAATCGCATATTTATCATTGCTCGTGCTGCAGGGTCTCCGTTCCATGATATCGCCTTGAAGGCCAGCAGCTCACAACCAGGTAACGGCTGTATGTGTGTCAACAGAAAGTCCGCATCGAACTGAGTAAGCCGGAGACAAGCTATTAAAGATGGCAGTGCCTCTTGACGTGCAGGAACATCGTAATTGAACCAGCGTTTTATGGCATCGTAGGCATCTTCCTCACGAGTTATATTCAAATTGTCAGATTCCAGAATACGTTGCAATTTTTCTACATCAAAACTCAGAAACTCAACGCGTCGACTGATCTAGTATTATTAGAAACAAAATGTCGATTACACAATTATCGCTCTTGTGGGCATTATACTCACCTCCATGAAGTTCTTTATTTCGTATTCGATGAGTTTTTGCTTAAGCCGTTCACACTGTGTTTCTCGCTCAAGCGTGTAAGCAGCTTGCAAAGTATATTCATTGATATGTGTTGTGAGGTAGTCAACACAACTATTTATGGCATCGTCCAATTGCAGAACGATTGCCGCCTTTAGCATGGCACCGACATTGTTAACGGTAATAAGGGCCTCTCCGGTGTAACAAAATGTTATTAGACGCTCAAAGATATCGCTATCGATATCATTTATTTCGAAGACAGGATCGACGCCCTTGAAAAGGTTCTCGAAGTAGGGACTCGCTCCTGCGAGTATCAAACGATGCGCGGGTACACTGTGAAGACCAAAAATTATAAATATTAATCTAAATCATTTTATGTAAGCTGAGGACAAAGTAATACTTACACAGCCGTTGGGTTTGATACTTTAAATGTCACATCGATTAGAGACTGTTCGTCGTAGAAGCAAAATATTTTCGCCATTAATTTCTCCATGAAGCGATTCAGCCCACTGGAATTACTCTGTGGAGCAAGTGTTTGAGCACAACTCGTGGCCATTATTAGTTACTGAACTTTCCTTTTGTAATAAGAAAAATTATTTATTTAATAAAATATTTCAAATAAGTTGTTAAATGCACTGGAAGTTCGTTTTCAAGCTGTCTGGTAAGCACTATATCTGCGCCCGGTCAGTGACTGTGACCTTACCTTAGCAACTTTGGTGGCGCGTTGAACTCAGTGCCTGACAATAAGCTAACCGCAATGTTTTATTAGTAGTTATCGCAGCTTTCAAACGAACGTTCCAGAACCTCTATGAGTGGAAAGTTAATAAAAAGATGTCTTAATAAGCTCAAGATCTCTCGCTCTTGTTATTAGTTACGCCTTAAATGAGACCTCTGTAGAAATACCATACTTGAAGTAGCTCATTTTCCAATCTACACCCAAAATCACTTTTTTGTTAGTTTTTCACATGGAATTTCTTTAGGAAAAAAATAATAATCTTGGTTGATCCAACACCAGGCTGTTCATAGTTCTTTTGCGTGCCGAAAGGAGTGCGAAAAGATTATGAACACCCCAGTCTGGGTTATTTTTTTGAAGCGTGGCCGAAGGTAGCCTGTGAAGTATGAGTGTGCGAAGTAGATACTTTTCAAAATAATCTTTGTTTCTTATAAAACGCACTATAAGTCCGGATATGTTTCAAAGAGTACAGTGTTATTACAGCTAAGTGAACTAAATTCTGCAGAATTGCGTCGTTACAACAACAACTAATTTGAGAGAAAAATTTGTTAAATATACTTACACATCGCTCATTTGCTGCAAGACCGGCATAAGTCAAAAAAATCGATTTGCCAGAAAACGCGTTTAAAGTTTTCACCTGACTATAACCTTATATGGAAAACAGGAAATATATTCTCTTCTCAAGCGGAGCATATACGAGGTATTCATATGAATTTTTCACTCAACATGAAGTATGATATAACGAACAATTCTACAGCATTAACTCAAAAATCACGTTTTTTGATTTATGCCGCTCTTGCAGCAAATGAGCGATATGTACACAGTGTCTCACAGCTAAAAAGATGCAGCAACGAAATGAGAAAGCGATTAGTAAAAATTCATGTTTATATTGCGAAATACATTTTTTAATTTACGTTAAAACTTGTAGAATTAAAAAAAAACGCTAAAAATATTTATGCTTTATAAAAGCTTAAGTAAAAACTTATTCGTATACCTAAATAAATGTCAGCTCACAGTCGAATAAAAAGAAATCAAGAAATCGGGTCTTAATAAAATATTTAACGAAAGTGATTTCCGTTGGATTGTACGAAACTACGCGAAAACTGTCATTCCAGTCCAGCTTTAAGCAAGGAGGTAAAAAAAAAATTCCTGGGGAAAAGATTTATCCGGAAGCCATATGAAGAGTGCTCAGGAAAGTTGGTTTCAATGGTCGAACAGCACGATATAAATCACACATCACAGCTAAAAGTCGAAGTACAAGGTTGAAGCTCGCAAACGAATATTTACATAAAAGTAAAAGCTTCTGGAATTTCGTAATTTTTATAGATGACAGTAAATTCAAGCTGTTTAGATCGGATAGAAAGAATCTGTGTATTGAGAAAAATATTGAGCTGCAACCGCAAACTCGTAAATATTGTAGAGGAGCGTGTAGTGGTGTGAGGTTCATGTCGAATTCTCGAGTCAGCAATTCGTAATTTATCGATAGTTTTATGAACAAGAGTGTGTTTCTGGATATTTTGAAACGAAATTTGCTACAAAGTGGCGCGAAATTAAATATCGCCGTCAACTTTCGGTACTACGAAGATAATGATGCTAAACTTAAATACGAAGTTGGCTTATTTGGAACTGTGAGCACATGTGTACATACATATGTACATATGTAAGTAGTACAAACACCAGCACTGTCTCCAGATTGAAATGCAATTGAGAATCTGTGATCAGTTTTGGATTGGAGGGATTCTAAAATATGCAATTCGAAATAAAGTCGCTTGAAAACCGCCTTGCAAGCAGAATGAAACAAAATTGCTCCTAGCGACACAGAAATTGGTGAAATGCAAGCCTAAACGTATGAAAGCACTAGTAGATACTAAGGGGTATACCACCAGCTATTAACCAGCCTAAAATTTACATTGTCCTTTAATGTATTGCAGTTTGGTTTTCGTTACTGCAACATTTTCGCAATTGAATTAAACTGAAATTAGCTTTTGTTGTTGATTTAATATTACAAAATCCGAATTTTTTAAAGCATACATTAAATGGTTTATCTGCCGCTGTTCAGTGATATTCTATATTTAGAGTTTTTGGAAAATGAATTTGGTTTTCAGGTAATACTTTCCTTAGTACTTTTCATATGATTTCATCACTTGGGCTGTGAGCGACTGTACATAAATTAATGAAAAATTCAATTTTCGCTCTCGGTTTTGCAATATTTGCGTCAAACGACAAAGGGAATTCCTCCTTTGGGGGTTCTAAACTAAACAGTTACCTTATTTTTAATATACACAAGTAAACACATATGTACATATGTATGTATACATATTTATTGTTTTTTCTTCTTATCTCAATCCACAAAATGTGGTTACTAAATAGGTGGCTTGACAGTTTTATTCGTTCAATTAATTGCCCTATAAGCAAATTGAAAAGATCAACAAACAACGCTTCGCCGGCCAAAGTTCCGTCAACAATAATATAAACATTGAAAATTTGTTGTTGTTATGTAATCAGAAATGCTGACTGGCATTTTGCGTCCGACCAGCGCAACAGCCTGATATTTCGGTACAGAATTTAGGCAGCTAAAAAGAAGCTTTCTTTTCTGTTACACTTCACTAGAAACGCATAAATAATTTTGATGCTTACCTTGTTATTGTAATAATGTGCAGCAACAATAATCAATTACAACTGCTTTCCGATATTCAACACTAATGTATGTATGTATATTATACTATATTTTTCAAATATGCTTGTACATATATTAAGTATTTAAGTACACTTGTCAGAACACCAGTTAAGAAGAACTGAACTTACTGCCTTTGCGGTCTACACTATAATCAGAGATAAAGAGATGTCCAACTCCTCTCTCACTGGAAGTGAGAGAGCAATTGTTAAACGTCAAAACCTACTGAACTTTGACAGCTAATCGAGTTCAGTAGGTTTTGACGTTTAGCAATTGGAAACGAGCGATGGCCAGATTGAAATCCCGCCAAATTATAGTTCGAATGGAGACATTTTTCATTTTTTTGTCTCCATTTGTAACGGCCATTAGTTCGAAGAATACCGAAGGCGAAACAGCACGCAGATTGAAAGATGTGAGTATATTTTAATTTTTATTAAGTAAATTTGCATTTATTTAATACTTTTTTATTTTATTTTACAGATAAAATGCCGAAAACAACCAGCAGTTGGAAGAAATGTGTTGCTGGCTGCAGCGATGGAGGCAGGATATTTAGCTTTCCAAACAGTGGAACGGATCTCGAACGGTGAGTGAAAAACATTAAATAGTGCAAAAAGTGTTTGTGAAAAATTTTTATAAAATCAGTGTTTCGATTGTGCAATAAGTAATTTGGGATAATACAATTGAATTCCCGTGTCTTTTTAAATGTGATGTGCCGAGCAAGTAGAGCGCGACAGACTGCAAGCGACGTCTGTCAAATATTAAAATACACACGTTCTTATGGACACAGTGATGTAGTCGTGCAGCTACCTCAATAACTGTGTCCTTAAGAACATGTGTATTTTAATATTTGACAAATGTCGCTTGCAGTCTGTCGCGCTCTACTTGTTCAGAGCGTAACTGTCAATTTATTGCCATTGCCGTTAATTTATTAAATAAATTATTTTAAAGTAAATAATTGAATATTTATGATAGTTATAAAAAAGTCGTACTTTAAATATTCATTAAATATACACTTTTTGCACTATTATTATTATTATTATTATACATATTTTATAATTAACTTTTTACCTTTTTGTATTTTATTTTGTTTCTTTTAATAGGCGTAAATGTTGGCTCAAACGTTTAGGTGTTTTTGAAGATCTGAGCGAAAAAACACCTAAACACATTTTTGCGTGCGAGCGGCATTTTTCGAATGAAATGCGTAACGCGAAAAAATTGCGTCCGAGAGCCGTTCCGGACATAAATTTAATTAATGAGCCAATATTTAACGCCCCAAATTCTGAAAATATAATTGAAATAGGCGTTGAAGATTTTTTCCCCAAATGGAAGGAACTGCCTCAAATGCAACCGGTGCATCGAGGCAGCTGCTTCCACTTTTAGAAAGGGAAGACCGGGAAAATATTTTAGAGCCTCTGCCACTTCTTGAGGAGGAACTACTAAAGAGTAGTGAAAAGGCCGCGCAAACAGGTAGGGGTCTGACAGCAGGGACAGATAGAAAAAAAAATTAAGAGAAGAGAATAGGATTTTAAAAATAAAATTGGATGAAAAAGAACAGGAGAATAGGAGTTTAAAAGCTCAGTTGGTCCAAATGGCAACTGAATTAGAAAGATGTAGGGACATGTTAAGAAGTAGTTCTTTTAGGGAAGAGTCAGATCCTCTTGAGATAGTTTGCAGCAAAGTTCCTCCTCAGTTAGGTGCTTGTATTAGGAGTAGTTTTTTAAATAATAGTCGCCAAAATCACGGTCGGCGATATGATAGTTTTTTTAAAACTTTAGCTTTGGGTGTATTTTTTTTGTCACCAATCGCTTACCGCTACCTAAAGCACCAACTTAGTTTTCCCTCAGAAAATACCTTACATAATTTTGTCGCAGATTGGCCTCGTTTCCCAGGTTGCACCCAAAGCAGCATAAAGTCTTTACAAATTAGGAGTAAGGGATTTTCTTTCGAACAAAAGTTCATATCAGTTTCTTGTGATGAAATGTCACTGAAATGTCATTTGCAGTATGATAGGAGATTTGATAGGGTGATAGGTCTTGAAGATTATGGCGATGAAAATCGCACATCTAGAATAGCCACAACTGCAATGACCATAATGGTGCAAGGTATAGGTGGAGAACCTTGGTCCCACCCGTTAGCTTATTTTTTTATTAAAGGCTCATGTAAAGGGGATGTCCTCAAGAAATATATTCTTGAAGCCATTACCCAACTTCAAAATATAGGGCTAGTTCCTTGCCATTTTGTTTGTGACCAGGGTACCAATTTTCAAAATTTAGCTAATTTGTTAGGTGTTTCAATGTCACGGCCTTTTTTCAACGTTAATGGCAAGGAAATATGTTTTTTTACGATAGCCCCCATTTATTAAAATGTAGTCGAAACTGCTTACAAAATATGAAAAATAAAGTAGATTTTAAAAATAGTCGCGTACGTTGGTCTGACATAGTCCATTTTTATAAACAGGACTCTAAGTCGAGTTATCGGTGTGCGCATAAATTAACCGATGCTCATATTTACCCCAATACCTTTCAAAAAATGAAAGTTAAATTCGCGTCTCAAGTTTTAAGTAATACGGTCGCTTCAGGTATGCTTTCTCTTTACAGCTCGGGAGCCTTAAGCTCAAATAGTATGAGCTTCATTAATACCGCGGATTTCGTTTCTTTTTTCAATAAATTATTCGATATCTTCAATAGTAGTTTCACTGAGGCCATTGTACCCACTAAAAAGTTTTTATAAGTTCCCCAGAGCAAAACCAGTTTTTAGATGAGGCAGAAAAAGTTTTGAAAACAATTCGGGTCGTAGATGAGTTAGGAAACGACACAACAAATAATTTCAATTTTATAAAGGGGTGGTTAATTAATATTAATAGTTTAAGACGATTGTGGCGATTGCTGTCACACTCAGGATTTCCTTACCTGAAGACAAGACGACTATGTCAGGACAGCTT
Source organism: Bactrocera zonata (assembly GCA_037783105.1). Classification (NCBI taxonomy): domain Eukaryota; kingdom Metazoa; phylum Arthropoda; class Insecta; order Diptera; family Tephritidae; genus Bactrocera; species Bactrocera zonata. The sequence goes on along the minus strand of JBAWJQ010001082.1, from coordinate 6,645 downwards.
AGAGCATTTTTTTGGTCAGATTAGAAGTAGGGGAGGTACTAGAGTAACACCTTTCATGTTCTCTAGTTTATTTAGGAAGTCATGGGGTTTACGTTACGTAAATATCGTAACAAAAGGTAACTGTGAGCTGCCTTTAGAACCCGAAGCCACAGTTATTTCAGAACATAGCCATAATGTTCTTCTTAATGTGTGCAATGATTCCGTTTTAAGTGACCTTTCTTGGCAGGATTTCCAGGGTTTACCACGGCCCGAACACTCCATTGTTAGATCCATTACTTTAGATAGTAGTTTAGAAATTAACTTTTTAAAGGAAAATGCTTTTAGTTATTTTTGCGGCTACCTTTATTTGAAAATTTTTAAAATGCACACATGCCTCCTGCCATTACCCTATTTAGGAGATGAAATTCCTTCTGATGAATTCATCTTCACACATCAAAACCAGATCGATAAATGCAACTTAGTGAAGCCGCCTCAAGAATTTGTTGCATTTATTAATAATTTAGAAATAAAATTTGTCGAGGAATTTGACAGAAATTGTCATAAAATAGGATTAGGAGAAATTCTTTTTGCTAAATTAAAAGACATTAGGCCTTTCTTGTGTTGTGAAGACTGTGACCCAAAGGTAGTTATTGCTCTATTTATTAGAATTAGGATTTATTTTGTGACGAAATTTTTAAATAGAGATTTATCTTTACCCAATTTTAAAAATAAAATTTTGTGTGTTTCACATTTGTAGTTTTCATCTTCCTTTTTTAGTGGTTGCAATGAGCTAATATTTTACACTAAAATAAGATTTTTTAAGCAGATTCGCATTAGGAGGCTCTAAAGTTAGAACGTTTAATAGAAAGTTTTTAATAACAATTTAGAATTTGGGGTTTAAATATTGGCAGTTGTATATATGTATATTTATTTTTATAGTTTTAAGTATTATATTATTATGTGATATGAAGTGATATTGTTTTTGTTATTTTTTTATACTATTATATATGAATTGTTATTGTTTTGTTTATTTTTTCATTTTTTTATGTAAATAAATTTTTAATGGGTGATATAGGCCTACTGGGGAACCGAGCACCCAAAAATAACTTCGGTAACGCGCCCTTTTGCATACCTCATAGGTGGTGTGGAAAATGCGAATTGGGTGTTTTATTTAAAATGCCCAAAAAATAGCTTTTTTTCTGATCTGGCAACAATGAAAAATGTCATAAAAAACGCTAATTTTGAGGCGCTCTCACACTGGAATAAGTTGGACATCCCTTTATTCCTGCTATAATGAAGCTAAATCAGTTTTCTACACCACCGATCGTCACGCCGTGGCTCTCTTGAGTCGCTTTGGCTCCCAACAACTCAATTACAACAAACTCAGCGTTTTTTAAGGGATAAATAGGGTAATCTGGCCTGTTTTCTTGACAATTTTTTTTCATAGAAATTTTTACTCTACAATAGAACCATGATATGTGAAAATCATGAGGTATATTGTGGAGTGTATGAAAAAATTGTTTCGGAATTTTTTGATGACATCTGTCGGAGAAATGGCTGAGCGAATGAGATGCGTTTTTTCACTAGAGACCACGATTGCTCAAGTTCGGATCATCTGAAACACAAAAACCCAATTTATTCTTAAAAAGTACGTGAATGGTTATCGTCCCTACCAGAGTCATGAAAAAATGTTGATAAATAAAAAAGTAATTAACGTTTTTTTTACTGAATTTTTCCCCATGTTTTTTTACATAAATTTTATCATAACATTGTCAATAAATTATAAAAATTATGGATCTAGTAGGGACGATAGCCAGGCGTTTTGTGAACATTTAAAAAAAAACTAAGCAACTCGGTTGAGTAGTTCGACCGGAGTCATGTCCGCCAGTTTAAAAAATTTGAGATGTGGACTCCGAGCGCACCGAACGTCCAGCGGTATTACTAGTTTTGGGCTTTTTCGGAAACCTTCAAATGGTAAAGTGGGTTTCCACATTAATTCTATGCTATTTGTATAAGGAAAGAGAAAATGCAAATAAAATAAATTTTGAAAAAGATTACCCTACTGACCCCTTAAGGACAATACGTAAAATGATCACAGCCGCCAAGTAGACTTGCGCTGGCGCCGTCTGGCTAGCGGTAGCTGCACGAAAATAACGGTGCCCAGAGCTATTGCCCGATTTGTAGACATGAATATACACTCTTCGTCAATAGCTTAGACGCACCCGTACTTGCGTTAGTACTTAACTAGCAACTTTTATTTTGAATTCAGTTGAACAAAAATTAATAAGCATAGGCCTGGGTTAAACACTGATACTCCAAGGATAATTTTCAGATTTATATATAATTTTAACAGAAGTGAGTGTTTGCAAACATTGTCTTGGAAATGTACATTATCATGCTTAAAGAGTTCATTTTAGCTTTGTCCCTAGATAACAACACATGAGGTGACTAATTTTTTTGTCGAAAGGTAGTTTATTTTTAAGTGTTTTGATACTTAGACTCTTAAGATGATTAAAATGTTTAATTGTGCACTGAACAGCTGAAAGGCTAGCTTTTATTTTGGCTTAGTACCCAATCTTAGTTGCCGATCAACTTCCATTAGTAACAATTTAATAAAATTCTAAAAGTTTCAAATTTCGCTCGAGAAGTTAATGCCTTTGTTCACTCTCTAAAGCTTTTCTACATATGGCTCTGGTACTTTAAAATATATATAGAGTTCAGTTATAGAGCTTTGCTTTATTTGTTTGGTAACATTTCTATGGAATAGGCTTAAAGATTGAAAGAAGTCTGTTTTTTGACGTTCTTACATATGTATATAGCTACATATATGCTCTTTTCTTCACATTTTTGCTAAAAGTATTACTCAAAATCTATTAATTTTCATTTTTTGTTACTGAAAATAGTTTTTACTTATTTGTTTTTTAGAACACTAAAAAACGTAAAGTGTGTTTAATTCTACCAACCGAAAGTTTACGAGTTTACATCGAAGTTTCTAGAGTCTTCAAATGCCCAGGTATGTTTCTCGAGCCAACTCTTTATGATTTTTATTTATTTTTTTTCGAACTTTGAAAGAAAATGACTTTGCCCAAATAAGACTGGCATGGAAGAAAACAGAACAATCTAATGAATAAAAAGTAGATGCGTTTAACTTATGACTAGTAGTGTACTTAAGTATGTATGTATGTAGCTACTAGTGCAAAGGCGCTTTTTGTATTTATTATTGCATGCCAGTTTGATAGTTCGACGTACAGTATCTTGTAAAAGTATTTAATATATTTAAGAGCAATGAGTTACAGTCGTTGACTCACATATATGTATGTATGTATATGAATATGACTCGAACGCGCAAATGGCAGTAGAACGCAATACAGTTATGTAATTTTGTAATATAATTCATTAAATAATATATAAATTATTTAAGTCATAAAAATCGATTTCCCACTCATTGCTGAACATCCAGTAGCGTACTGTAGGCATACTGCTTTGTGATTGGTCGCATAAAGTTGGTTACACGTCTGCTCAACGATCTCTCATGTGCAGAGATGGGCAAAACATTAGCATGTGCTGAGAGAGCGTAAGTGATCGTATTCATATACATACGCATTGTCACTTACACTCGCAAACGAAGAGCGTAAACGAGCACTTACGATGGGACAAAACGAGAGTGAAAATCAGTCTGCAATCAGAAGTCAAGTTGATAAATCTATGTGCATGAATTATTTAGAACTCGTCTTAATTACGCTACTTCACGTGTCATAGATCTACATTTTTGACATCTGAAAGCAGATTGAATATTTTTGTTCGCTCTGTTACACTGCAGCGACAGTTTGTGAGCGTCGTTTGGTTGGGTCGTGCACATCTCTGATCATGTGTGTCATTCGTATGTAAAAGTAGCGATGTTCGCTTCGTTGGCGAAGTCAAGGCGTGGCTAGAAATGCTTTGTTGCTAATTCGGTAGAAATTTCGTTTTATGTTGAAGCATTTTGTGCCATTACGAGGGCTACTTATTATGTTGTTCGTTTTCATTGCTGTTGTATCACGTGGGTTCGTAGCGAAATTATTTTGACCACAGTTCTCGTTTATAATACAGCACTGACTACCAATTTTGACAAACAAGCACTTTTGTCTTAAAAAAATATTAATAAAAATAAAAATAAATTTTCTAAAATTATCTCTGTTGATAAGGTTTAAAGGGTATTGCAGTTTTTAAGAACTCTTCCTTTATGCCAAAGTGATCAGACTATATGTAGCCTCTACTATTCAATATTTACCTACCGTAGAACCGTCGTTTCAAGTAAATAGCTGAATGAATTGACTTTTAAATGAGGGGCGTAAAATTCAAAAAATTATTTATTTTTTACAGAAATAATCTTCAATTCCCAATTCTCGAGTTTTTCTACTTAATTAAGGTTTCTTGCAAATCTCATAGCACCAGAATTTTTGACAGTTCAACGTTGCCTTTCTTCAAAATGTCATTATTTCTTCATGTCTAACTTAATTTGCTGCAGGGCCAAGTCCGGTGGTAAAATGCGCATAGTAATTTCCATTGTCGCTTGCATCGGATTCAGCAAAATCACCAACACAATTTTACTCGTGATTTTCAGCCTTTCCAACTGAAAACTAAATACATACTTATCTTGATGATGGAACTCAAGTTTATGTAAATAATTGATACCAAAGTCTTACTCTGAAGACCTTAGAGCTATAACTGGAAATATATATCCAAACACGATGGATGTGATGGAATCCTTCGACAGTTTTCAACAAGAGAGCGCCTACAGGCACACAGCATCGTTTTTACATGTAAAGATTTTGAGTTACTTTCTGTTCAGGTGGAAATAGCTTTACTGAAAAGACTATTTCTGGAAGAAAATTTCACAAGTGTAATAGAGTTTTGATCCAACGGTACAATCAAAGGCATTACAATAGATGGCATAAATATTGTCTATATCAATTCCTCATCTGTAGCCATAACCAAATGATTCTCAGCCGTGTGACTTGAAGTAATATCCAAGATAAGCAGCATCCTCTTTTATAAGTCATGTTCAAATGTCAATAAAAAGTTAAAGATTTCGTTATTTCCACATTCTTCTTCTTCTTTACTGGCGTAGACACTGCTTGCGCCGAGTTAACAACAGCGCACCAGTCGTTTCTTCTTTTCGCTACTTGGCGCAAATTGAATATTCCAAGCGAAGCCAGGTCTTTCTCCACCTGGTCCCTCCAACGGAGTGGAGGTCTTCCTCTGCTTTCCACGGCGGTTACTGCGGTATTTTTATTGAATCAATTCATGTGGCACCCATACATCGAGCTTCTTAGTGACTCCAAGCTTCTTCAAATGGTTTATAACGGTTTGATGACTACTATGCCGGTCTCTTTCGACCAATTCAGCGATTTTATCGCAATTTTCGACGACAGACCTTCCGGAGCGTGGCGCATCTTCAACCACCTCTACACCAGAACGAAAACGTTGAAACCATCGTTGTGCGGTGGAAATGGAAACTGTGTCGGGTCCATAAACTGCACAAATTTTATTGGCCGCTTGAGATGCATTTTTGCCTTTATCGTAGTAGTACTGTAAAATATGCCGTATTTTCTCTTTATTTTGCTCCATGTTTGCGACGCTATAACTCACGAACGATTTAAAAGAACCGACAATCAATCAAACACATGTTAGCGCGTGAAATGAGCTTTCCAAAAAGGTGTAGCATGACCCGATGCGACTAATAAAACTAGAACTACGCGCTTTCAGCGCCAACTAGCGAAAATACCGCAAGTCTTTTTTGACAACCCAATACGTATGTCTTTATACTACATAGTCCAAATATTCAGTCTTTTAGAAAACCGAACTTCACATATGAAGACAGCAGAATATTGCCGAATTCACTTACCCTGAGCGTTTTGTTAATGTTAAATGACTTATTGACCTTTACATATAGTCTGGCTACTCTGAGAGAAAAACTATTTAACCCCGTCCTGTCAACACACTTTAAACCTCATCAACACAGAGACATGAATGTTATACTCGTATAATTATTTGCGAGAACGCAAAGTGGTCTCTTCTCTGTGTTATCGTTGCACTTAGTAGCTCGGATGTAGAAAAATGTTTAACTGGGGTATTGTGTGACTAGCTAAGCGAAAGAGTTTAGTTGACTTTAATTTGTGCTGTGACGATTGTGCTTATATGTATTTCTACATTTCTACATTTCTCTATATCCGTATGTATTTACAAGAAATTAATATACTCGTATATAAATGTTAAAATATCGAAAAACATAAGTATTTTTTACTTCGAATATTGTTTGTACACTTTATTGTTATAACGGGAATTATGCCAACGTTTCGAATAACTGCGTAGTTTTGGAAAGCAAGTAGAACAACAAAGAAAACTGCCTTCGTGCATTAATAATATGCATTCGGAGCCTAGACCTCATCCGGTCCGCACAAAGTATGAGTCAACAGTTGACAGCACTTGAAATTGCAGCGCTCAGAGTGACATATTTCCAGTAATTAGTATATTGGTAAACCCCCGAACTCGGCGTGACTTTAACCAATTATTTCTGCCGTTTCTTTTACAAATTTTACATACATACATACATACATTCATGCAGTTATAAATTAGTATATAACTGTAATGAAACAATCTACACTGAAATATGTGAAAATGGTA